>CM046863.1:23849142-24169142 GCA_025617745.1 Heliocidaris erythrogramma | reverse complement strand
TGAGCGCTAGTTACTTTGGCGGCTCGGCTATAACCGGGGTAATCGGTAATGATGCCTAAGCGCCATGAGCGTCACTGCGTGCAGGATATCAGCGCTATATTTACCTGGAAAGTACCGAAGACAAGGCTCCCACACGCAACCAATCTGTGATAAGTATCTCCTGCAGTTTTTAAGTCGACAGTCTCCTTCTTTTCTACTGTTATAATATTCATTTAAAGTTGTGAGAAATCTGTTGAATGATTAAACATGTATATACAAGATAGATAAGAGAGATTTATAACAATTATTTTTATTATCATTTCTATCATCATTATTATTATATTTGTACTATTATCATTCTTATTAGTATTAGTACTATTATTATCATTATAATAATTATTGTTACCATTTTTTGGGGGGATAAATCACATTTTATTAATCAATAAAGGGAATACAATAAACCCAGGTTACCTGTTCTTATCGAATGCAGTACCGGGGAACATTAAGTTGATACAGTTAACAAATAAACATAAGTAACAAGAAAAAATGCACATATCAAACGAATAATTTCAAATCAAGAAATGGAAAGAGATTTAAACATATTGCATCGTGTCTTACGTTATCCTTATTTTTGTTGATATCTCGTTACTCAGTTTTGTTTAGTAATACGAAATATAATCGGAACTGTCTTACTTCGGACCATCGTGTGAACACGTTCACGTCACGACAAAAAAAAAAATTCGCCAGACCAAAATTCGCTCAGTGGGGGGGGGGGGGGGGGGGGGTGTTATGGGGGTCCAGTTTCCCTCCATAATTCTCTGACAAACAAAAAAAATGTCTTCATTCTAAAGGGGGGGGGGCACAATCGACAAAAGGGAGGATCCTCTATGGTCAAAATGAATACATTTCTTCCAAGGGGGGGGGGGGCACGGGCCAATGTCCAATGTCATTCTCTGTGAGGTCATTTGATTTGACGTCAGGAGACAGAAAGTCATTAGAAAAAAAGGTAAGGTTATTTATTTCTGTCCGTTCAGATTGTACCCAAACTGATTTTTCGATGAGACTCAACTCTTTACTTACAGGATTGAACGCTAGAAGGAAAAGGATAGGAGACATGGGATCCCCTTGAAAGACGCCGCGTTTGAAACAAAAAGGGTAGGATTTCCATGACGGGCTAGTCACCACACCTTGTAATCCAGAATAAAGATTGCGGACATAGATAATGAAAGTTTCCGGAATATGACATGATTGCATCGTGTGGTAGATGAGTGGATGTTCGATTCGTTCATTGTCTGGCAGTATTCAACAAATCCGCTATTCCCTTTTGAAACGCTTCTTGAGTCGAGTCATCAATCATTACTATTATTATTTATTGTTTATTACTATTATTGTTAAAGTATTTGTATGTTTATTATTATAACTATTAAATTAGGCTACAAGTATTTATTTGGCGTCACCTGTGCCCAGGACATGCAAACCGCCCTCCCATCCCCGCCCCCCAAAAAATACCATAAAAAGTGCACTATTTTACTCCAGCCCTGCTTGACTAGTTCAGTTTATGATCAGAAACATCAAATTTCCAATGAATAAATGGATAGGTTGACAGTTATCAATTATTGTCATGATTTCCACATCAAATGGAAAGAGGAGGATTACTTGTTTGGAAAACATACAATTAAATTGGTGAAAATAGCGGTACTATATATGGCAATTATTTGTTTTGAAAATGAAACTACATGTATAAGTGGAAAGCCACTCACATAATTATAGTATTACTTGTGAACCAGCTTGGATTCGACATGAGTGTAAAAGGCAATTCTGTATACTTTCCAAATATATTGAAGTAATGTTAATGTGCACTTCATGGCAGGGTCAGGATCCATCAAAATTTAACTAAAGTACACATTGTGTCCTTCAAATAGTCGATTCCAGGGGAGCGTTTCATGAAAGGACATGTCAGATATTTTATCCGACAAATTTGCTCTCAGTCAATCAGATGCAAGGATTTCAGTAGCTTATAACAGATGTCGGATAAAATATCCGACAACTTCCTTTCATGAAACGCTCCCCAGGTCTCTGATAGGTTACTTTATATGCTTCATACAACCTTCTCCCTAAATAGATCCAAATGTTTTCTCACAGAACCATGTTTGCACAAGTCACGCAACTAACAGGTCACATGCGGTTTCAAATATCGCGCCATGTCTTGCAGGGTGGCCTAGCCAACCAATCACAGAGCTGAGATATTTTTTTGTCTTCACAGTTTCAAGGATATGTTTTATTCTTTAGTCTGATATAGTTCGATCCTGATTAATATCATAATAGTAAAAAGAACAAAATCAACGCTCCCATACATACGCGTTTTGTTAATGGCTTCATTACATGCATTTCATAATTCTTTTCATCTGCAATTTTTGGAAGGAGGTTCTTTGTTTTACCATTTCATCACTTATTAACCACTAATTCTATGGATTGTAAATTCAGCAACGTATATCTGCGTTGCTGAACTATTCATTTATCTTGGCACAACATTTGAACTTGCTTGTCAAAACATGCAGCCCTGAGGCTATGCAGTTGATATCCAGAGTGTAATCTTCCTCATTGTTTCTCATTCTTTGCTTTCATTGTTGAACAATAATGTCTTACATTATGCACTTGTCATTTGAATGTCTACTTATTTTTGCAATTTTCTTAACCGTAAAATGAATGTGCGTGAAAGTTAAAAAACGGGATCTTAATTGATGTCGGTAGATTATTACATTTTCTTTGATTTAATATATATTAATCTTATTGACGGTTTATATGAAATTTTGAACAATAAGCAGTGTCCACTTTCTTGTTTTGATGAGTGAATACTCTCTAAAAAAAATTGAGTGATCACTGACATGACTCCCCGGGCGAGTGAAAATGGACTGAAAATAGAGTGAAAAGCACTCTTTTCTGTTTAGAGAGCACTCGATATTCACTCAATATTCACTCCTAAACAAGTGATCACTGACGTGACTCCCTGGGGAGTGAAAATAGAGTGAAAATTCACTCTTTTTTTTAGAGAGAGTATAATTATGTACATAGTAAATAGTGTATGTATAATACGCGCTGTGATTGGTTAGATTCCCGTCAAGTGACGTGCTCAAATTATATTATAGTGCACGATCGTGCACTATAACTTTGATTTTTGCACAGGGAATACGGGCCTAATACACAATAACATTTATAGATCTATGGGTCTATTTACTGTATCAATTAGTGCATGTTCTATTTATGCACCATTACTGGACTATATGAACTCTAAATACTAAATTATCCCTCGTGCAGGTCTATTTCACCTCGGCCTGCGGCCTCGGTGAAACAACACTGCTCTAGGGATAATTTAGTATTTGTCGTGCATGCACATAATCCAGTATAACGCATGATAGGCCATGCATTATTTATGTAATATATATAAATATAAACTTACCCAGTATTGTCATTCATTGTTATACCATAAATGACTTGATCAAATGAATCGCAATGAGGGCAAACGTTCTTGATGAGATTATCTTCGTCATTTAAATCAATCATTTTCAAACTGATTCTTGTCGAGATGTACAGACGTTGTGTCGAGTTAAATCTGAACAAATGTCGGTTTAATTCCAAACCGTTGACGTCTAAGAAAAAGAAGAATACAGCACGTGATCTGCAGGGCTGCTCAGACATAACGATAACGAAAAAACGTCCCCAAATCGCCCCGCCATGTTGCTTATGCGGAAAAGGTATTGGTAATCGTTGTGGTACATCAGACCACAACGATTTCTGCTGAACCTCCCTAACGATTCTATGGTTTCTTTGGGATCAATTGGGGCCATTTAGTGAGCACATACCTCAGTGATAATAATATCTGGGAGCCAATAATTGCACCTCTTCGATATGAGGTCAGTTACAGAAGAATAGTTGGGGGCAGTGTCCATAATGTTTGATTTACAAAACCGGCTTTTTCATATTTGTCAAAATCGCTGAGGTCTAAACACTTTTATCGTCATCGTTACATTTTAGACCCGGAGCCTGTCCTGAAAAAGTCACCCCATTTCACCCATGAGATTGGGTCAGAAAACGCAAAACACACACCAAAAAATGACAAAAAATTTCCGACGGGATGGGTTACATTTTTCCTCTTAACGACCATTGACTAAATGTTGTCAGAAGGAAGAGGTATGGCTGTACATTACAGAAATATATGAAGTGACAAAATTGTCGATCGAGAAGGGAATGTCAAACCCCTTGAAAGAATAACCAAATAAAGTGCCCTTTGACAGAGATTTGCCCCCTCCTCCAAAAAAATTGCTCTGGAGTCTGGATGTAAAGAAAAAGCATTTGTTATACTTTCCAACGTTAATACCTTTACTGTAACAGTATCAAATAAAATTTGAAGTATTCTACAATTTTTGAAAAGCAATGTGGTGCCAAGTGAGCATTTTTGTTTTCTTAATGTCCAGTCATACACTTCTTTCTCCTCTGGGACATGTCGCGAAATCTACCAGTTTTTCTGGTCTGTTTTATTTTTTTTTTGGTTTTGTTTTGTTTTTTTTTTTTTTTTTTTGGGGGGGGGGGGCTCCGGTATAAGCCCGACAGCTACGGCCAGGCCGATAACTATTTTGCAATGACCTAGATGGACCAAGTAACTTTACAAAGTCAAATCTTGTGGGTGAAATCCATCGATCTCTACCACTGGATATAGCATTGTACGATTTCGTTCAAACTTTCACCAATCTGCTTCTCTGATTTTTCCTCTTTCTTTCAAAGCAACTTGCTATTAAGGTAGGATTTCCCTTTAACTACGTTCCAAATATGAACAACTTGTGAGTAGACTATTAGATGCACCCACACTCCAGTTGCGATCGCTTCGAATCAATTGCTTCTATCATTGGCGGATCCAAGGGGGGGGGGGGGGGGAGGCACAGCCGGCCCGTGCCCCCCCCCCCCCCAAACTTTCATATTTGTGCCCCCTCTTTTACTAAATCCTGGATCCGCCCCTGGCTTCTATTATCATGCTTTCAAGAGTAGCTAGAAAATCTTACTGAAAATATCTGTGGCGACCACTTCCACTTCTACTTTATCCTCGTGAATGGGAGAACGATAAATCGTTCCTGTGCGTTCGTCGGACCAGAAGATCGTACGTCTATCGTCGTCAATCGTGAAAGCGTGTATGTCCTTTGGATTCTCTAGGGGTAGTTTGCTCAGGGTGATAGTGACGTTTGTGACGTCAATCGTTGTGGCGGGTAGGTACACAAGTCCCTGGTAGACTCCGGCATTCTCTTTAACCTTTGCTAGCAAAAATATCTCCCCTGTTTGATCAAATTAAATAAATATCATGTTATAAATAAATCATTTTCAGCACCTTCATCATCACCATCATCGGATAGTAGTAGACCTAATAATGATAACGAGAAAAATAATTACAAAAAATGTATAACATTGTCAGTCATAATAAAAATAATAGCGATAATATTATTAATAGTAACAATAATAACAATAATTATAATCGTAATAAATGATCAACATAACAATAACAAACCTTCTGCTATACTATCAGTCAGGTTGCTACAAAGTAACATCAATACTTTAGTGAGTTATAACTTGAATAAACAAACAAAAACTCAACATGTAATCACATCATTAGTATAACTCTTGGTTTTGAATATATTATATTCGGAGACACTATTAAAAGGGCTAACGCAAAGATGTTTTAAGCCTGTCGGAATACTAATATTAAGCTCTTGATATTGAATATACTATATTCGGAGACACTATCAAAACGGCAAACTGAAAGATGTTTTAGCCTGTCGGAAAACTAATAAAACTGTTTCTCCCATTGACTATTATATATTACAGCTCTTACTTACAACTCCGCATAAACGATTTAATCCAGACGTATTAAAGGTTCATAAGCTTGTTAAAATGGAAAATATTGTTGGTATATACACATAGGGTTAAATTATCCGAGGTTTTTTGTTTAAAGCTCATTAAAAACACTCTAAAATAGTTTCCAAATCTTTTAAAGCTTTGACAACTGTTACAGTGGTTATTTCAAGGTATTCTCCGTTCCGGACATCCGGGAACTTTTGTCTGGATGGCAGCCGCTGGGTGAAAACAATAGCTTGGCAAAGCATAGCAACGCATTGACTTTGCACGCATTTTGGTTTTGTAACTATTTCAGTCATCGAAGAATCCATAATTTTAGCTGATGCCTCGAAAAGAGTGCATGGTATATTTGATTTATATCCTACAAGAGGAAGCCTATAGATACAAAATAAAAACTAATGTAGAATCAGAGTAGACATACATACACAGAGAGGCTCGTCAGGCACAAACATTATCGTCATATATATTGTCGAGATATCGATAGCATCGAAATGTCCAGAATAATGTTTATTTTATTTATTGAAATGTTTATTTTATTGTATGAAATGTTTGTTATATTGTATGAAATGTTTTAAAATATGTTCAATTTTCTTTATGAGAGAGAATAATAAAAACTTATGAAAACAAAAAGAATAATAAAACAGTGACGTAAAAATATCGGTATAGCGAAAAATATACGGAGGTCTGATGTCACGCGATATCCATATTTTCTACACTCTTAAAAATGCGGGGTCGCATATTGCGTGGTCGAATTTATTCGACCACGTTTCGGGGTTGTTTTCGATCAATAATGCTCCCGCTGCATTAAAATGACCAGTTTTTGCGTGGTCAAAATGACCACGCAAAAACTGGTCATTTTAATGCACTCTAAAAAAGGACTGGTCAAAAAATGTACCAATGCGATTGGTCAACACCATATGGGTTATTTCCAAAAATATGTTGGTCACAATGTTCCAATTTCACTGGTTAATCACTAACCATTTGAAATATTGCTTATTCATCAGCAAAGTATTGGTCCGACTTCTACTTGGTTAAACGTTGAGCCATTGTCATGAATATTCATGATGTACCCATGAGCAACCGTAAACAACCAGAATTTATATAAATGACACTTGATTTTTAAAGGGCGAGTCAATTAGAATCAACATAGGGGCTAAAAATGTAGTACATAGGTCCAATGACACAATTCTGACATTTTTACAGAAAAAAATTGCCCAGTAACAAGAAATTGGTCAAAAAACTCACTAATTTGGGAACGCCCCCAAAAATTGACAGCTGATTGGCTAGAGCGATTTGACGTAGCATCGGGAAGTCCCCCGCGAAGCCACTAAGGTTGACTAATATGTTGGCAAATGTAAATGAATGATAATTTATCCATTTTCATATCACTATTTATACAATTTCGACAATCTTTAAGTCCCCCAAAAGGATTTGAATAGGTTGTTTAGACATTTTAGTAGAGGTCAAATGACAAGTCTGGCATTTTTTCAAACACTTTACCCATGATAATTCCTCTTTTGGATTAGGTTTATGTTTTGGAAAAACGTAATATTTTACAGACAAGTAGACGTGTGGACAGTCGCTTTACTGCTGACCGTACCTTGCGAATCTTTGTGTGCGTGCTTATGATAACAACCAAGTACACTGAAAGACTGGATGAAAGTCTAAATATATTACAACAATTACAGCAAAATCGTGTGCTGCAAGCTAGCTGCCTCCCGGGGGGGGGGGGGGCACTCACATATATATGTCACACATGTATGTGCCGCTGTGACGTCCCCCATTTTCAACCAACTCGGGTCGCTCCCATGATATGCGATTTTCAGATTTTCACTAACCGCACCTCGATTGGCTTCCGACTCGCTCCCTAGAATATGAGAAAACAATGCGCACAGCCCATTGTCCGGGAACGGTCGCTCCCTAGCCTCCCAGGCCAGCGCAGCGGGGAGCTGGGCGACCTAGTGCCCCTAACTGAACGCGGTATTACTAGTGCTAGCGGCGGCTCAGCGAGATCAATCTGCATGCGACATCGAGCCAGTGCAGTGGCGCGGCATGTACAGCGTTAAAAACAGCGCTGCGACCGCTGACTCAGTTCATGCACCGTATGTGTACCAGAGTAGTGAGATCGCGAGCAGCTAAAATTAGCTCTGCCCATGAGCCCGTTCTCTCCTTAGACCCTCAAAAATGAGCTTCCTCAATTAACCATTTAGCTCCTTAGCCCCCTGTTTTGAGATTGGCAGCGGCACACCCACATCCAAAACAGGTTGAGTGCCCCCCCCCCGGGCTCTACGGTACGGTACGGTAGACCTACCCTCTTTTTCTCCAGTGACTCCAGCTTCAGAACTGCAGACCGACTCTTGTTTTTTTAGCTCCCTGTGTTTGGCTACCAGTTCCACAGCCCGATCAGTTCCCAGTCTGATGACAGGGATAGCTGTCGGCCGCAGCATTTTATTCTTGGGCGCAAATCCTAGCTGGTCATACAGCCCCTGGCCTGAGGGCCTGACTATCGAAGTCCTCCTCCCTGAAGTGGTCACTGCAAACAGTACTGTGAACGGAAGGGCCATCCCACTGAGCTAGCTCGCGTCAGCTTGATCCTTGAAATCCAAATTTTTCGAGTTGCATCACCTTTAGGAAAGGTGTGCAGACTGACACCATCGCTGGTGCCTTTGCTGCACCCAGCAACAACACATCTCCGCGGCATTTTCTTGAGATATGCACTCCTATCATGCCTATCCAAAATTCCCTGCACTGGATATACACAGACAAGCGTCGTCCGCTAGCTAGACGTTCCCGATGGTACGTCACAGGTCACCTGACAAGGCACGTGACTGGGCCCTATTTTTCGAGGGGCGTGACAGACTAGCTGATAAACGTGCGATTTAGGCAATTTCAACGAAGCTTAGAGAAGTACACAGATCTTTTTAATAAAAAGTATATGCGATTTCTAGCAATATTGACACAATACTTTGATATTATCATGAAATGTAATTCTAATTGACTCGCCCTTTAAGTTTTTATGCAATGATTGCACTTTGAAATGTGATGAAAAATGTATGTATACTAATTATTATGTTGTACATATTCAAACATGTAATTAGGTTTAAGATCTAAGAATCTACATTAGAAAATTAAATTAAAATCTTTAACCACTTTTAGCAAGCACTGCAATACTGTCCATATAATAAAGTAAAGGTTTTCAGGATATATAGGTATAGGATGTAGGACTATAATAGGAGTAGGGTTAAAGTAGGATGATAGGGGTATGATATGCTATACGATACGATAGGAGAGGATAGGTTATAGGTCATAGTGAGCAAAATATACAAAATATGTTATGTTATGATATTACTTGACATTAGCTTCTTTTTTTGAAACGTGGATGGTACACGCGCATCCGGCAGAAGTATCAACCCCGTCCGACGGGAAATGACCACGTTGCGTGGTCGGAAGAAATGACCCGTACGTTTTGACGGGGTTATAAGGTAATGATCATTAGTATGCGGGGTCAAATTATGCGGGGTCAAGTTATGCAGAAATGACCACGCAACCGTGGTTAAATTTTGACCACATTCGGGGTCGAAATGTAACCACGCTATGTGGTTACTTTTGGGTGACCCCGCACGGGGTTTGTGCATAGTAGATCCCGCATGCGGGGTCATTTGTAACCCCGTTTGGGGTTATTTTTGACCACGCATTTTTAAGAGTGTACATGGTGAAAATATTATATGCATAAAACTTACAATTAATGGTAACACTGCTATCAATGGTACCTACCGTGGTAACATCACTCAACAGCCAATCGAAATCAAGATTTCCATGGGAGTTACACTGTAAAAACTAAAGTGCTACTTTTAAGGGCATGTATAGTGACTGAACCTGAAATGCTGTTTATAGCACTTGCAGTGTGCTAATTTACCAGCAAAAAAAAATGTGACCGTGGCCAGCCTCGAACCAGGTTCCGCTGATTGAGAGGCGCTGACGTTACCGATGGACTAACGTCTTGCAATCCAGTTTAGTCTTGGGAGTCAAGTAGATAACATGAGCTATGTGGTGTCGTAAATTCACTATGAAACAATACACTCTTAAAAATGCGTGGTCAAAAATAACCCCAAACGGGGTTACAAATGACCCCGCATGCGGGATCAACTATGCACAAACCCCGTGCGGGGTCACCCAAAGTAACCACATAGCGTGGTTACATTTCGACCCCGAATGTGGTCAAAATTTAACCACGATTGCGTGGTCATTTCTGCATAACTTGACCCCGCATAATTTGACCCCGCACACTAATGATCATTACCTTATAACCCCGTCAAAACGTACGGGGTCATTTCTTCCGACCACGCAACGTGGTCATTTCCCGTCGGACGGGGTTGATACTTCTGCCGGATGCGCGTGTACCATCCACGTTTCAAAAAAAGAAGCTAATGTCAAGTAATATCATAACATAACATATTTTGTATATTTTGCTCACTATGACCTATAACCTATCCTCTCCTATCGTATCGCATATCATACCCCTATCATCCTACTTTAACCCTACTCCTATTATAGTCCTACATCCTATACCTATATATCCTGAAAACCTTTACTTTATTATATAGGGACTGTATTGCAGTGCTTGCTAAAAGTGGTTAAAGATTTTAATTTAATTTTCTAATGTAGATTTTTAGATCTTAAACCTAATTACATGTTTGAATATGTAATTAGTATACATACATTTTTCATCACATTTCAAAGTGCAATCATTGCATAAAAACTTAAAAATCAAGTGTCATTTATATATATAAATTCTGGTTGTTTACGGTTGCTCATGGGTATTCAGGATACATCATGAATATTCATGACAATGGCCCAACGTTTAACCAAGTAGAAGTCGGACCAATACTTTGCTGATGAATAAGCAATATTTCAAATGGTTAGTGATTAACCAGTGAAATTGGAACATTGTGACCAACATATTTTTGGAAATAACCCATAATGTGTTGACCAATCGCATTGGTACATTTTTTGACCAGTCCTTAATTTTTAGAGTGCATTAAAATGACCTGTTTTTGCGTGGTCATTTTGACCACGCAAAAACTGGTCATTTTAATGCAGCGGGAGCATTATTGATCGAAAACAAACCCGAAACGTGGTCGAATAAATTCGACCACGCAATATGCGACCCCGCATTTTTAAGAGTGTATGATCTACTCTAAATCGTACGATGTGAGTTAGTCTAGCGGTAATGCCAGCAATTCTCGATCAGCGAACCCTGGTTCGAGGCTCGCCAAAATCATTTTTTTTTAATGAATGTTTAGCAGTTTAAGGAGCTGGTCCAGCTCCCGTGAAAGTGCTGAAATAGCACGCTGTGTGCATTCAATAGCACTCTGAGTGCAGTCCCTATGCATGCCCTCAAAAAGTGCTATGAAACGGGGCCAAGCTGACCAATCCTTTCACCAGATTTTTATGATGTAGGATACAAATATAGTATAAACATTATATTACCTATCGGAGATGGTGGGCCGCACAAGGATATCTTTGTTCCGCTAGGCGTAATAAGAATACCATTCCTTGTTTTTCCAAACAAGTGATCCGAATGTTTGTTGATTTGAACACCTTGCAGGAGGCTGCCATCATGAATTCGGAACATTGGGCAGGAATCCTCGGTAGCTGGGCTACATGCAATGGCCTGTGCATGTTTCACTACTGCATTAAAGATCATAGACAATAGACTGTTATCCTCCAAATCGAGAAATAGAAGTGGGGTGCATATGCAGGAGGTGCGAAGTTTATTACAATAAGCTTTAAAGCACGGCTCACGCGAGGGGTCATATCGATTGCGTCAACTGCGCTAATCGATCCTGCTAATGTTTTCATCATTCATTTTGCAATCAGGTTTTTAGACGATATCTCACTCGTCCATAACGTGCAAAAGACCGCACAGCTAGAGCCGGAAACGGGGGAGGGTGGGCAAAATCGATGTTGGCCTCTTTTACAGTGTAAGGAATAGTGAAATACAAGGTTTCAACACGCAATTATTTAAATGTTCTTGCTTGCAATAACTGCTTCCTCAGCAAGACAATAAAAATTATTTTGATGTAACATGAAGTATAATAAGCTTTCTTTTACTCTAAAATACAAGATCTTAGTTCCAAAATAATTGTTTCTTTCCGCTATTCTCCTTCGCTGATTCATTGGAGCATCTATTTGCTTTTGGGACGTAACAAACTCTTTAACTTCAAGGCCCTGACGTGCCGAAGCGCGTGGTTGGGGCAGTTGCTTCGATCTGCCTAAATAGAAGGCAGTGGCGTAGATACGAACGCACTTTCTATTGTTAGTGGATAATGAATGGGGGGGGGGGGGGTGGGTGATGAATAGATCATCCCCCCACTAACAATGGATAATTATGCGTGTCTACGCCCGTGATAGAAGGCCTCACTAGGTTGACAGTGGATTTTTTTTTTTGGGGGGGGGGGCTCTCAAATAGGCTACGTAGTTTCAACATTAATCCAACCTTATTGATAATACGATTTGTGTGAGACAAAAAAAAAAGAAAAAAAGAAAAATGAGGTCACTAATTCTATGCAGATCTCAAATTCGCAATTTTGTGAGTCGATTTGTGACATAATGGCAGTAAACTCTCCCATTTATCTTTAATTTGCGATTTTCTCCTAATTTACTTTTCTCTCGGGTCAGTCTATTTTAGAAAGCATATTGTTATAAGTCCGCATAAATGAAAAAGATCATACAGAGAAATACGTGTTGAAAAATGACATTATAGTCATTTTGTGTACTGGAGCAAATGGGGGAATCGTCCGCCATTGCATCTTAGTGACATTACCGTTTCGGCCAATTTGAAATTCCCATTATGTATAGTAATTGCAACTTATCAATCTTTATAACGCTCCCTGGCATTTCAATAAACGCCGTGTTTATGAACATTGCAGCAGGAACCCAGTCTACACCAAGACCCCGGAAGCGTGGGGCAGGGGTGTTCCTAAAAACACCGCCTCCGCTTTACTTGCCTGCGTGTGTGTAAACTTACTAATAAAGATGCACCAGGTGACAATCCACGGCCACGCCATCTGAGGTGAAAAGTCGATTGAAAAATTCCCATTATTCTACTTCGACGTAAGACACTAGGGAGCTAGTAAATACCATTTGACCTAATAAAATTAATTCCTAGTTTAATTTTATTGGCTTTTCTATTTTTTAACACACCTCCATTTTGTTCTAGAATTTTCGTATTCTTGTTCTGAAATAAATTGGAATAGAATTCATCGTGTATATAGTACACATATAGATTTCATCTTGGTTCGAGGCTCTGATGTGTTGAAAATGACTCAATAGCATGTTTATGTGAAGACAAAATACTACATTTTTTATAGATGAAATACATCCAGTAAAAAGATAAATTTAGCAAATAATTTCCTTTGACACAGTTTTAGTCTATACTGTAGCACTCTGTCACTCGCTTGCATCACTTCCAAGTATTATGATAAAAGTTTTAATATATACTTGTTTTGTTTCACCAACTAATGATCCCGATTATATTAATACTGGAGATAGTGACAACTCTTTTCTAGGCCAGTGATAAATGCAAATGTAAAGTTAGAAAAAAATAACACATTTTCTTGTTTTAATAAGTTTCTTTTATAAATACTTTAATCCAGATCATTATAAAGAAAGGCCCCCCCCCCCAAAAAAAAAAAAAAGAGAGAGAGAGAGAGAGAGAGAGACCACCCCCTCCTACATAAACAAGGAATGAGAATAAGAGATGAAATATGGGAAAAGCTATAGGCAATACTAATATTACAAAAAATAAATAATAAGTATTTAAGGGATACGATTAGGCTATACATGGGGAGATTTTGCAATATGTAATATAGGTGCCAAACCCGACGACTACCCGATGATCTTTATTATTAATTTCGAGAAAAGAAGAAACTGAAAAGTATAAGCAAATTTGAGCAGTTACACAAACTGGTATTAAGTATAAAAAGAAAGACAATGGCATATTCGCTTTTGTTTGAAAAAGGTTAAAGTTGTCTTAAACTGAACCTCCCATTTGGAAACTGGTTGTACACCTTATTTTCCCATCATGCACCATTCTCTTTTGTAGAAGTTTAGAATATATACTTGCAGGCAATGTTCTTTGCATGCAAGCTAATATAGGTACATTTAGTAAAACTATTTTTTGTCCTATTTTTCAAGTGAGCTGTTTGTTAAAATTTAAAATAAAATGAAACTAATCTCTAATCATAATCTTATTTGCATCACAAAGTTGGGAATGACCGTAGGATATCGGTGTTCTGTTCCAACAGTCTAAGGCAACTTTAAAGGGATAGTCCACCCTCATTACAAGTTGGCTTTAACAGAAGCAGAAAAATAAAGAAACAGGTCGTTGAAGGTTTGAGCAAAATCTGACAAGAAATAAGAAAGTTATGAATTTTTGAAGTGGTAATCAATCAGACACAAATTGGCAACTCCGTCATGTATCTTGCGAGCTCCTCTGCCATTTGCTCAGTACAGAAAATTTCATAAATTTTAATTTTCTTGGTTTTTGATGAAGGAATAGATTTCTTTCATGTAGGTTTTATGTACCATCATAATTATGAGCAATGATTATATCTAAGGTGTATGTACGACTAAATATTTCCTTTAGAGAAAATGGAAATTAATGATTTTGGGGGTACAGGGCAAATGGGAGAGGAGCTCGCAAGATACGTCACGGAGTTGCCAATTTGTGTCTGATTGATTACCACTTCAAAAATTCATAACTTTCTTATTTCTTATCAGATTTTCCTCAAACCTTCACTGATCTGTTTCTTTAATTTTTCTGCTTCTTTTAAAACCAACTTGTAATCAGGGTGGATTATCCCTTTAAATGGAATACATTCAGGAACATACTCCTGATAGAATGGCTTTACTCACCGTAATGCTTGGATATCTGGTAGGTTTGAAGGTGAAGCTCAATCTTCGGCAGTCTTGGCGAAATATTTCAGTAGTATTCAAGAATCTGAATAAAATCTGACTTTCTCTTGCTGAATAATAGCGTTTCAAATATATGAAACTTTATGTCGCACTCACGCTGAAATTTTAAATCGGTATGTTTGGAAAAGCAATTGGATCCGGGAAATCCTGTGGTGAAGGCTCATCAGCAACATTGACACCAAGTACCTTTTTTAACAAGGAGCGATTTTTATAGGTAATATATTACGTCTGTTAAGAGCCAGAAGGTTGTTAACTCTGTGTTGAAGTATATGAGTTAACGTCCTTCTTGTTCCAAACAGATTAAGGTAGCTTTGTGAAATGTAGCTGCACGAGAAAAAAAAACCGCGTCCGGGGGAGCGTTTCATCAAGCGTTTTGTCAGTGATTTTTACCGACAACTGTTATAAGCTACTGAAAACCTTACATCTGATTGGCTGAGAGCAAATTTGTCAGTAAAAATCACAGACAGAAAGCTTGATGAAACGCTCCCCGGAACGCCAAGTGCATATTGTTGAAAATCAGATTTCACTGCATTAATCTAGAACTTCATTACAGCATAAGGGTGGTAAAAATATCTATACTACCTTGATAAGGCTTCGTATTACCTAAAACTGTCATTACATTATGTCAAAATACAACTTTTAATTCTCCACAATCACCACCAATTTGGCCGTAAATCCGGACGCGTCTTTTCGTGCCGCTCCGTTTCGTCGTTGTGAGTGGTAACGTGGTAAGTCATTCAAATTGGCTATCGAATAAATTCGTGACTTAACAAAGTACAGCGACTTTGGCGAAAGTATATTACTATTGGTGTTTAATTATTTTCCTGTTACTTTAATCATATTATTATTAAGGCTTTAAAATTTTATTTCCTGCTCTTATTTGACAGTAATAACGTTTCGACAAAATTTCAGGAATTGTATAAAATATTTTGTAAAAATTGGATCTCTTCACGATTCCTGAATTAAGAGGACTCCCAGAGAATACATAAAAGAACCAATAGTTCTATCAACCAGTTTATTAATTAACTTGGAATTGAGTGGACTGTCAGAGAAAATTAAAAAGAACCAGGTTTACGATGGGCTTATTTATTCATAACCTCAAGTGGGGGGGGGGGGGGGGGGGGGGGGGGGGGGGGACTTCGACGTTATAACAATGGACAGCAAAGTTGACTTTGCCTGGCATGGGATGAAAATATACTTGCTTGTGAAATAGTTTTTCTTTTTATGCCTCCGCCCAACGAAGGTGGGTGCCGGAGGCATTATGTTTTCGGGTTGTCCGTCCGTCCGTCCGTCCGTCCCACTTTTCGTTACCGCGATATCTGAAGAATCATTTGAGGTAGGAACCTCAAACTTGGTACTAGTATGTATCCCCATACGAAGATGAACTGATTAGATTTTGGGGTAAGTAGGTCAAAGGTCAGAGGTCACAGAGGTCAATTTACATGAAATTATATGAAATTACTGGTTTTTAGCACCGTTACCTTGATATCTCAAGAACTATCTGAGGTGAGAACTTCAAACTTGGTACCAGTATGTATCCCCATAGAAAGATGAACTGATTAGATTTTTGGGTAGGTAGGTCAAAGTTCAGAGGTCACAGAGGTCAATTTACATGAAATTACATGGAATTACTGGTTTTTAGCACCGTTACCGCGATATCTCAAGAACTATCTGAGGTGAGAACTCCAAACTTGGTACCAGTATGTATCCCCATAGAAAGATGAACTGATTAGATTTTGGGGTAGTAGATCAAAGGTCAGAGGTCACAGAGGTCAATTTACATGAAATTACATGAAATTACTGGTTTTTAGCCTTGTTACTGCGATATCTCAAGAACTGTTTGAGGTAAGAACTTCAAACTTGGTACTAGTATGTATCCCCATACGAAGATGAACTGATTAGGTTTTGGGATAAGGAGGTCACAGAGGTCAATTTACATGAAATTACATGAAATTCTTGGTTTTTAGCACCGTTACCGCGATATCTCAAGAACTGTTTGAGGTAAGAACTTCAAACTTGGTACCAGTATGTATCCCCATAGAAAGATGAACTGATTAGATTTTGGGGTAAGTAGGTCAAAGGTCAGAGGTCACAGAGGTCAATTTACATGAAATTACATGAAATTACTGGTTTTTAGCCTCGTTACTGCGATATCTCAAGAACTGTTTGAGGTAAGAACTTCAAACTTGGTACTAGTATGTATCCCCATACGAAGATGAACTGATTAGATTTTGGGGTAAGTAGGTCAAAGGTCACAGGTTGCAGGTCTCAGCGGCCAATTTACATGATATTAATACAGTTTTTTGGCTACATTTCCACGATATCTCAAGAACAACTGATTATATTGCTTTATAGTCAGAGGTCAATTAGTAATATAGGATTTTAGTGTTTTAAATCACAATTTCGCAATAACCATTTGATGAATGCGCATCAATTATATTATACTTGTAGGTGATCAGGAATCATCTGAATACAAGCGGAGGCATATTGAAGACGCAGTCGTATCTTTTGCTTGTTTTGTTTATTTTTGTATTTATTCCCTGTGTTTTTTTTTTCCAAACAAAGTATCGGTAACCGATATTCTTGTGCACTGAAAAATATAAGAAGAAGAAGAGGAAGAAGAAGAAAAAAAAAAGAAAAAAAAGAAAAAGAAAAAAGAAGAAGTAGACAAAGAACAAAAAGAAGAAAGAAAGAAAGAAGAAGAAGAGGTTGCAACGATGGAAATAAATTCAGCTCAATACGATACTGGCGTTTTCATAAACCTGAAGTGGTCATAATATCCCAATCCACTGGCCTTAAATTAACACTTTTTTTGTTTTTGGTAAAATGTTTCCAATAATCTTGACCTTTTGATAACAGAGGTGTGAGAGCGTCTGTTAGAAAAAGTCTGAAATGATCTGGAATGTCTGAAAAGATGTGCTTTTAATTCATTCAAACTGCATAACAATTCTGAAAATAGGGTTTTGTGAAGAGTGTAAAAAGGTTATAATCTAGATTCTATCCGTTTTTTTATATTTGGTTTATTCCCCTACGCTGCTCGTTCTCTATACACGCACATCCCACTCAGAGCCGCGCGACTCCTAAAATTTCACCCGTGCGAGGGTAAAGTTGTAAAGGACAAATCGCGTTGAGGGTGTCGAATCACGCGATACGGAGACAGTCCAGGCAGTGGACTAAGAAAAGGTCTGAAATCAGATTAAAATCTGAACTCTAACATCCTTGCTAATAATTGCAGCCTACTCCTAAAGTCTGTTGTATGATTATGCGACACTAGCTTCAGCAAGAATTTCTCCACGGTGAATGTCATGCACAAAGCGAAATCTGAATTTTAGCGCTTATTATAACGACAGGGGCACAGTGATTGTTAATCCTACGGCACCAGCTTATGAGGCTAGACCAAAGACTTTAAATAGTATCAAGACAGATTACTCTGACCTACTTCCGTAGTACATTTTGGAGGCATACTTTGCTGTGTTAAAAACAGACTCGGAAAAATACGTTCTCCATAGGTATAACACGTGAAAAGATGTTTCACTTTTTCTTGATATTTCATATCTTACTCTATCTTTTTCAAGTCTGATTTTTGCACGAGAAAAAGGATGGATAGTTAAAAAAAACATTTCTTGAACCCTATTTGTCAATAAATGCCGCTATTAATCCCTTGGATCATGCCTGCTTTTTGACAGAGTCATCTGCCATAGGGTTAACACATGAAAAACATGGATTTTAAAAATGATTATAGTTCCTCTAGTATTACCTTGAATTTAGTGCAAATGTGGCTTACATGTAATTTGAGACTCTGAAAAGGCTTAATGAAGGCTCAAAAGGTGCAAGGGACCCCGCATAAATCCCCGGGAATATGCATGCTTTTGGCCTTCCATTTCCCATAGGTTAACACGCAAAAACGGGAATTTTTGAATGATTATAATTCCCGCAGAATTAAATCAAAATTTAGAAAAATGTGCCTTGAATAAAATTTAAGGCTCTGAAAATGTATAATTAAGACTCAACTAGTTGAATAGACCCCGCATAAATCCCCGGGAATATGCATGCTTTTTACCCAAAAACGTCTCGCCTGCCATAGGTTAACACGCGAAAACAAGGAATTTTAGGGTGATTATAATTCCCTTTGTTTTTATTTGAAAATATAAAAAACGTGATTTGCATGAAATTTAAAGCTCTGATAAGGTATAATTAAGGCTTGATGAGTCCAATAAACCCCCCATAAATCCCCGGGAATATGCATGCTTTTGGCCTTCCAGCTCCCATAGGTTAACACATGAAAACAGGGGTTTTGAAATGATTTTAATTCCCCTAGTATTTATTTGAAATTATGAAAAATGTGATTTACATGAAATTTAAAGCTATGGAAGGGTATAATTGAGGCTCGATGAGTCCAATAAACCCCGCACAAATCCCCGGGAATATGCATGCTTTCGACCAAAAAAAATAATTTGCCATACTACACGTACATTCCAATATTTGTTATCGATGACCTAATATGGGCGTGCACCGATCACGTGAGTCGACGACATCCAATGAGATCGTGCACTAGCAGACGACCATGTATATAGCAGACGTACGTCCGCCCGAAAGCAAACCCAGCCTAGCCGGTTAGAAGAAACTCTAACTAAATTCCAGTTCACTATTATATTTCTAATGTACCAGAGGCAAAATTCAATGTGTTAAATTCATAAATTCGTATAATCAATGTTCTATCACCGCATTACGCCTAGCCTAATGGCTGACGTTCATGCAAGCAGCATGGAATAGCTGAGCGGAATAGGTGCATGGACATGACAGGTGTCCAGCACTATAGGCTTGGTCTACCCCTCTGCGATCCCGATCGAGGTGGTGGCGTTGCCGATGATATGTCAGTTTGCCAAAACTTGGCTCATCAAGGTTTTTTGCTTGCTGTTCATTGTTTGCTTGTCTTTGGCACCGACAGCCCCGAGAGACCGACAATGTAGTGTGAATGTGTGTGTGTGTGTGTGTGTGTGTTGGGGGGGGGGGGGGGGGCTTCTGAACCCTGTTATGGATATGAGTCTGACACTGACATTCTATGACAAGGGCGAATGCGGGATGTAGTAAAAGGGTGGGGGTGGCACAAAATTAATGCAGGGCTGTCAAAGGAGAATTGTATTTTTTCTTCTCGTCAGCTCTCCAAAAGTCAGTTGGGGGATTTTTCGCCAGCCCTCCAAAAGTTGCTCAGTGGAGGGGTGTAGGGTATCAGATTTATGAGTCCAGTTTTCCTCCATAATTCTCTGACAAGCAAAAAAAGTTATCAGTTCTAAAAGGGGGATACAATTTTATTTAAAAGCCTCCTAAATCCGCGACTGATCCATGCCCGGACTGTCACGTCAGTCTTGCGGGGTGGGCCTTTTTACAAGTTTTTCTCGGAGGGTTAATAGAACGACATTGTTAGCGTCTTGGGCTTCCAAACTAAATTTGGTGCTCGATCCGGGTTTTTGCACAATTTAGGCAAGAGCCCGTATATGCCAACTTGGGTTTCAAGAAGGGGGCCGCGGCCGATGCGCCCCCTCTTGATCCGCCCCTGCTATTCTGTCATGGATGTGAAGAATATGATTGCATAGTGTTGGTTGTCGATCTCATTAAATTGAAAGATTGGGGGGAAGCAATAAGAGATCATTTTTATTTTTTATTTTCTTTTTAATTTAGTTCCAATTGCTTTATTTTTACTGTTTGTTTTTGTTGGGGGATTTTTTTTTTTTGCTCAGTGATTTTGTTTTTAATCATGTAAATCCCTTGTAATTGTTGTGATTTCTGTTGATTTCCTAATAAAAACACAAATAAAACAAATAAGAGATCGTTATTTTTTCCTCAATTCTATTGGGGTCATTTTTTACAGATCGGTTGTAAGAGAGAAAAGAGAGTAAGAGAAAAATGAGAGGGGGAGGAGAGAGCGAAAAAGAGAGCTGGAGCAAAAGTAATGGGATATTCCTACAAAGACAGAATAGGACTGGTAATAAATAAATTATATCATCAGCTGCTATACTGTTGGTACTAGTTAATTCAATTCAAAACACGGAGGCCATCCCCCTTTTCGTACAATCGGTAAAGGCCCTATTGCGTTGGTGATGGCTTTGGAGCAAGCCCCTATACTGTTTTCTTCGCCTGTCGTCTCACATTTCTACAGCAGAATATTACAAATAACTTACCGTAAGTTGGTTATATTGGTGGCGTATCCAGGAATGCAGGGGGGGGGGGGGGGGGGGAGGCTCACGCCTGACGAACAAAAGAAATCATCAGATGCATTCTATTTTGAATTTTAGGACAAGCAAGGAAAAAAAATTATCACAGTTTTCAGATTCTTTGTGCGGGGGGGGGGGGGGGGGGGGGGGTACACATTTCCTTTCATTTGATGTGTAAGTAAGATATGTCAGATTTGGTTTTGGCTTTCACATAGGGGCACGTACATTCCTGGATATACAATCTTGGATACGCCACTCTTAATGTAATCTTAATATTTATATAAGGAATTGCTCGCACGCAAGCTCATTTTATTAAAGCCTTTTCTGTCTTGAATTTTAAAAGAATAAGGCTAATAAAATTACATTGCAGGTCTATAATCCCTATAATTTCCATAAATCATATCAAATGAAATATTCTGATTTAATAGAAAAATAAAGATAGCACATTATTATTTTTAAATAACTTTTCTCGACATTCCCGTCAGATATCGCCCCCTCCCAACTCTCTCCCTCTCCTCCCTGGTGCAGTTAGAGTTGATTCCTATCTGTTTTGGGACATAAGTTTGTATTTGAAGGGACAATATCAAGATTATGCCCTTTAGTTACGGCTTTACCAAAAGGCAAAAGCGCTGTCCAGAAAAAGAAGAAAGAAATAAAGAAAATTAAAAAATGCAAACATCTTGATTAAGACTATAACCTTTCCCTCTGGGCCGATCGACATGTACCACAATATATACGCGTGTTTTATTTTGGCACTGAGCACTCTTCGTATTTAAACTCTTTGGGCTAGACCCACAGCTCACAAGGCCAAGAGCCAACGTGACCTATTACCCACGAGACCGACAGCCCATGAAACCGACTGCTCAAATGACCGAGAGCCCACTAGACCTACAGAACACACGAGATCGACAGCTTACAAGACCGAGACAGGGACCGCGGACCGTTTTTGAAAGTGGGGGGGGGGGGGGGGGGGGGGGGGCTGCAACCCCTGCCCCCCCCCCCCCCCCCCCCCGCCCCGGTTCCGCGGCCCATGCGAGATCCCACTGGACCGACAGCCCACAAGACCGACAGGGCACAAGAATGAGAGCTAGCTAGACCTAATTTGTAACAGCCCATGAGACCGACAGCCAATTAAACCCTCTAGCTTTTATTTGAAATAATAACACATGGTTCTTGGTTCGTGTGCTAAATTGTGACCATAAACTCGGGAGTGTTTTTCCTTTTTCACTGGTGGTGTCGTGGGGTGCCTTTTCACTCCACATTCTCTGCTAAACATTTGAAAAATACATATTTGTGGTGATCGACCTTTCACTTTAAGTTTCTCTGACAAGCAAAAACAAAAAAACAAAAACAAACGAGCAAACAGAGATAGCCGTATCTTTGAGGTGTTATTTTATTCGAAATCTATCAAAAACACTCCCAGAACCCTGAAGCACTACAAATTCACGAGTGCACCCCCCTCCCCCCCCCCCCCCCCCCCCCTCCCCCCACCCACTTCCCCACCCGATTTCAATTCCATGTTCTAAGCAATATTTGGGTGGTTACTAGAAATATTGCCATTTTTAAAATTCTTAGGACTGAAGCCATCTGAAGCACCCCCCCCCCCCCTCCCTGCTGCACGCCTCGTACCTATGACTTGCACTATTTTTCTCAAGACATGAAGTCAGTAACACGTCTTGAATAGACTGAGGCAATTTCTTGGCTAAATAAGATCAAATTGAGGATTCCATAGCTTAGTTTAAGAATCATGTTTTCTCTTTATTTTGTTCCTAATGAAACATTATGTTATATTCATGATTAGAGTAATGAGCATTAATTATAACTTATCTATGACCTTTATCTATGACGATTTAGTCCTATTAATAAAATAATCTACCTATTAATAGACACTTATCTACCAGTCTGTGTATTTATTCTAAATACATACTGGAAAGTAAGGATTTGCACTTGTGTGTGCAATTATAGTTCATTTTTATTTACCTAATCATCTTTCGATACATATCTATTTATATACATGTCATGGCTAGTTTTATATTTATTTATCAGTTTGAAAGAACAAAGTCCAAGACATGAATATTGTTCGTCTGCGTTTTATCAGTGTATATATCGGTTAAAATGTTAAATACAGGGTATAAAATAATAGGAAGCCCTTTGGAAGGGTCCTCCATTTTTTAAATGCACAGTTACATGGTGGGTTTGTTTTCATCATCTTCTAGCCGGAGTATTATTATTATTATTATTATTATTATTATTATTATTATTACTATTCTTCTTCTTTTTCTTCTTCTTCATCTTCTTCGTCCTATTATTATTATCAGTATCATCATCATTATTGTTATTATGATAACATGTACCACTATTGTTTTACAATATTATCTGCATTATCTGCACGCACGCAAACAGACCAGAAACAGACCAGACAAAATATGGCATATTATACAACACCTACTAAGTTTCTTGCAACCCCATTGGTCAATTCTTAATCACATGACATCCGATAAAAGTACTGTTGAACAATATCATTCTCCAGGCGTGCAATTCCGTTTGATCCATTTGCACCATTGCACGCTGACGTCACTAACGATGTACACAGTATATTGTGAGGTAGGTGACATCACCGTGCAATGGAACAAATTGATCAAACGAAATTGCACTCTGACGTCACAATAAACACAAAGCATGGTACGCGCGGCGCAGTTTTTTTATGCAACACAAAATATTTAATTTGTCTATGCGTGTACCTAGCTAGCAAGCTAGATAGCTAGCGATTTGACGACGCCGCGCGCCGTGAGTACATATGTTTACGTTTGGCAGGCTACGTATTAGCGTAGCGTAGACTAACGTTAATTAGATCTGATTTGTTCCCCGAGGATTTGTTCTCTGACTTTTAAGTTAAAAAAACTCACATCATGGCAGGACCAAACTTTGTATTGCAAATTCAAACTGCAGGATTGAATAAATTATTGTCCGACTCTGATGCTTGCAATACTAGAGAGGTACCGTACCGGTAAGTTTGCGAAGGGCCGTTTGGAATCCTTTTTTTTTCCTTCAAAATATCAATGTCGTTAGCGGACCAGAATCTATACTGGACATAAAGTTACTCTTTCTCAAGAGTAATCTTACAGGAATCTAACTAAAATATTCAGAACACATCTTCTTCTACAAGCTCCATGCAAAATTTTCATTTCCACGCCACGGACCCGTTACTTTCTAATTTACAACAGATCTAACGTCGTTAGATCTAAGTTAGACCTTAATTAAGTTAGTAGACCTAGTCCTAGATCTAAACTAGTAACTAGTTAGTAGGAAGATACTGACAGAAATTGTTTTCTACTGTGTTTCTGATTGGATTCGATTCTTATCGTTATGGATTATATTACATGGATTATTGGAGTTCATTCAGCGAGTTAGATTAGAAATATTTGATGAGTTGAACGATAAATGTTTGATGTTTAGTTTAGTGCAGTGCGCGCTGATAATTTTATCGATCGATGAATCTGGTCGATCCATATTTGGACTAGTAAAACTGTTCTACAAAAAAATGTTTTATTAAGCCCGTTAACGTCCGAGGTGTTGTATAAAACAAATAGTGAATGGTCTTTATTCGTGCAATGGAACAAGATTTTGCATTCGGTGAAAGATGAGACGCTCTATTCAACTCGGCTGCGCCTCGCTGAATAGAGCGTCTCTTATCTTTCACCTCGTGCAAAATCTTGTACCATTGCACTCATGGCCATTCACTATTTGTATAATATTGCACGGCAAGTTTAGTACTGTAGCATATGGGGAATTCAGCGTTCCGTGCAATATCCTCTCATATTGCACGCGCAGATCAAGCGGACAAAAATATGCGTTTTTATTGCGCCGCTAAAAAGCCTTATATAAGTAATAATAATTATTATCTGGAATTATTAAGTGCCTAATACATCTTCGAAGTCTCTTAACGCTTTACAAATATCTTATAACCCTGGTCATTGGATTCAAGCTTGCCCTCACACAATGCACTCACTCTAGTCAGGAGCCCTTTGAAAAACGCTAACAATCCTTTAAAAAAACATCAACAACAACCCAAGAATGAAAATACTATACATTTAACGTTCATTTGTAATTACCATCGTGAATTATGGGTGGAGAGATAAGATGCTGTGTCTATTTATTGAAGTACCCTGTACATTGCTGAAGAGATAAGATGTTGTGTCTATTTTTATTGAAGTACCGTATATATATATATATTGCTGAGGAGAAAATATAGAACATATAAGATAATAAAACAATGGTAGGTAAGCAAACATTTAATACATTTCAACTTTGCCTCTTTTTTGATAAGAATGACATTGCAGCTTGTTCAAGTTTCATTGTATGTAGCATCAACATTTTTGAAAATCTAGCTACAGGACGAGGACATTTCTCCAGCACTATACCTTAACCATTTCATAAGGACTGACCATTTTTAATTTATCGGTTTATTTCACCAACTTCTGATTTATTAAGCAGTTTCCATGGCAACATTTGACGCAAAGGGGGTAAGTTTTGTAATGTTTAATTTCGTTGCTCTCTTTGAAAGCAAGAAACTGAGGAAAATTATATTTAGCACTTTTAGACTTGCATGACGAAATATACAAAGAGTCTTAGAGTTGGTATATCCTTGGGAACAAGGTATTTTACCCAAGTTTGTCACTCTCGAATCGGGTGTATTAAATGGGAACTGAGCAATGCTGAGGGTAATAACTATATGGCCCTCAGGAAGAGCAGCCTTATGGTCGAGATCTGGTCCCGGGGGGTGGGGGGGGGGGGTAAGTGTTGGTATGTGTCATTGAGGCCTGTACGGCAGGGGCGGATCTAGATTTTTTGCAAGGGATGGTTTGACCCAACTTTTGGAAAAGGTAGACCCGTATTTTGTTGGTCTCGCCAGCTTCTCGAAAAGTCGCTCGGGGGGGGGGGGGGGGGGGGGGTTATAGGGGTTCCAGTTTCCCTCCATAATTCCCTGACCCCCCCCCCCCCCCCGTAGATCCGCCACTGTACGGCATCCGCGTCCGTGACTTTCTGAAAAGTACCCTAAACGAGGATTTTAGTGGAAGATATTTGATACCCTATTCAGGGAAACTCGCGACAATTTTTCAGATTTTTAGATCCTTAACAGGGATTTTTTTAGATTTATAAGTATGGTATACCCTATTCGAGGATTGGTTCTTCTTGGCCCTTATTTTGTTAAAAGGGAAGAGTTAAAGGCAAATATTTACTTTGGAACACAGGCTTACAGAATGATGTTTTTATTGAAAGAATAGAAAAGAACCTCTTTGGATTAATGATTAATTCACAACAGGAATGAATGAAAAGATAGAGAGGGACTACAAAAAAAAAACCAGTCATTCAAATTCAATGATAAACATAGGCCATGAGGATATTCATGTAAACACTTGCAGAACTTGATGATTTGAAAGAACCGTATGCACACAAACTTCAACACTATACATCCATGGTTCAGTCACCAAAAACCAAATTGACAAGATGGCATAATATATATTATATGAACAATAGGCTATTACCCTAAGCCTTTTGGGATGTTTAACCCTAGAAAACGCACTTTCTTGAGCGGTAGAGAAGCTCGATTTTATTTTTTCATTTTTCTTTTTTTTTTAATTGCTTTTACACTTGATGCATACGCTCGAATTTTATACATTGTTAAACAGTTTTCTATTCACTCACTTCTACAATCGGAAGCAAAACTAACAAACCCTATAGGCTTGAGAAAGAGTCGAGAAATGCAGCAAGGATACCTACAGTTGAGATTATTTTCTTTCAAAAGTTGAACCTTTGCAAATGCTGTTTTATACACTTTATCCTATATTGGGGCGCAATATTTAGCAGGAGTTATATGAAACTTACATGATATAGCGAACAAAGCAATTACATCTTTATTTTTTCAAATAGAGGTATGGAGCTCACCTCTCAATTGCCCGAATACATTGTGTGTTATCGCTTTCTAGCTTTTCGATTTAGTGAGCGAGCGAAGCTTACGAGCAAAAAACTGACACTTTAGAATCGCGAAAATCTAATTTCGTCATCAAAATGTGCTAATTTAGATCATCTAAGAATCTACAACTCAAACAAACCAACAGATGAATCAATTATTCAACACAAAACGTTTAAATCGATATATCGTTAGGTGAGATATCGTGATCGATCGACTAGTCTTTGCTCAAGTCTTATATTAATTATTTGGGGTATTTTATTTTCAAAAATCAATATCTCCAGTATGCTGTCACCGTTGAATGTTAAGTTTTCTGGGGTTGATTTTGTGTAAGCTAACTATACACAAATTATTTATTTAGGCCTCAGGTACCCTCTAATAGACTATCAAACTACAAGAACATAATATATTATTACTATCATCGTTTTTTTTTTTTTTTTTTTTTTTTTTTTTTGAAATTTATGACAGTGTACTATTTAAACTCAAATGTGAGCACAGTAATATATTTATTGCTGGAGATTTTAATATTTATATTTTAAAACAATTATATAAATCTGATGCTAATATTTTTTTGAGTGTCAATTCTTTGTAAGGTCTTTTCCCTCCCATCAAACCCCAACTCGTATAACTTGCAGTTCTGCTACATTAATCGATAACATTTTTACTAATGTCATGGATACTGATTTTGTAAGTGGAAGTTTTTGGTCGATATCTTTGACCAATTACCTATTTTCCTTCTCTCTAGAAAAAACCCTCATGTACGCAGTGTTTCAAATACTTATAGCTTTTCACGTAAGATTACTGATGATTAAATTAATGCATTAAAGAATCGACTGTATTTAACAGATTGGTCTCCACTATATTGTTCTTCGAATGCTAATGTTGCATATGAGTGTTTTATTTTACATTAGAAACTTCATTTGATAAACACTTACCTCTAACTAGGAATAAAGATCTTGTATTCTTAAACCCTGGATAACACCGACTTTACTACCATAAGAAAGAAAAATAAGATTTACAAAATTTTCTTACATGATAGTAAATCTTCAAGTGAAAGAAAATATAAGATATACAGAAATAAAGTAAATAATAAGCTTCGACATGCTAAGAGGTTTTTCTATTGCAACAAATTAAAACAAAGGCAAAATAATAATAAAGGAACATGGTCTGTAATGAAAAAACTGTTAGCTAAGACCCAACGAAGTCTTCCTAAATATTTCATACGTGATAACATACAAATTGATGATCCACAACAGATTGCAGATGAATTCAGTACATATTTCATAAACTTTTGTAAACAAGCTATTACATCTCTTCAACAGGATGATAGTCATTCAAATTTTACAGATTATTAAAGGAACCTATTTCAAGTTCTATATTTTTAAGCCTATCGATGAAAATGAAATTATAAAAACTTGTAAATCACTTCATAACAGCAAAGCAAATGGTTTTGATAATATCAGTTCTGTTATTTTGAAAAGAATTATACATTCCATTGTTAATCCTGTAACATACATTTTTAATCAATCTTTAATAACAGGAATTGTTCCTGACAAAATTACCCCTGTACATAAAAAGCATGACCATCATGTATTCAATTTCAATTCAATTCAATTTATTTTCATTTCCACAGATAAACAAAATTTGACATATGTAGAACATTATTCAGTAAGTTGGTATACATATATCAACATAATAATTTCACTCATTTTTTCCATAATCAAATAAATAATTGTATGGAGTTAACAAATCTGCAGAAATGAGGGATCCACTAAAAGCCGAAGCTTGTAAAATGAGGATCCCTCATTTGAGAACTATTTGAGAACTATAAGCCAATTTCAATTCTTCGAGCCTTATCAAAAATATTCGAAAAATGTGTACATAATCGTTTACATTCTTATTTACGTACCCATAATATTATTACTAATAGCCAATACGGTTTCCGTCCTAATCACTCAACTGTGCATGCATTGATAAATTTACAGGATAGTGTTATTTCTGCTATTAAATGCAATACATTTGGGATAGGGATTTTTTAGACCTTTCAAAGGCCTTTGATATTATTGATCATAATATACTTTTATATAAACTGAATTATTATGGTGTCAGGGGTATTTCATTGCAATGGTTTCAAAGCTATCTGAAATATCGTTACCAATATACTGTTTATGATAATTATTCTTCTGACCGTTCCCTCATACATCATGGTGTTCCCCAGGGGTCTCTCCTAGGCCCCTTAATATTTTTGATTTATGTTAATCATATTATTAAATCATCTGATAAGTTTATATTTACGATGTATGCAGATGATGCAACATTATTTTATACTCAAAATGACGTGTCAAATTTAGAGCAGAATGATAAATTTGAACTCGCCAAAGTTTCTAAATGGTTCAAAGTCAATAAACTGAAAATTAATAAGAAAAAAAACTACTTCAATGATATTTTGTAACCAAAATAGAAAAAAATATATCCAATACACTTGATAGTATAACTCTTTATATAGACTCTACCCCTCTGATTAAAGTGGATGTTGTTAATTTTCTTGGTATTCATATTGAACGTAACCTGAAGTGGGATGCACATGCAAATTATGTAACCGGTAAAGTATCGAGATGCGTTGGTATTTTGTATAAAATAAGGCATTATTTTACGCTTTCTTCTATGATTTTGATGTATAATACTCTAATATTACCATATTTATATTATTGTATTACGGTTTGGGGGAACTGTGGCAAAACAAAGACTATTTCAATTACAGAAAAAAGCCTTGCGTACATGTACTAATAGCGACTACCTTGCCCATTCTGTTCCTCTGTTTATAAAAGTAAAAACACTTACCATATCTGATTTATATCAGTTTTATACTGCAGTTTTGGGATTCTCCTATTTTTAAAATTTACTTCCAAATACAATATCAAGTATGTTTAATGTCAATAGCGGCCTTCATAACCATAATACAAGGAGTAAACATTGTTTTCATCGTTGGAAAGTTTCATACGGTTTTTAGTTAAAGTCTTTGCGCTTCTCTCTTCCTATAATTTGGAATGCCATACCGAGCAATATATCCAGTTGCCATAGTCAACGATTATTTAAGAGATCACTGAAAAAATACTTCTTATCCAGATACTCAAAATGTAACTCCACTGACTAATTATGTCTACCTGCCGTTCCCCTCTCTGACATGTTTTATTATTTAATTGTTTAATTCTCCTCTTTCTTTTTTTTTATCTTACACACTTTATTATTGAAATTGAATTTAAAATAATTATGGTAAAACTTTAACTTACTTCAAAGAACTTTTTGTTAGAGGACTTCTAGACAAGGCCTTCATGGCTTTTAAGTTTCTCTTTTTTCTTATTTTCACTTTGTTTACCTTGGTTATATAAATGCATTATGTCATACTTGTATACTCATTGCAATCACAAGGTTTTGTGTAAGAACATGATGTTTTTTATTATGTTTATGTATTGTATATTTTTATGGAAATGGAAATAAACGAACGAACGAACGAAGTTATTATTATTATTATTATCGTCATTATCATCATAAATATTAATATTACAATATTATATCCTACGTTAGGGGGAATCCTAACAAAGCGGTTTATTCCGTCACAATAGAAATTCGACGTTACGGGGAAAGTAACCGTGCGTTAAGGGGAATGATAACAGACTGAGATAAAAGGATTCCCCCTAACGCTGGAAAAAGAGTTATTGTTATTATTGTCATTCAATATTATTATCATCATTATTATTATAATTATTATCATTATTATCGTTATCGTCATCATAATCATTATTATCATTGGCCTACACATGTACACAGATTAATTTGTTTATGTGATAGGTCCCTTTACATTGTGTTTCCATGTGCTTTGCCTCTATCAGGTGGTTGAGAGAGGGCGGGCTGCATTCAGAGCCGGGAAAACAAGATCTTATGAGGCTAGGATGAAACACCTTAGAGACTGCAAAAAGATGATACAAGAGCACAGACAAGACTTTATTGATGCCATCCACAAAGATCTTAAAAAGGTACGGTGAAAGAGGGAAAAAGACACAAAAAGATGGAGGGAAGAGAGGGTCAGAGGGAGAGAAGACGAAAGAAAGAGAGGGAGAGGGGGAGATATACATGTAGGGATAATTCTGAAGTAGAGATTGAGCGAGAGATAGAGAGAGAGAGAGAGAGAGAGGGGGAGAAAAGACACAGATAGATGAAGGGAAGAGAGATATAGAGAGGAAGAGAGGACGAAAGAAAGAGAGCGAGAGGGAGGAGAAGAAGGGATAATTCTGAAGTAGAAATTGAGCGAGAAAGAGAGAGAGAAAAAGAGAGAGAGAGAGAGAGAGATAGAGAGGGGGGGGGGGGGGGGGGGGAAGGGGTGAAGTTTAATCTACGATTGCATGTTAGGAACCAGAAGGGCGTTAACTCTGTGTTAAAGTATAAAGTCAACGCCCTTCTAGCTCCAGACAATATGTGTTTGTTCTATTAATTGGCAGTGTAAATTATCAATCTATCTGGGTTTTTTTTTATCTCTCTTTGTACCCCCGCCCAACAACAACAAACAAACCTGGGTGGTGTTTCATAAAGCTGTTCGTAAAGTTACGAATGACTTTACGAACGACTGGAACATGTTCTTGGGTGCTATACTAATCAGATTCTCAATCATTTAGCACAAGAACTGATCACCAGTCGTGCGTAAAGTCGTGCGTAACTTACGAACAGCTTTATGAAACACCCAATTCTTGTGCTAAATGATTGAGAATCTGATTAGTATAGCACCCAAGAACATGTTCCAGTCGTTCGTAAAGTCATGCGTAACTTTACGAACAGCTTTATGAAACACCCCCAGGTATTACATTGATTATTAACCCTTCATCGTGCTCATGTGTCTATTGAATATACCCGGTGCAAGCACTTTGCAGAGTTTACTTCTTGTCAAACTAAGAACAAAATGGACATGTTTTGGAAACTTTTTTAAAAAAATAACCTATGCAAACAACTGCTGAATAGTAATGTAAACAATTTGAGAAACTTAACCCATAGACTACGGGAACCTGGTGGTTCCTGTATTGAACCTATGAGAGTTAAGGAATTCAGTAGTCAACGGGTTAAGAATGCCTAAAATAGTACTTGTCAAAAAACCCAACTCTGTTTTCTTACACTTTACAGCCTGCGTTTGAATCAAAATTGAATGAAATCCTGATGGCCGAGAAGGATCTTGATCAATTTATGAATGAGTTGGAAGACTGGATGAAACCTATGAATGTAAGTAAAACATCCTATACTATTCCCAAATAGATTTATCAGTTAGTGTCTAGGTGAATCAATATGGTAACTATACATGCTTCGGGAAATGGAGCGTTCGGCTTCCAAAACATGCGACATCGGTCTTTTTCTTTCATTAACTCTTACTGTGCCAAGGGGTTAAGCTCTCTTCAAAATTTTACCAAAATGTGATCAATGCTTACTTTTCAAATGTCTGCACTAGTCTTCATTAACCATCTATTATTTCACAAAATATTGTGTACAAAACTTGTAGGAAAATTTATTACCATTTCTTATGATACCAAACATCATTACTTCACCCAACTTTATGGATAAGAATGATTGAAAATTACATTTGAGTTTCCTTTTTTCCATTATTTTTTGGTTTCTCATTTGTTTACTATTGTTTAATGTTGAGATAAGGTAATATCTTTTAAAAACCTGCAATTTTCTCTGAAAATTTCTATGGTAGCGTATAATATATTTAGAATGCTTAATTTATGCTCAAAATTTTGATATACATTGACCACCATATAGCTTTCTTGTGGTCGAGCAGTGGGTGAATGAAAATGACAAGTCTATCTGTCACATATATGTGACAACGGCACTGAAAGAGTTAATATACTCATTACCAGTAACAGAAAAATGACATATCCCAATAATTCAATTTCCTAAATAAAATTAAAAAGAAAAAAAATATTTTTATAACATTTTTTTCTCAAAATAATTTATCTATCATATTTTTTTTTGCCTATGGTTCCTATGTTTCTGTTCACTTTACAGAGTTTACCTTATGTTAATCCTTTCAGGACAGGAATTATTTAAGGGCTAAATTGATCACATTCTGTTCTTCAAATTGACAACAATAACATTTTTCTGTTAGTGCTACATTGTTCTAATAAGGTGTAATGTCTTTGAAAACAATATACACATGGTTAAGAATTTTGGCGAAAAGTTGAAAAGAAATTGCAAATTTTGATAAAAAACGTGATTTTGAACCTATCAATGGGTTGGCAATTTAAGGATTTTCAAGCTTATTTTGGTTTTTTGCAAATTCCTGACATCAAACGCAATATGGTAATGCCCCCCCCCCCAAAAAAAAAAAAAAAAAGAAAAGAAAAGAAAAAAGAAATAAATAAATAAAAAAAATAATAATAATAATTGACATAGTGTGTAGATATTTTGTTCTTTCTACACATTTGGTATATTTTTAGCGCAAAATGTGGTCAATTATCTTGAAAGGGTTAAATGAGGTTAGTAGCATTGCCTTGAATTTAAATTGAAGCTATGAAGAATGAAAATTAAATTTTATATTTCATCTCAGATTTATGCCACATAAAATGGCATTATTGTAACAAATTGCCTGGATTTTTGTTTGGGTGTGTTTTTTTTAAATACATGTTTGTTATACAGCTCACTCTGGTACATGCAATATCTGAATTTCCCTTTGCTCAGTCTGCTTCTTCTAACTAGAACAGCTGAAGACAGAAAGTTATGGAGTTCCTGTGTTGTAGCCCGAACGACCTCCAAGCTTTGGGACATAGATAGATAGATAGATACTCTGCCTCTTTAATGTAAATCTCTCTCTCTCTCATTCTCTCCATTGGCGTTCCTTCTCATTACTGTATCTCCGATTAATACATGAAGGTCTCTCCCAGCATCGTTACCTTAGGAAAAGTGGTATACAACATCTGGGAGCCCCTTGGCATGTCCCTCATCATTGGGGCGTGGAACTACCCATTTCTGCTGGTGGTCGAGCCTCTTCTCGCAGCCATGGTAGCCGGTAACACCGCCATCATCAAACCATCGGAACTGTCCATGGCAACGGCGATGTTGCTTCAAAAGCTTATACCGCAATACCTGGATAACGTGAGTATATTTTTCTACAACCGTAACAAAAAATCAAGCGGGTGAAGAAAACGGGCAGAGTAAAGCTGATTATGTTCCTTTTCCAAGGCTCATGAATATCCTTTGATGAAAACCTTAAAAAGGGATAAAGTTGAGTTTTGGTCATGCGATTACATTGTGAAAGAAACTGCTTGGAAGCAATTTGGAAAGGTTCATTAATTTATGTCCTTTTGTGTAAGTATGCTGTCATGACTGTGAGAGGTTTGGGAATCACCAAAATGAGAACAAATAAACTGACTCAATCCTGATGAAAGTCAAGTGCACTCCAAACAGAAATGGGTAGACGAGACTATACACAAACATGTGGCATTTTTTAATGTTTGGTCCAAACATTTTAGCTTTTTCTTGTCATATTTTTAATATTAGGGCATTTGAACAGCTGTCTTTTTCAGGGGGCATTTCTACTATGATATTCTTTCAACCTGACCATGCTGACATAAAAGGAATGTGAAAGCTCACAAATTATTTTTTTACATTTCCCATGGCCAGAACTCAACCTTTCTTCTCAACTCTGACATCTTGATAGAGGTGCTGAGATGTCAGATTTGAGACGGCAGATGCAAAGGATCTAGGGCAGGCACTGTGCCACTGATTTCGTAACTCTGACATATGAGCCTCGTTTCATAAAACTTGTTATCAATACCAACTGCCACATTTCTATGACAGATTTGCTTACAGCCAATCAAATACAGCGATTTCAGTAGTTTATAACAATTATCGAAACTTGTTATTGATAACAAGTTTGGTAAAACTGGACCCTGATCTTCTGAGCACCCTACAGTCCTCGTTGCTTCAGTGATAGCTGGGTCGAATGGCGAGACCCTTCCACATCAGCGCTACGACTATCAGTTTGGAAGAAATTATTTCTCACGATTTCACGATGGCTCAGTGGTAGAGCCGTGGTCTCGTAACTGGGAGGACCCGGGTTCAAAACGAAGTGGATGCGCAAGTGCCCTTTGGTAAGGCATTAATCCTCATTAACAAGTCCCTCGGAAAGGACTTAAAGCCGTCGCTCCCCTGGTTGCTTATTTACAAGCATGAATGCTTTCTTAATTTGCAGTCAGGTGAAATAAACAATCATCAAACCATCATAAAACCATCATCAAACCTGTACCGTAAAACAGGGTATATATAAACCCCTCAAAAAAGTTCTGCAATTCAACTTTGAGCCTTGATATCTTTTTGGCGGCTTTTTAATCATTCTTGATTTTAGATCATTGGAAAGTTCATTTATCCCCCTTCACATCCATGCCCCATTTGTAATGGTTATGTCATCCTTGAATGCACAGCACCCCTGAATAGAGGGCAAAGTCAAAAGTGAAAAGTTGCAAATTGAATGGCTATCTTGGCTATTGTCTATTGCTTTTGTTGCAATGTCGGGTATGTGTGAATGATGTTGAATGGGTCATGAATGATTCAACAAGTTTATTTCCTGTTTGGTAGATGAAATGTGCCTTGCACAAGCTTTATGCTTGGCAGTGCTTACTTTTAAAGAGTAGCTGTTCGCGTATGTTAAGATGCCACGTCTATCAAATGTTGAGAAGGCTCGAGCAATCGGCCAAATCGAAGCCGGTATTCCTCAAAGAGAAGTTGCTGCTCAATTTGGAGTGAGTCCCAGTACCATCTCTAGATTATTGGCAAAGTTCCGGGAAACTGGGGATGTCAAAGACAGACCAAGGAGTGGTCGTCCAAAGAAGACAACCCAACAAGAAGACCGCTTCCTGACCCTTTCTGCCCTGCGGAATCGTAGGTTATCTTCCAAGGAACCTGCAAGGACGATTTGCTCGAAGATTTGCCAAGCGACTCTCCGACCAGACCATCAGGAACAGACTTCACGCAGCCAATTTAAGAGCTCACAAGGTAGCAAGAAGACCTGCACTTTCGGCCTTGCATCGTCATTCCCGTCAACGCTGGTGTTTGCAACATCTTCGATGGAACCGGGAAATGTGGCAGAATGTCTTTTTTACAGATGAATCCAGATTCTGCTTGAGGAAACTGGACGGAAGGGTGAAAGTGTGGCGTCGCCGTGGGGAACGCTTCGCTGACTGCTGCATCGACCGGGTAACAGCGTTTGGAGGAGGCAGTGTTATGGTGTGGGGTGGCATATCTGCTGAGGGAAAGACACAGCTTATCATCGTTGATGGAAACCTGACAGCAGAGAGATACCGAGACAACATTCTTCGGCCAGAGGTCATCCCATACATGCGCAATCTTGGACCAAACGCCATCTTCCAAGATGACAACGCCCGCCCACACAGAGCAAGGATCATCACCGAATACCTGCAGGAGGAGGCAGTGACGATGATGGATTGGCCTGCGAACTGCCCTGACTTGAACCCAATCGAGCACCTGTGGGACCAGCTTGGCCGTGCTGTACGCATCAGAGTGACAGATCACACTACACTGGCTGAGTTGCGACAGATCCTTATCGAAGAGTGGAACCTCATCCCACATCAACGCATCACCAGGCTGGTGACAAGCATGAAGAGGAGATGCCAGGCTGTCGTAGCTGTATTCGGATCTTCTACTCGCTACTGAACTTCTGATCCTTTGCTATTCCACATTTGATGTGCATGTTACTCAATAAAAAGTGCCAAACATTTTGTCATTTGCAAATTTGTGTATTTGTGTTTGTTTTTGTTTCGTTAGAGAGGGGAGAGAGAGTTAAAGAACATGAGTTCACATCAAGAAAGGGGAATGTGTTTGTTGAAGTGAAAAGCAATCCAAGAGAAGAGGAGAGTTTGTGTTGCTTATGTTTCTGTGATAGGGTTACATGGCTGAAAATGAGATAATTTGCTGAGGGAGACTTTTTTCCCCACCGCAGTTGTGTACTGCTAAGGTGGAAACTTGCAAAATTCTGCATGAAACCAAAACACAATATTAATGTTATCACAATCAGTTGCTGATTAAAACACATTCCATCTTAAAACAAAAGAATAATTCCACTTTAAAATCACTGAAAACAATATTTGTCCACCAAACAAGGGATTACAGCAGAAACATGCACACCTAATACAAAATTAAACAAACCAAAAGGAACAAAAACAAAGAAACAAAACCTTTCATTCCAGTTAAGAACTCAGTGTAAACAATAACAATGCAACAATTCTGCAACTTTTTACTTTTGACTTTGCCCTATATTTAGGTGCACTGCACATTCCATGATGACATAATCAATACAAATGTGTATCATTGTGAAGGTGAATAAACAAGCTTTACAATGATATCAAACTTGATGATGATCATACAGTTACTAGAGAGATATAAATGCTTAAACTTGAATTGCAGAACTTTTTTGAGGGGTTTATATATATATATGAACATAATGCAGTTTTGATACATTTTGCCTTACAATAATTGCATTACATCGCCAGTGGCAAATGTTGACTATTTAAATGGATAATTCTATTGCGAACGTTGTCTTTATATTTATTTAATAATTTGGATCCTAAAAATTTGGCAAATTATCGGCCAATATCAAATCTAAGATTTATCTCTAAGCTGACCTAAAGAGCTGCTGTATCACAACTTCAGAATTATCTTTGTACGAATAACCTCTATCCGAAAACACAATCTGCTTATCGACCTTACCATAGTACAGAGACTGCCCTCCATCGTATTAAAAACGACATTTTGCTTGCCCTGGATCAGCACAAAGAAGCTGTGCTTGTGCTCCTAGACTTCTCAGCTGCTTTCGACACAATTGATCACACCCATCTCTGTCATCGCTTCTCCTCCCACTTTGGCATCAGTGGAATAGTTCTTAAGTGGTTTTCTTCTTACCTGAGTAATAGAAAGCAATCTGTCGTCATTGACTCAACTAATTCTGATTATCGTCGTCTTTCGTGCGGTGTTCCGCAGGGCTCTGTGGCAGGGCCCATAGAATTCATCTTATTCAGCGCTCCTCTACAAGACATCATATCTGCACATGGTGTCTCCTCTGTAGCTTATGCCGATGATACCCAGCTCTACATCACCTTTGACCCTGCTGAACGTGCATCTGCCGTCTCTAAAATGGAAGCCTGTATTCGTGACGTGAAATCTTGGGCTGTCCAAAATAATCTTGCTCTTAATGATTCTAAAACTGAAATAATTTTTTTTAGTTCACGATTTACCACATCACTACCTCCTCCCACCTTCCAAATTGGTCACTCTACCATCACCCCATCGCATGTCGACAAAAACCTAGGAGTATTTATGGACTCTTCTTTAACCATGAGAAACCACATCGATCATCTTTGTAAGTCAGCACTCACGGCCATTAGAAAGATCAGTAAAATTCGTCGTTATCTTGACGATGACACTGTATCTCGATTAGTTCATGCCCTTGTCACCTCCAGACTTGATTTTTGCAACTCTCTTCTTTTTGGTCTCCCTGGTAAAGATCTTACTAAATTCCAACGTATCCTAAACATAATTGCCCGCCTCATCTCACGCGTCCCTCCATCTTACCACATTACACCTATTCTTCAAAATCTTCACTGGTTACCTATTAACATGCGCATCACCTACAAGATTAACCTCCTCACCTTTAAGTCAATGGCTGGACTCTCTCCTACATATCTATCTGATCTCCTACAACGTTATATCCCATCACGGACTCTACGCTCTTCATCTCAATCCCTCCTTCAACTTCCACGCCGCATTTCATCTACATCCTATGGACGAAGATGACTTTTACATGCCGCCCCTGCATTATGGAACGACTTACCACTTTATATTCGTACAGCAAACAATGTGAACACTTTCAAATCCTTGTTAAAAACCTACTTGTTTAATGTTGCCTACGCTTGAATGTACTGTTTTATAAATGTATCACTAAGATGTTTATGTTGTGTATTAATTATTCAATATAATACATGTATTTTCTTTACACTTCTAAAAAGCGCTTAGAGGCTTTAGCATTTTGCGCTATATAAGTATCTATTATTATTATTATTATTATTATTAATAATAACTTATTGTGTGAAATTTCCCGAACTATGCCGGACAGGGTGTCGGGGTTTTTAAGGGGCCTGGATATGACTGTTCTGTGAGAATGGCGTTGAGTTTTCAGGCTTCTCTGTTATTCTTACCTCGATTTACATCCAACATATCATTATTATTGTGTCCGTACGTGGTATATGTGATATGTATTTGGGTGCTGTTTTGGCATCAGGAAGTATTGCTTGGTAGTCTGTTCCTATTCACCGCCATAATCAGAAAAACACAAGAAAAATGAAGTAAAATACATAAACCGAATTGGAATCAATTACTTTCACGGATAGAATGAAAATAAAAATACCAAGAAAACCTTTTCCATTTTCTGTTCCTGTTCACCCCTGTGTTCCTATTCACCCCGTTTTACCGTACCTCAAAAGCCATTTCCAAGAAACCACCTGGCTGTGAACTTCCCTGCAGGTCTTGGGTTATAACCCGAACAAACTCCGATCGGGTGTCGACCATACCCAGTACCTTCACAAAATAGAAGCTCCATCCGACGCCTGCGAATGCTTAACTCAAACCGTTGACCATGTAGTCACAGCTGCAACATCCACCAGGCTGGCCATGGAACTTCATGTAGACTGGCTCTCAACCAGCATTCCCGTATGACCAGCTGACTGATCTTGACAGAAGTTGCCAACCATACGAACGAATTGATAAATGAGTTCATATACACTCAAATTCACACTGATTTTTTCCCCCAGGATTGTTACCAGGTTGTGAACGGTGATGCTGTTGTAACGACAGAGTTGCTTGAGCAGAAGTTTGATCACATTTTCTACACTGGAAGTGGGATGGTTGGGAAGATTGTCATGACGGCTGCAGCTAAGCATCTCACACCAGTCACACTGGAGCTTGGAGGAAAGAGGTTAGTGTTCATAAGAGAGAGGGAGAGAGAGAAAGAGAGGGAGAGAAGGAGAGGAACATGAAAAGAAGATTATGGCATTATAGTGGCTGTGTCGGAGATGGTGGTTTATAGTTACGATAGTTGTGATGAAAGATGAGAAAAAATAGTTAACTTTGCATAAGTCGAATCGGTTGGGACCACAACAAATAGTTCGACTAAGGAAATGTTATTAACACATGACTGTTTTGCATAGTTTGGTTTCAAAAAATTGATTCGACTTAGTGAAAGTTCGACTTATGCAACTTCAAGTTAGGCAAGTTTAACTGTATCAAGAACGTGATTATAATGATGTTTTATTTTTCAGTCCTTGTTACATAGACCCAGACTGTGATATCGAGACCTCAGTACGACGGGCCACATGGGGGCGCTATATGAACTGTGGTCAGACCTGCATTGCTCCAGATTACATCCTTTGCCACTCACGAGACAATGAGAAGGTGTTGAGTGCCATACGTACAACTGTTAAGGAGTTCTTTGGCGAGGACCCTCAGAAGAACAGTGCTTACGGCAGGATAGTCAACGAGAGGCATTTCCAGTAAGTGATCATTATAGTGATGATGATGATGGTGATGATGGTAATGTTCGTGATGGTGGTTGTGATGCGGTGAAGGTAATGGTGGTAATGTTGGTGATAATAGGCCTATTGGTAGTGGCTATGATGAAGGTAGTGGTGGTGGTGCCAGGTGGTGGTGGTGTGGTGTTGGTGTTGGTGGTGTTGCTGGTGCCAAGTGGTGGTGGTGTTGGTGGACTGGTGGTGTTGGTGTTGGTGGTGCTGGTGACGACAGTGGTGGTGGTGGTGGTGATGATGATGACAATGAGAAAGCTATGAACCCAATACGTATAGCTCTCAAGGAGTTCTTTGGCGAGGATCCACAGAAGAACAGTGCCTACGGCAGTCAGTGAGAGGCATTCTAAATTGGTGATCGTCAAGACGGTGATGATGATCATGGTGATATTTTTGGCGGTGCTGATAATGATGATGATGGTGATGACGATGATTATGGCGTTGATGATGATTTATGGTAGTAGACCTTGGTGATAGCATTAATAATTAGACTTGGAATTTATGATGATCATGATGGTGTTGACAAGAACAATGTTAATGACGGAAATAACAGAATGTCTCTGTATCTCTTTATCCTAAACCAGGAGAATAGCAGCTCTGATGGAAGGTCAGAATGTTGTGATTGGCGGTCAGACCGATGAATCTGATCTTTACATTGCTCCTACTGTTATATTGAATCCAAGTGAGACTGCCAAGTGCATGACAGATGAGGTAAGGTAGAGAGAGAGGGAGATAGAGAGAGAGGGTGGGTGGTGGGGTATGGCAGAGAGAGAGAGAGTGGGGTGGGGGAGGTAGACAGAGAAAGAGAGAGTGAGAGAGATGAATCTGATCTTTACATTGCTCCTACTGTTATATTGAATCCAAGTGAGACTGCCAAGTGCATGGCAGATGAGGTAAGGTAGAGAGAGAGGGAGATAGAGAGAGAGGGTGGGTGGTGGGGTATGGCAGAGAGAGAGAGAGAGAGAGTGGGGTGGGGGAGGTAGACATAGAAAGAGAGAGTGAGAGAGATGAATCTGATCTTTACATTGCTCCTACTGTTATATTGAATCCAAGTGAGACTGCCAAGTGCATGACAGATGAGGTAAGGTGGAGAGAGAGGGAGATAGAGAGAGGGGGGGGGGGGTGGGTGGTGGGGTATGGCAGAGAGAGAGAGAGAGGGTGGGGGGAGGTAGACAGAGAAAGAGAGAGTGAGAGAGATGAATCTGATCTTTACATTGCTCCTACTGTTATATTGAATCCAAGTGAGACTGCCAAGTGCATGACAGATGAGGTAAGGTGGAGAGAGAGGGAGATAGAGAGAGAGGGGGGGGGGTGGTGGTGGGTATGGCAGAGAGAGAGAGAGTGGGGTGGGGAGGTAGACAGAGAAAGAGAGAGTGAGAGAGATGAATCTGATCTTTACATTGCTCCTACTGTTATATTGAATCCAAGTGAGACTGCCAAGTGCATGACAGATGAGGTAAGGTGGAGAGAGAGGGAGATAGAGAGAGAGGGGGGGGGGGTGGGTGGTGGGGTATGGCAGAGAGAGAGAGAGTGGGGTGGGGGAGGTAGACAGAGAAAGAGAGAGTGAGAGAGATGAATCTGATCTTTACATTGCTCCTACTGTTATATTGAATCCAAATGAGACTGCCAAGTGCATGACAGATGAGGTAAGGTAGAGAGAGGACAGGGGTGGGGGAGGCAAATAGAGAGAGAGAGAGAGAGAGAGAGAAGAAGAAAGAGAGAGTGAGAGAGATGAATCTGATCTTTACATTGCTCCTACTGTTATATTGAATCCAAGTGAGACCGCCAAGTGCATGACAGATGAGGTAAGGTGGAGATAGAGGGAGAGTGGGTTGGGGAGGTAGACAGAGAAAGAGAGAGTGAGAGAGATGAATCTGATCTATACATTGCTCCTACTGTTATATTGAATCCAAGTGAGACTGCCAAGTGCATGACAGATGAGGTAAGGTAGAGAGAGATAGAAAGGATCAAATCATACATTTGTCTGTTTGTTATCAGAATCATCACGGAAGACTATAATACAGTATAGCGGGGGGGGGGGGGAGACAAACATACAGAATTTCTTCTAAATTTCACTGTTTTTATCAATAAAGGTATATAGACAGATTAAAATCTGTTTATATTTTTGATGCAGACGTCTTTTACGGTGCACAGAAATTTAAGATTCACATGTGTTGAACTGGGAATACTTTTTAAATTGTACCTGCATGCCAATACACTTTGCCTTCTTCTTAACTAATTGATTATTGCCTTTTTTCTCTCTATTTTTCCAGATCTTTGGGCCAGTCTTTCCCATTTACAATGTAGACACGGTAGATGAAGCAATTGCTTTTATAAAAGACAGGTAGGATTGAGTTTATAGGTTCCCCTTCTTCAAACTATCATTGAAACTCAACCAAGGCCGTACGCAGAAATTTTTTCCTGGGGACAAGATGATCGCTTTCAAAGGAACCCATAACTTGAAGTCTAAAACCCGATTAAAAAAAGGTACGATTTTGAAATTTCGGGGGGGGGGGGGGGGGGGCAACTGCCCTCCTGCGTCCCCCCCCCCCCCCCCCCCCCCCCCCCGCTGCGTACGGCCTTGAACTCAACAAACTTTAGCTGATAATCATGTTGGAAATTGTTGGCCTGTTCAAAATATTTTGAAAAAAAACTGTGATGTCATAAGTGGACATGTCCATTTACCTGTACACAATGGATATGATGTTGCATAATGAATAGCTATTGTACAACTAAAGCTACCAATGCATAATGGCAGCCATCTTGGTACCCCCAGCATCTCGCACAGGTGATATCTAGGAGCAGTTGTAGGTCTGTGTCATTTCTTTGAAGAATTGACAACCTTTGTCTGACCAAGCAAAAACTTGTGCATGCCAAATCCTGCTTAACAAACGAAACTGCCCCACCTATAACACAGATGAACCAGATATCTTGAAACAAATAGGTTTTATGACAGGATAAAAGTTTCTTCATTTGAATGTACATGACTACAAAAGTAGTAGATTTTCTCAAAAAGGTTTGAGAAAATCAAGTCTTATGTATTCCACAGGTGATCATTGCTGTCATCGTAGCCATTATACAGGTCAGTGGGTATCTCACGAATAGCAATGCTCTGATTTACTTTGTAAAGAAAATGGCACCCCCATGGGATAATGTCTAGCAAGGAAACTGCAACCTTTTGAGACTCTGTTCTCCTTCTTAAATAATCAAAATTGGAGAAATTTCAAGATGTTTGTAAGAGGCTGACAATTATCTACATGATTATAGGATAATGTTTGTTGCCTCTCATTCCACTTTAAGTTTTAAAGGCTGAAAAGGATAGGTTTCATTCTTTTTGGGGTAATGATGCTATTTCTACCGGCAAAAGGAATTATGCCAATGACAAATATGTAAATCAAATGACATTAAATGAAAAGTAATTCATTTCTATCGAGTATTTAGTGCTAATTCATTAACGAGAAACTGTAGGCATATTAGGTGCTATTTTATCTTTCATTTTTTTAGCTTGATGCTAAAAACTTCTTTACAATATCAATAATAATAATATTCTGGATTTACATAGCGCCTAATACATGTCCGATGTCTATAGGTGGTCCGCTCGCTATTCATAAGGATCACTATTCATAGAAAACCGCTATTCATTTATCCGTCCTTATGTTTTATGAATAGTGGTCCTTATGAATGGAGGTCCTTATGAATAGTGAGGTAACTTGGCTATGGTTTACTCGCTATTTAGAAGGACCGCTATTCATACAAAACCGCTATTCATTTAGTCACGAGTTATGGATGGCGGTCCTCATGAATAGCAGTCCTTATTATGACTAGCGAGGTTACCCCGTCTCTGAGTGCTTTACAGACGTATCAATACCGCGGTCCTCGGATTCATGGCTTGCCCGCTCCCGCCTGCTAATTTTTTTTCCCACGAACTTTTTGTCCCTGTCTTCCCTGGCGCATGTGCACCTGATCCTTTCAGATCTAAATCAATTTCGCAATCATAGGGTTTATTCCGTAAGCGATATAATGACGGTTGCTTCCAGCGTCTTGCTGTGGCGAGATGCGTTAGCCCTCGGACATTTAACCTGAGGTATGTGGGTTCGACTCTCAGTTTGGACATTACAAAAATAACCACTTGTATTTTTATTTTTACTAAAAGTAGGATGAAACTTTGAAACCCCATCCAACTTCAAGCATTGTAGGGCTATTTCAAAGTTGCGCATGCGTCAAGGACGATAGTGACAAAAAGTTCGTGGGAAAAAAAGTTCGGTTCCCGCCTGGGGAGCATTCCAGCCAGGCGCCTTTTGCAGACGCTCACAATACTGATCAATCCACAGTGACTTTCGCATCCTAGCGGGTACCCCATTTAACACCTGGGTGGAGAGGAACAATGTAGATAAAATGCCTTGCCCCAAGGGCACAAGTACCGTGCCGGGGTTCGAACCCAATACCTTTGCATCTCCAGTCAAGTGTTTAAACCACTAGACTACGACACATCTACTTTGTTGACGTTAATATTATGGCTGTTATTTAATTGCTCTCGTGACAGAGATAAACCACTGGCCCTGTATGCCTTCTCTAACAATCAGAAGACTCTACGCAGGATTGCAGACGAGACATCAAGTGGAGCGTTTGTTGGAAATGATGTCATTATACATGCCGCAAGTATGTTAAGTTGTACACGGACAGAAATGATTGTTAATATTTATATTTTTTCCGGCCATTTTCAACAGTTCGTCAGCCGTTCCTTATATTGAAATTAAAGAGTGTTTTTACCCCTGCTCTCACACTAGAATTTTTTTGCCATTTTGGAGACTTAAATTAACTAAAAGTAAATGATAATGCAATGTGGATATTTACTTTTGTATCTATTTCACCTTTCACACTTTCAACACTCACTTTCACATTTAAGCCTATGTCACATTTACCCATATCGATAACGATAAAAGAGACTTTTAATTATAGGTAGGGGCCTACCCCAGTAGTTTTCAGAAGTGTGAAAATATATTTTTTCCCTATTTTATTCCTATTTAAACGAAAATAGGCCTATTTTTTCCTATTTTCTTTGGAAAATATGAAAAATTAGATCTATTTTTTGGCTATTTTTTATTTTTTCCCTATTTAATTCCTATTCTAAGGAAAATAGGCCTATTTTTATTGTATTTCCCTCGGAAATAGGAAGAAAATAGAAGTAATTTTAGGCTATTTTTTTAATTTTTCACCTATTTTCTTCCTATTTCAGGAAAATAGGCCTATTTTTATTGTATTTCCCTCGGAAATAGGAAGAAAATGGAAGTAATTTTAGGCTATTTTTTTTATTTTTCACCTATTTCAGGAAAATAGGCCTATTTTTATCCTATTTCCCATGGAAAATATAATAGAAATAGGCCTATTTTGAGGCTATTTTCTGATTTTTTTCCTATTTTTTAGACCTCATTTCTCTCCGGACTATTTTTCCCCTAGTTTTTGCACTTTTCATTTTTGTCAAAAAAATAGTTTTATCCTATTTTTCAGGCTAGCTCTAGTTTCATCCTAGTTTTCTCATTATTCTAAAACTAGTTTTGTACTATTTTCCAAACTTTTATCTTTCCCCATGATCCAGCACTAGTTTTATACTATTTTCCAAACTTTATCTTTTCCAGCACTAGTTTTATTCTAGTTTCCCAACTATTGGTTTCTATAGGTCCTAATCAATCATGAATATTCATGAATAACAATCTAAAATATGAAAACTAGTGGAAATAGATAAATACATTTAGATTTGGGATTAAGATTTGAACTTTGATAGAAATTTTACTTACATTAAACTATTGTAATGTTGTACACAATTTCAAAAGGCATTTTCATATTTCATTAATAAAAGTGTAAATCAATTTTAATAATAAAAGTGTAATCTAGTCAGTAACCATTTTTTTATAGCACTACAACTATGTCCCTATATATAATGAATGTGATACAATTGCTTAGTAGCTAGGTATAGGACATAGGATGTAGGCTATAGGATTTATAGGAGTAGGAGAAGATAGGATATGATTACAAGATAGGATTATTAAAATAATAATTAATAATGTCATGTGATTGTTCCTGTAGACACCCACAGCATTTCTTCTTATATTAATCTTATAGTTAATTATTTTCTTATTGGTTTTCTATAGGTCCTATAGAAACCTACAGGATTTCTTATTGGACCTATAGAAACCTACAGGATTATCAGTCCCATATACCATTTCCATATAGAAACCTATAGAGACATGGGTCTCTATGGGTTGTGAGGAGGTCTTCCTCTTTGTATTTGTATTTTCTCAATTAAGTTTAACCTATTTTCTGCCTAGTTTTCCACCATTTTATTCCTGTTTTTGCCCCATTTTCTCTCTAGTTTCCCATTATTCAATCCAAATTTTCACCCTATTTTCATTCTAGTTTTTCCCTATTTTTTATCCTCGTTTCTCAATCTGGTTTTCCTATTTTCTTTGTATTTTCTCCCTAGATTTTCCCTATTCCTTATTTGTATTTTCTCAATTAGGTTTAACCTATTTTCTGCCTAGTTTTCCACTATTTTATTCCTGTTTTTGCCCTATTTTCTCTCTAGTTTCCCATTATTCAATCCCAATTTTCACCCTATTTTCATTCTAGTTTTTCCCTATTTTTATTTTCTTAATCAAGTTTTATCCTAGTTTCTCAATCTGGTTTTCCTATTTTCTTTGTAGATTTTTCCTATTTTCTGCCTAGTTTTCCACTATTTTATTCCTGTTTTTGTCCTATTTTTTCTGTAGTTTCCCATTATTCAATTCCTATTTCCTCCTATTTTATCCTATTTCTCAATCAAATTTTATCCTATTTTCTGCCTAGTTTTCCACTATTTTATTTCTATATTTTTCCTATTTTCCATCTCCCACTATTTTCTTCAACGTGTTTTCCCCTATTTTCTACCTAGTTTTCACCTAATTTAATCCTATTTCCATCCTATTTTTGTTTTTTTCCTATTTCCGGAATAATTTCGAAGGACTATTTTCTTTCTGGTTTTATCCTATTTTCTTGGAATAAAAATAGGGAAAAATAGGGGAAAAATAGGAAAAATGTGTTTCAATCCTATTTTTATCCTATTACAAGTAGCTATCTCTACGCTATACAAAATAGGAAAAAAATAGGAAAAAAATATTTTTGACAAACTATTTTTTTCCTAGTTTTATCCTATTTTTATTTCTTTTAGGATAAAACTAGGAAAAAATAGTTTGTCAAAAATATTTTTTCCCTATTTTTTTCGACTTGGGTATACACCCTTGTGTTGCCTTACTATTACCAGTGAGTATACTCACACGTACACATCATAATTTATGGGCGTACCTTTAATTGAAAACGTTAACGTAATCTTTTATTAAAGGTACACGCTAGAGCTGGTGTACTATTACCAGAGCATATTCCATATGGGTGTACATTTCATGAAAAATCCCGTTATCGTTACTATTATCGTTATATACGGAAAATATGACCCACGCTTTTAATGTATTCAAGATATTACTGCTCTGATTTTGAAATTCTTTTAAATTTTGACTTACCTGATTCCTTAGTTGAATCATTGCCGTTTGGTGGCGTAGGTGGGTCTGGTTGTGGGTCGTACCATGGCAAGTTCTCCTTCGAGGTTTTCTCTCACAAGAAACCAGTGCTTATCGACAAACACATGTGGCTGAGCAAAAAGACACAGGCGTAAGTATCCGATGTGAAGATAATACTTCATTTATGCATTGTTCATTTCACACGGTAAAACAAAACAGTGCACTCTTAGAGGGTCTAGTCATTTTTTTAAAACCAGATCGCCACGTCGCATTTTTAAAATCAGATTCTTGTCATCCTCACAAGAAATCTTCATTTCGACTAGGATTCTCTTCACTTCAAACCTGGCGAGCGTTTCATCAAGCGTTTTGTCAGTGATTTCTTACCGACAACTGTTATAAGCTACTGAAATCCTTGCATCTGATTGGCTGGGAGCAAATTTGTCAGTAAAAATCACTGACAATCACTGACGAGTGTGCTCAACACAATGTGGCTTACGGAAAAGAAACAGGCGTGAGTTAACCACACTGCACACTATACATGCTATACGATCGACTGCAATCCGATTTTGGAAATAAATCGCAATAGCATTGATTATGGACATTTTAACAAATAAAGTATATCTGATTCAGGTTCTGAATAATGATATGTATATGAAACATAGGAATTAAGTGGGCTGTAAAGCCTTATACCCGGAATAAGGGCAATTCATTTTCATATCGTAGACAGTCGTAGGGCTTAAGATGGAATGAAGTCCTACTTAAAGCTAAGAATAGAATCGTCACCTATGTGTATCAATTAAACCAAAGTTATTTTATTATTAAATTAAGAATATAGGTATAAATGCGTAGGATACATGACTGCCGTTTTCCGGAGGATTGTAATCCAGAAAACGAAGTAGAGTTCTACTTCTTTCCGGAGTTCCGAACCTTCGGAAATCCGAACCTCCAGAATAATAATAATGAAAAAAAAAAACAATTGGGAAATACGAGTGCCACCCAGTGACAGATCCAGAATTTTGTGATGACAAGCAAGAAGGCGAAAAAATAAATAAAGGAGGAGGGAAGGTCATGACTTTTTTGGGGTTCCTTTTTTTTTGGGGGGGGGGGGGCAGGGGAGGCCATCCCCATATTTCCATATCCCTGTAATCCAAGAATAAACTTTTTCTAATTGATCAAATTTTCGATCTCTTTCTCTTCTCTGCCCTTATCCCACCCACCAGGCTGCTCTACCCCCCATACACACCCCATAAAATGTCTGTAGCTGAGTTCTTCATGAAGAAGAGTCCAAAGAGAAAGGGGTTCTTTTATACCTTCCTCAAACTTACTTTCCTTGGATTCCTACTAGCTGTAGTCTTTAAGGTAGGTGGAATATTTTCTTCTTCTTCTTCTCTCCCTCCTTTTCTTAATACCTTCCTCAAACTTACTCACATTGGAGTCCAACTTGCTATACTCTGTGACGTATAGGTGGAATCTTTTCTTTTTTCTCCTTCTCCTTCTTTATGCATTCTCTATCACTTTCCTTTGTTTTCAACTACCTTCCTCAAACTTACTCTCATTGGATCGATACTGGCGATAGTGTTCAAGTAGGTAATCTTTTTTTTTTCTCTCCTTCTCCTTCTTTTCTCCTTTGTTCTACCCCCCCCCCCCCCCATTTCTCCCCCTCTTTTCTTTACCTTCCTCAAACTCATTCTCATGGTATTTCTGAATCTACCGGCTGGATTCTTCACGGTGGGTCCGCTCGCTATTCATAAGAACCGCTATTCATTTGGCACACGTTATGAATAGTGGTCCTTATGAATACTTATGAATAGCGGTCCTTATGAATGGAGGCCCTTATGAATAGCGAGGTAATCTGTCTATGGTTTGCTCGCTATTTATAAGGACCGCTATTCATACAAAACCGCTATTCATTTAGTCACGCGTTATGCATCGCGGTCCTTATGAATAAGTGGTCCTTATGAATAGTGGTCCTTATGACTAGCAAGGTTACCCCCTTTAAGGTACATGTAGGTGGAATCTTTTTTTTTTTCTTCTTGTCTCTCTATCTCCTTTTCGTCTCTTACCTTTCTCAAACTTACTCTTTGGATTCATATTGGCTGTTGTCTTCAAAATAACTGGGATCTTTTCTTGTGTTCTTCTTGTAAATTCCTCTTGTTCTTCTTTTTATTCTCTCTCTATCCCTTTCCATTACCTTCCTCAAACTTACTCTCTTGGCATTCCAATTGGCTTCAAGGTGGTAATTTTTTTTTGTTTGGAGTTTTTTTTTTTTTTTGTTTATTTATTTATTTATTTATTTATTTATTTATTTATTTTTTTATTTATTTATTTTTATTTTTATTTTTATTTTTTATTTTTTTTGGGGGGGGGGGGGTGTTGTGTCCCTCTCTCTTTCAGTTTGTCTCTATTCACACACCTTTCTTCATCTAGTTCTTCTTTCATTCAACGTCTGTCTTTGTGCATGTTTAGGGATGTGTGCTTGTGTGACCTCCTTTCGCTTGTTTGTCCACTGTCTTGCTCTTTGTCTCAATTTTTTTTTATTTCAATCGAGACGATTTAGATTTAATTGTCTTTTTTTCATTTTGCAGATTTTTGGGGCTGAGAATTACTTGCTCACATAGTAAGACACGCAGTGAAGATGGCCTCACGAATTCAAAGCAGAGAAAACAAGATTTCTTTTTGTATGTTAACCTTTTATTTGCTACGGATGTCGATTGGCTCATTCGCTGACGTGGCATGGGTGCCAATCGGCACCAATAAACAAGAAGATTACACTCTGCATTACCAACGAGCTTCTCGTAGGCTACATGACAACCCTGTTATTACCTGTTCACAATAAGTTAATACTTGGAATTGTTAACTTAATTAGAATCCTTTAGTCGAACTACATCTTTAAAAATACAAGGTGATGTTTTATTGTTAGAGTGGTATATGCATAGTTATGCAAAAATAAATCCTTTTAATTGAGCTCATGTAATTATTTTTCTGTTGTCATTGTTTTTTTAAATTAAGTCTTTTAAATATTATTTTTGAAATCAGCATATATATATATATATGTGATTCTGTTTGAAATTAGATAAAAGAATATGTGTCTGAACGTTAATGACGTTTGATAGGAAAAAAGGAACACATGTTCAAAATCAGTGAGTCAAGATGTCAAACGCTTCATTTTCAAATTCGTAATAACGTGTGGTCCACAAGTGTACTCTTCTTAAATTGTTGTGAACTATATCTTTTATGATGAAAATATAGATATGTAACCAAACTGCTTTGTACTTGATACTGGAAAGCATCAAGTAGAATCCCTTGACCGTTCGTAGAATTTCCTCTTTAGAAATACCAGTTTACACATTATATTGCCTGAGTGCATAGATAGTTACAAAGATAAATCCATTTACTTTTTAAAAAATATTTTCATTGTTTTTTAATCAAGTTTGGTTAATAATATTAGACTATTCAACATATGGGAAAGTGTAAACCTTGAAGTCTCATAAATGCAATGATGTTGAACTTATAGGAATACATATGTATATGAATGTTATTGACTTTTGAAGAAGAAAAAAAAATCACAATTACTATAACTTAATGAGTCAATATATATATTGTCATATAATTATTGAATTCTTGAATCGTATTTCTTTTATGATGAAAGTATAGTAACAAAACTATTTCGTAACCATGTATATAAATAACTATTACATGGAACTTTGTACAAGATGTTAACTAATTTGTAATATTTAACAATAATAATAATGATAATAATAATAATAATAATAGTATGTTATACATCTATACAGCGCGTATAACGTGAATACTTCAATGCGCTTTACAACGTAATTTATCATTACCCCTGGTCATTGCATTTAAAGCCGGCACACTACAAGTGTGCACCATCTCCTCTCCTTAGGGAGTATTCTTACCATTTTGCACCGTTCACATGCATTCGTGTAGGGCATTGGAAAAAACAGTCGCATTTTCTGTCGGCAATCCTCAAAGGAACCCCTTCCCTCGTAGGTAAGAGTGACAGTATATATTGACGTCTTGCCAAAGGACTAGTGCCGCGGCGGGATGCGAACCGCGAACCCTGTGATCCACAATGGGATCGTATTGTTTACGTTCATTGGTGCAAACTGTATGAAATTATTATAGCATAACTACATACACAGCATCCTAAATTCTCTTGATTAAAGAATAAATTATGAATTCATAGTGACGAAAACCACATATCATGCAAATAATGCCGGTGACTATAAGTTCATCATACATGTAGGCTACTTAAGTTGAATCTATATGTATCTATTCTCACATTTTTATTAATTTATTTTTTAAAAGAAAAACATACACACACGTTGGTATTAAAATACCAAACACCATTTATTTGATGTACGGTAAAAGAGCAATGTAGATATAATGCATTGCTCAAGGACACAAGTGCCGTGACGGGGATTGAACCCACGATCTTCGTATTCGGGTGTTTAAACCACTCGACACCCTAGACCACTTAAACCACACGACACCTCTACTATTAACATATAGGCCTACACACGTTGATGTTAATATGTGAAACACCATTTATTTGATTTGCGATAAAAGAGCAATTTAGAGAAAATGCCTTGCTCAGATAAGGACATTTAAGTACCGTGCCCGGGATCGAACCCACGATCTTCGCAGCTTTAGTCCGGACTACTGCTATTAAAGGAGAGTGAAACGCTGGGCAAATATCCATTTTAATGAAAAGATGACATAGAGAGAAGCAATTTTTTTTTTTAATTCCATCAAAATTGGTTACGAAATTAAAAAAAAAATCACATGAAAAGTCTCAATTTACTTTATATGGCTATCCTCACAATGGTAGGTTTAGTAGTACAACTAAACTAAACAACAAACTAAACATAATTTGTATCACATACATTTTCCCATGATATATCTTGTGTTAAGAAGGAGACAAGGTGCACTTTGAGATATAATGGGGAAAATATGAGATTTTGTTTACAAAACATAGTGGAGAGTTGTACTACTAAACATGTCACTTTGAAGCAACGTTGCCAATTTGAGGATCGCCATAGAAAGTAAAGTGAGACTTTTCAAACTTTCATAACTTTCCCATTTCGTAACCGATTTCGATGGAACTTTTTTTTTTAATTGCTTCTTTCTGTCCTCTCTTTTCACTAATATTGATTCTCCCCAAGGGTTCCATTCTAATTATGACATAATTGTGTTTTTTTTTCTTAAAGAAACACACCTACACACGTTGATATTAATATGTGAAACACCATTTATTTGATGTATGTCGATAAAAGAGAGATGTAGATAACATGCCTTGCTGAAGGACATAAGTACTGTGCTGGGGATAGAACCCACGATCTACGCATTTCTAGTCAAGACAGTAAAAGGGATACTCAGTCGCAGATTGTGGACGTTTTTATGCCGCGAGTGGGCACCATGTTCGTTACCTGATCATGCCGTAGCCCCGTGGGGCGCAAACTTCGGACAGACTAGTCGCTGCGCAACATGCACGCTCCGCTTGAGCTTGAGCTCTCCTGCGAGATTCGGTCAGCTCCGTGAAGTCCGAAATATAATCCCAGTAGTCCAACGGACGCGTTCGACGCACAAACTTTGTGTACGAGTGAATGGGGCTTACGTAATCCTGACATTTCCACGGCCTTTTAAAGCTCAGTGCAGTTTTGGTGGCAAAAAGGAAACAAGAAACAAGGGCGATAAATAGTCTCATGTTGTTCTCCTCGTATAAAAAGATATAGGTTTGAGATCTTTTGCTATTCCATTTATAATTTCCAGTAAATTTTGTGTAAATATCTGTGAGGAACGCTATAGATAACGGCTATACACTGCCCTACGCTAGGACCGTTCCAGGCCGACGGCTGCCCCTTTAACGAGCACCGTGCGAGTATGTAAATAGCATACACCATCCCTCATAGGTTAATACACGTGTGTGCACGATTTGGTACAATTTGCCGTTGTAGGAGTTTCCATCCCTGTCCCGGTATCTAAATTATATTTTACCTCTAACTAGTTTAATATTTAGCTTGAGGAGGAAGAAAACTTCACAGCAGCTAAATAGTATCTTGATATTTATCCTCAAAATCAAAGAAATCTGACGAATTTTTTTTGAAGACCTACCAAAATTTCACTCTACCTATAAACCACACGACTACGACACCTCTACATTTTGTTGTTTTAAATTATTTAAAGAGTTTTTCAAATTATTTTCTATAAAAAAAATACTATTGTACAAATTATTCATAACAAAATTGGACATAAAATTATTCATAACAAAACTTGATGCATTACACATTCATATTCAGCCAATCCGCAGGTCCCCTAAAGGCGCGCTATTTTATTTCCAGTTCTGCCTATGAATACATAATGAGCAACAGGAACAGCCAGGAACATCTCATTTGCAAACTATTGAATAGACTACTTATCATTCACCAATTGTCATGAGTTATACATCAAATAAAAGAAGAGGGATCAGAGATTTGTGACATGCTTTTATTGTGTTGAAAATAAAATACGAAATTGGTAAAAAAAATGGTGTTCCTTTTATGACAAAAAATGGAAATGAAATGAAATATAAATCTGGCCCAAACTACCATAGTTTTATTGTGAGCCAGGCAAATTTGACATGAGCGTAAAGGGCATTTTCTGTACTTTCCAAAGATTGAAATAACATTAATGTGCACTTCATGACAGGGTCAGGATCCAGCAATATGTAACCAATGTACACACTTTGTCTTTAAAAAAGTAAATTTCAGCATTCCGATTGGTTACCACCACGCAAGATGTTTTCTCACAGCTAGGCAACAGCTATGCAAGCATGAAGCAACAGGTTGCGCATTGTTTCGGATTGTTTCTTTCAACGCGCACTTGGTTACAGATGGGTCACTTGCCAATCACAGGGCTAATATTCTATGGTCTTGACCATGGTCTTGACAACGGATAATCTGAGGCTGAATATTGCTGGATCCTGACTCTGTCATAAATTGATGAATGTTTTGAATGTAACGATGAAAAAGATGAGATTCCAGCGCTTCCATACATATGTGTCTTGATAGTGGCTCATATACATTTTATATGTCTTTTAACAACTTGAAATCTTACGAAAAAAATGCTTTTGTATGACTATTTCATCAGTTATTTTAAACAACTTGTTTCTAAAGTTCTGACTGAAACAAAATATCCCTGTGTTGGTGAACTATTCATTTATTTTTGCAGAAAGTCTAATGAGCACAGCATTAATATTCATTGAAGAACATAACTTTAAAGATGACCATGCGATACAGCCGACTGGGTGCAGGAAGAGAGTCCATTTCGGACACTAGAAATAAAATGCGCGATTATTGCTCAAAAATATGCATACGACCTGCGGTCTGACTGTATTTGGCTTCAACATAAACTGTAATAATAAAGGAAAGCACATTTTCAACTGTTCAGAAAACATTTTCATATACATGACGATCAAAGAGTATTACTTGAGAGAATTTTTTGACTGGTTTGGTTACATATCACGGTACCGAATCCAAACGAGACCGACCATATCGGTCGCAGGAGCCTTCTGATAAGGTATCTTTAGTTTCTCGAGACCGACAGCCCATATGATGTCGGCAACACGGTCTCGCGGGTTTTTTGACAACTTTTCTGAGGGTTAACGAAACCGATATTGCCGGTGTCGAAGGATTTTGGTCTCGCGGGCTGTCGATCTGCTTGGATGTTCCCCTCCATGATATTATTTAGTTTCCATTTCGGATGGTCAGTATTTCCTTGATGTATGGTTGAAGCGGTAGTGTTTCTCCTGTAACTGCGCTTAGGAACCGTACCCGTCGATTTTCTTTACGCTCTGTGTCGTAGACTCCGTATACTCTATTGGCTCCTATTATGTCATCTCCGATCCAAATCAAGAATTCCTTCACAATGGCGAGACCTATCAAAATTTCCTCGACTTTTGTTACGAAGACATAGTCAAAGCGCATTTCATCCATGTCGAATGCATATACTCCCATACTTTCCGTGTAGTATAAGATATGCCCTGTTTAATGAAGTAGATACAAAATTAATCATGCTTTAAATGGCAATCCTACTTTTGTTAAAAGCTGATTTGTGTGAAAGCAGAAAAATAGAGAAACAGGATGGTCAAAGTTTTAAAGAAATCCGAAAAAGAATGAGAAAGTTATGAATGTTCTGAAAATGAGATCACCACATCTATGTGTGTTCGGACAATACTCCCTGGGCAATCACCCGCGGGCCAGAAATAGTGTTGAAAATACGTCGCGGGCCACTGATTATTACACATACATATAGACGTATTGTGGCTCACGTCTCGATTGCCCGAATACATTGTGTATTAGCGTTCTAGCTTTTCGATTCAGCGAGCGAGCAAAATATTGACACCTTAGAATCGTGAAAATATAATTTCGTCATCAAAATGTGATAATTTAGATCATCTGAGATATAAACATTGCAAAGAGACAATTTCACTGACCGGAAATGAGATGGCGGTGCCCGAATGCAGGAAAAATATTGATATTCTCGGGGGAGAGCTAGGCTACAGCCCCCCCCCCCCCCCCCGCCTCAGATGTTAAAGGAGAATGAAACTCAACATACATTAGCTGATAATCATGTGGAAAATTGTCAGCCTGTTCAAAATATCTTGAAAATACTCTGATTTGATTACTCAGTAAGGAGAACAGTCTCTCTAAAGTTTGCAGATTTCTTGCGAGATATTATCCCATGGGGCCTGCAATTTTGAAAAACTGTGATGTCATTGCGGTACATGTCATTTACCTGTACACAATGGATAAGATGATGCATAATGAATAGCTATTGTACAACTAAAGCCACCCATGCAAAATGGCAGCCATCTTGGTACCCCCCTTGTCTCGCACAGGTGATATCTAAGAGCAGTCTTTGTCACCTCATTGAAGAATTGACAAACCTTTGTCAGACCAAGCAACTTACAAGTGCATGCCAAATCCTGCTTAACAAAAGAAACAGCTGAACCAAATATCTTGACACAGATAGGTTATATGACAGGATAAAAGTATCTTCATTTGAATGTACATGACTACAAAAATGGTTTATTATGAACACAATCCAGTGTCATGCATTCCACAGCTGATCATGAGTGTCATGGTAGCTAGTGTATAGGTCAGTGGGTATCTCACAAATAGAACTGCTCTGACATTAGTTTGTAAAGAAAATGGCAGCCCCCATGTGATAATGTCAAGCCCCGGCGGAGCCACTCCCCCGCAGAGGGGGACGCGTATGACCGTTACCAAAAATGCAAATAACCCCCTTTTGCAGTCAATTTCAAGGACATTTTGTGAAATTTAACCCCCTTTTTTACGTCAAAACAAGGACAAAATGGTACTTTGGAATACCCCTATTTTTAAGATTGTAAGGACACTTTCGGAAACTTTCCCCTATTTTACCATATTTCAAGGACAAGACATTTATACCCTTTTTTCATTTACATATAGGTGTCCAAGACCCGATTCCTCAAATTACAAGTTCACACACAATTAATATAAGGGAAAATACATTTTTTAATGTGTTATTCATTTAAAAATATTTCGGCAATAGCTCATATAAACTCCTGGGGAAAAACCATTGAACCCTATGGACCATATCGTTATTTGAAATAACCGCTATGTCTGACCACTCACAAATAGGCGAGGTTAAATAACCTCATACCGACTTATACATGTACAAGCTTATCTGAAGATAACCTTGTACTCCAGACTAGCTTTTATGGGTGAATGGCTTCAACAGCTTTTGTGTGTATCAGCATGCCTATTTCCAGTCTAGATCATTTATACACGAGATGGCCTATGGGTGGGCCCTTGCCTATGTGGGACTGTATCCAACATTCACTGTTGCAGCGGTCACAAACGGACAACAAAATTGCTCTTAGACTATTAAGATTTGATTATCTTTAATTTGCTAGATTTTACCCGATTCATGGACTCTTCAACTAGTTTTACTGTGCCACAAATTTGGGGATTCAGACAGAAGTGAAAATAAAATTTTAAATAATTATTTTTCCTCTCATGACTCATGATGTATGATAGTATACTATGAATTGTCTAGACTGGAAAAAGGCCCGCTGATAGTACACACAAAAGCTATTGAAGCCTATTCACCTATAAAAGCTAGTCTGGAGTACAAGGTTATCTTCAGATAAGCTTGTATATAAATATAAGCACTTATACATGTACAAGCTTATCTGAAAATAGCCTTGTACTCCAGACTAGCTTTTACGGGTGAATAGGCTATAATAGCTTTTGTGTGTATCAGCAGGCCCTTTTCCAGGCTAGATGATTCATACATACAGCACAGCTAGGAGAGGAAAATAATTATTTAAAATTTCACTTTCAAAATTCAAGTCTGAATCCCTACATTTGTGCACATCAGCAAGCAATGCATTTGTGGCAAAGTAAGACTAAGATACTATGAGTTTAACTTGAAGTTGAAGAGTCCCTGAATCAGGTAATCTAGCAAATTTAAGAAAATTAAATCTTGTTTAGAGCAATTTTACTGCTGCAGCAGTGAATGTTGGACAGTCCCACATAGGCAAGGGCATATGAGTGTACTAATAATTAATAAGCAGCAATGGCCTGTGAGTGCCTCATATCCATACACCCATAAACTAACATGAAAGCGTATGAATGGGACAGTGTAGTGTGTTACTAACACTGTAGTGTAATACTATATAGTGTTACTAGTTGAAGTTGAACCATTCTATTCATACCTGTGAAGTGTGATCAGTGTGAAACATAACATAAGTCCTTTCACACGACTTTCACGAAAATCACGATTCGTGCATCTTCCCACTTCATTTGAAGGGCATATGATCATTTTATCTGTGAAAATAGTCCTTCAAAATTGGTCAGCGCCGACGTTCCGGAATTGTTTTGAGGGAAACAAGATGGCGCTGGCGAGCTGCCAGTGGCGTCATGTACTGTTGCCTATGCTATGGCTAATCAGCGTGCATCGAGCGATCGAAACCAACCAGTGCAACAGTGGGAAAAATTTACCTTCACGTCCGCCATCGTGCTGAGTGACGGCAGTACGGGGATTTTTTTCTCAACGATGAACGCGCCCTCCCCGGCAGGCCCGCAGCTAGCGACTCGGCTCCGGGATTTTTCTTCATGCCTTGGGTTTTCTTCCATTTTCCTGACCCCTATTTTATCAATTTCGAGGACACCTGCGCACCCCTATTTCCTGTATTTCGAGGAATATTCTGTCCGCGGACGTTCCTTGAAATTTACCCCTATATCCGCGATTTTGGTAACGGTCATGCGGTCCCCAAGTCACATTGAGTGGCTCCACCGGGTGTCAAGCAAGGAAACTGCAACTTTTGGAGACACTGTTCTCCTTCTTAAATAATCAAATAGAAGTAATTTCAAGATATTTGTAATAGGCTGACAATTATCTACATGATTAAAAGCTCATGTTTGTTGCCTTTTATTCCCCTTTAATTCATACATACTCGAATGGCTCATCTAAGGACAGTTGAACTATTTTAGAATACAGTCAAACTCGCTTAAGTCGACGTCGCATGTGTCGAATAGTCGATGAAAATAAAAAGTCCCAATTTATCCTCATAGACTTACGTGTGTTAATCCTTTGTACAAGTTGATTTTTGTAGGTCGAATACTCGCCTAAATTGATCAAATTCTCAGTACAATACCATGAAAAAACATTAAATTTACACCGCACAAGTTGAACTAGACGGCGATATGAAATCAATGATTGTCCAAACTGCCACACGCCGATTTTGTTTACAAAAATTTCCCGACTTGCTGGCGCGATCTATCCTCTCTCGCGCACTCTCGAACTCTCATGTGAAGAAAAAAATGGCATGTGTTAGTCATGTTTGCACGGCCGACCGGCCGGACGCGTCTTTTTTTTTTTGTAACCAAGTCTAGGCAGATTTCGCATTTTTGCCATGAATATTCATGACGCAGGGTCGGGAAACGGTTCCGATTGGTCTTCATGAAAGCACGGTCGCCGGTGGGGGAAAAAAGTCCCTGGCCTGCACGCACGTACGCATAGTATGATCGTATGTGTTCAACGTGTAGGCGCCTAGCCTACGTTTTTGCACTGAATCTATTATCGATCTATGTTAGTATACTGTTAATACATGGTTGGGAGTGTGTTAGTGCGATCCGGCAACACAAAGGTTTTTTATCGGGGTGTACCTAACGCACGAGGCGTAGCCGAGTGTGTTAGACACCACGATAAAAACCTGCGTGTTGCCGGATCACACTAATGCACGATCTCACAACCATGTATTAACAGTTTTATAAAACGGGTCTACAATCTTAGTGCTTTCACTTACCTCAAACTGTCATGGCATGTTCCATGTGTGAATCCTGCTCAGCAAAACATGATGTAGACTAGTGTTGCAAACGTACAATGTTTATTTACAATGTTTCGGCTAGCTAGCCTAGTCTAGACCGTTGCGAACGTATTATAGGCCTGCACATGGTTATTTACAATGTTTAGGCCTCATCTTAGACCTATTTGTTAGTAATGTGTAATGGAAGTGGTATTGAATCTGGTTCACCGATGTATTTTCACTTCCTTGAGCTTGGCTGAGCATGTTCGAATTTGAGCTTATATTGAAGCCTGCAGATGAAGACAAGGTACCACCAATGGCACTAAGTCTAGAGCAGGACTATAGTAGGCCTACAAGTAGTAGGAACAGGACTAGTACTAGCACTAGTAGGAATAGGACTCGGAGTAGGAATCACTTGGCACAGTTGTGTTCTTTGTGTTGTCCGTTATATGCCTGCATATAGAAATGGCTGAACATTAACAGCTTACCGTATCTTACTCATCTAGCTTGATGGTGGATAGGTCCGTGCGACTGAGTTTAGCGAAACGTTCAAGGCAAGCTTTGAAAATCCAAATTTCACTGCTCTTTTCGTACTGTTGGAATCCTTCCCATTCAGCAGATCGTCGAGTTCTTCCTCCGTGAGAGGTGCAAAACTGAGATTCGAAGATACAGCCATTTTTTACACGCTTCTATCGTCAAAAATTAAACTTAAACTTTCATTTTCGGTACTGAATTGCAACGATCCGACCGCGGTAGCGCTACAGCTGTGATTTTGTTGATTTGTTGATTTGGTGACATTAGCGCGACGATCGATATCGCGATAGCGATAGCGTATACGGTATAGCGTGTAAAAACATATAGCAAAATCGAGTCGTATCGTCTGCGCTACATAAATGTTTACATGTTTATGTTTACATGTTTACATGTTTACATGTTTACATGTGCAACAGTTCCCTTTTGCTGTATGTTATCACTTTATTTTTGCACAGTCACGTGGTGTTATTTGACCAATCAGGATGGCTACATTCTTGAACCCGTTTTATAAATCTTAATATAAGAGTTAGAATTGCCTCCACGTATCCCTCAAAATGCTAGCCTAATAATAGACGTGTGGTAGACCCAACTTCAAAATGGAATCGGAATGTGATGGTGTGATATCATCAAATTTGCAGGTATGTCTAGCCAAGACTCTAACTACTCTAGATCTACTCTAACTAGACCAATTTTGTTACAATTTTCAATTTCAGTTAAGTTTAGATTAAGTGAATGTTATTTTAAGGTCAATGAGCATGATGAGTTAGACCTAGATCTAATCACTAAATGATTGATGATGGGGGTAGATCTACATCTAGATGATTTTAGATCTACCTACAGTAACTAGTTACGCACTTTGTTTTAATCAGCTAAAAGGTCACCAAAATAATTTGTTTTCTTGGTACTAACTAACGTTAGTACTACTATTGGAACGTTAGTAGTAGTCTGCTTCTTAAAGTTTCAGTCCTGAAGACTCTTGCAGTTCTTCTAACTCAGGGCAATGTGCGTTACAGGAGCAGGGTGCAAGTGCTAATTACTCTAACGTTGTTAGACCTAGCCTAGAGTCTGTGTCTTGATTCTGCATATTGTTGTAATGCCAGTGGCAGTGTCAATTTTGGTCGGAAAAGGAGGGTGTCCTCAAAAGAGCTAATTACTAAATTAGATCTACGCACATGCAATTAAATGCAAAACTTCATTTTGAAATTGACTGCTCAATCCAATTTTTTACGTGTCACATTGCATAGGTGGGGTGAATATGTTGAGAATTAAACAATACATACATGAACGTAGGCTAGGCGCCTACACGTTGAACACACACGATCGAAATAATTATAGCGCTGCACGTAATATGCGTACGTACGTGCAGGCCAGGGACTTTTTTTTCCCCCCCCACCGACCGTGCTTTCATGAAGACCAATCGGAACCGTTTCCCGACCCTGCGTCATGAATATTCATGAAAAAATGCGAAATCGCCTAGGCTTGGTTACAAAAAAAAAAGACGCCGGCCGGACGGACGCCATACCTGCATGCACTGCATGCAGTTGTATTGCCTTCACGGCCATGTGCATATAAAGGGGTGTAAGGGAGGATTTAATTTTTTTACCAAGGTTGCCACATCTAGCATAATTATGCTTTTTAGCATAATTTTGACCCTCTTGGAATCTAGCAGTATTCCTGACATAATTTGCCCAAATCTAGCATAATTTCACTAGGATCTAGCATAATTCTGAATTTCGGACTTTAAATAGAGAATTTGCTTTTAAGAACAGATATCTAAGGCTGATCTAAGAAACTAAGGCTTTTCAGAGAATTTTTGACTGAAAATCGTTCCCAGGCGCTTGAGTTACTCTTCAAATGGATCTAGCATAATTTTTCTCAATTTAGCATAATTTGGGACAAGACTTGGCATAATTCCGATTTTTAGCTGTGGCAACACTGGTTTTTAGGCCCCCTCCAAGTGCCACCCAGGGCACGCGCCCCAGCCCCTAGATACGCCACTAAGCGAAGTGACCGAGCGGGGAAGGGTGTGGGGGGGGGGGGGGTATACCCCTCCCACACCAGGGACATATTCAAAAATCTGTTTTTTTTTTAATGAAAAGAAGAAGTGCACGGATCTACAGCAATGGACGGAACCCCTCAAATGAGAAAAACAACGTGAGCGAACCAATTTTCTTTGATATTTTCGCATTGAAATTATGGCATTTCTTATTTCCTTACTTCTAATCATTAAAGATTGTGATGGTATTTCAAGATCAAACATAATGAGTTTGGATAATTATTAGTTTTAAGTTAATGTATCATAATTATTTCATCCAGAAATATTGGGGGGGGGGGGATGATACTACAGGTCACCCCCACCTCAAATACCGGGGGAGGGGGAATATATACCCCCATCCCCCCGGGATCGACACCCATGCAGCCATCGTACTTCCTGCACGTGCTTCTTTCGACCATCACATGGTCTCACGAAGCCCATGGCTCCATACGGAGCCGTGACATGTCGCGCGTTGGTCGCAAATCAGTTGCACGGTACCTGAACGGGGTTGTACGTTCGCCTCTATAGACTTCTTGCAGGTAAAAGGTCGGTCACAACCGGTCGTGCACCTCTGTGCGCGTGGTCTGCGACGGATTTCGCAGAAAAGCCTTGCGTCGCACACACAGGTCTGCACGTGTTTTTTTCAAGCACGTAGGAGCACGCAGGACACGTAAGGAAGCTGTAGGACATGCCCAACAATCTATGCGTGTGGCTACGTGTTCTGATGAACGCACGTGACACGTGCAGCCATCGTACTTCCTGCACGTGCTTCTTGCGACCATCGCACGGGCTGCTTGCGGATGTCTCACAAAGCCCATGGCTCCATATGGAGCCGTGGCATGCCGCGCGTCGGTTGTACTGCACGGGGCTATACGTTCGCCTCAAGCGTTCTTGCAGTAAGAGGGAGTATGTTAAAGGGCAATCCAACCTTGGTAATAATATGATTTGTGTGAAAGCAGAAAAATAAGAAAAACAGAATATTAAAAGTTTGAAAGAAATCAGACAAGGAATAAGAAAGTTATGGATGTTTGAAAAATGAGATCACTACATCAATGCGAATTCAAATTGGCAATTTGGTGAGTCGATTGTGACACACTTGTGGACAACTCTCCGGTTTGTCATACACAAAAATATCATCAACTTGCAGTTTTCTCCGAAGCGCCTTTACCCTCGGGGCAGTACTCAAAACATATTGGAGAAAGCATATTGTTATAGGTCCTCATGAAAGAAAAAGATCCTACTGAATAATACATTTTGAAAAAATTGACATTTTAGTCATTTTGTGTGTTGGAGCAAATGGGGGAGTTGTCCGCAACTACATCATAGTGATATTACCTATTCGGCCAATTTGAAATTCCCATATGTATAGTGATTACAACTTTCTTACTGCTTGTCCGATTTCGTTAAACTTTCACCAATCTGCTTCGATCTCCGATTTTTCCTCTTCCTTTCAGAGCAACTTGCCATTAAGGTTGGATTTCCCTTTAATGAGGAGGGTGCATGAGGAGGGAATATGTTAATGCGGACACGCACGATCAGTTGTGACCATAGCATAAGAGGGGATATGTTATGCTATGGTCGTGCGTGTCCACAGCTGCGATCGGCTGTAGGCCAACTCCTGTGATTCGTACGTCCTTCTTTTGTCATGGTCACAACCATTCGTGCACTTCTCTGCGCCTCCTCCTGGGCGTCTTGCACCCTCATCATTAACATACTCCCTCTTACCTGCAAGGAATCTTTAGGCGAACGTACAGCCCCGTACAGTTACGTGCAACCGACGTGCAACCGACGCGCGACATGTCACGGCTCCGTACTGGGCTATGGGCTTTGTGAGACCTCCGCAAGGAGCTTGTTGGAACTGTCCAACAGCCTCCTTGCGTGTCCTGCGTGCTCCTACGCGCTTGGAAAAAACGAGCAGACCCGTGCGTGCGACGCAAGGATTTTCTGCGAAATCCATCGCAGACCGGTTCTGACCAACCTTTAAATGAGGAGGGAGCAAGACGCCCAAGAGGAGATGCAGAGAGGTACACGACTGGTTGTGACCATGACCAACGAGGATGTACGAACCACAAGAGTCGGCCCACAGCCGATCGCAGCTGCAGGCACGCACGTGCAAAAATACGCAAGGTCAGTTGTGACCGCAGCAGTAGAGAGTCTTCGAATAGTGAGTTTTCGATTTGCACGTCCACACTGTGACTCCTACATGATGACGTCATTTGAACAAACTGCGCATGCTCCATGTTCTCTAGCACGTCCAGTACGAGAATCGAGAACGTGTCCACGAGGGTTTCACGTACACCTCAATTCTAGGATCTATGACGTCATCGAGTCTCAAAATGGATGAAATTGCACTGCGTAGCCTCAGCAGTGCCAGAGGGGGCGGGGCCATGACGTCATGATGTAGTAAACATGCGTGGACTAAAATCGAAATGGGTTCCAACAAAGTGGACGGGACGAGTAGACGGCAAGCGTTTGGCACCGCTAGAGAACGAGAACGACGTCCTCGCCCACACAATCGAAAAGTCCTTAATGTTTCAACGTGAACGCCGTCCTAGGTCCTCCCAGCTACTGCTTTGTTGTAACTGCATACCGCGTCAGTCTTCTCTAAAACGTGAACCTCTCTTCACCCACTTTATATGCAGTTAACACAAAGCAGTCCATTGTAGCTGGGCGGATCTAGGACGGCGTTCACGTTGACGCATTCGAAAACTCTCTATTAGAGAGCCATCAGCATGAAACATTCGTCAGATAATTTTCGATGATCATGTGGTCAGTAAAGTATGGGATTAATAGCTTGGACTTGCTTAATATATACAGTTAGGCGAAAATAACACTGCTTAAGCAATCTGCGAGATTATATGTCGTACAAAAAATATGAGTGTTATAACAAAAATATCTTTGTGTTATAAGATACAGCAATGTTACTGTTAAAAAAGAAAAATGGACAAAGTGAATTTTACCTCCATTTTCACTCTTCCGGCGTCACGTCAGTGATCACGTGTTAACGAGTGACTTACCATTCATTTTAGACTAATCCCTAAAAAGAATTGAGTGAATTTTCACTGTTTTCACTCTAATTTCACTCTATTTACACTTATCCGGGGAATCAAGTCAGTGATCACACGATGTGTTTTTAAAAGAGAAAGAAGGTGCACTATGGTTATTTCACTTTCTTTTCAGGTTGAACGATGGGATGAAACCTGGGGGGGGGGGGGGGGGCGTTTTATCAAGTGTCTAGCCAGTGATTTTTACTGACAAATTTGTTCTCAGACAATCAGATGCAAGGATTTTAGTAGCTTATAACAGTTAATGCAACTTGTCATTGATGACAAGTTTTATGAAACACGGCCCTGAGTCACATCGTCAACCGATTCGACACCGACCGATTTGAATTCTTGTTCGGCCTGTTGTCGGTCTAGCTGGGTGTGACTGGGGTTAGTGGGTATAAATTCACCCGTAGTGTTGATGCAGATACCACAGGGCAGGTACGAACAGGCCACAACTACAACGTCTTTCCTGCAGTTGATAGCTGGACATATATTGTCACCGTGACGGCATGTCACTGTGTCACGTCTAGAATGAGTAGCAAAAATCCGTCTGTTGGAGGATTAGAATTAAAAAGCATTTCAGATACGCTCATTACTCAATGAAGAGGAATTATTAAGCATTGCCATTTATAAGATACTGGCAATATCTTTATATATAAATACTCTATTATAATTATCATTATTATTATCAATATTAAAATTAACGTGATTATTTTTGTTATCATCATCATCAACTTGATTTTTATTATTTTTTAAATGATTATGGCAGTTTATGTCCAGCTGTCAAATAATTATTACTGTTACTAATATTATTATTATTATTAGAATTATTACTATTACTATTACTATTATTATAAATCATTCATGTATCAGGAATTTTGGAGTGAATTACACAAGATATGGGGATGAAATGTAAAAAGTGAAAGCATTTTTTTTTTAAGATTCTTATTCTCATTATCATTATCATTACCAATATTATTATTATTATATTTAACCATTTAACAAACTCACCCTGTTTCGGGATGCACGGTCATGCTCCCATCTTCTAAACTGATGTTTGCACGGCAGACGGTTTCGACAACAATGCCTGTATCGTTAAAATCAATCATCTTGATTTCACGAGACCCAGATATGTAAAGATGTCGAGAGAAGTTCCCTCCGTAATAATCCAAATCGTTGACATCTTACCAGAAGAAAAGAAAAAAAAAGAACAAGAACAAATAAGCGGTCACTGTGGAAGCATGAATGATAAATCTTTGTCTACTTAACAGCAGTTCAGGAGTTAGTTTCCAAAACACACTACATCTGTTCTTCTTTTCTTTTTTAATACTATGATAGGATTATTTATTTTCAGTACCTGCATTCATTGACACATCCAAAAAAGGGTGAATTTCCTTTGGGAAAGTAAAAAGAAAAAAATGATATGGCCATAAAGCATTATTTAAGTTCCAAAACATGTTACATCCATATCACTTTGTGGTTTGCTCCATTGCGTGCACTGTACGTATGGGGAATAAAGATTTAGGTACCAAACCATACTTCATCCACATGACTTATAAAGTGTTTTATTTATTTGTAAAAGAAATTCAGCACCTGGATCTTTTTCTCTCAAAAGAGTGGTATTTGTATCGCACAATAGGACCAAATTCGTTTCAAATAGGAAAATAGGAGAATTACAGTTTTATGATGAGTGAAGCATGTTTTGGAACCAAACTCTTACATTATGAAACAAAAGTACGAGACAATCCTGAAGGTATATAATTGGAGGTGTCATGCTGAGGGAAGGGGAGTAGGTATGTGGTAATCATTTCCCCCCTGAAGATGTTGCCGTTGGCCAAAGCGGCGTATTATTTATCAGAGGGGAAAAAAAATCATGTACGCATATACCAAGGATCGAGCCCATGACCTCCAAAAGGGGTAATCTCGCTAGTCATAAGGACCATTAGTCATAATGACCGCTATTTATAAGTCCCGTTATCCATAACGCGAGATTAAATGAAAAGCGGTCCTTACAAATAGCGAGCAGAGCCCCTCCCAAATGAGTCAAGAACTTTCACCAATACACAGTGCTCCCATGCACAATTCGGCCTTACCGAATAAATCTGTGGCGATCACTTCTATGTCATGCAAGTTACCACCCTGAAGCCGAGAACGGTACAGCTTTCCTTTGAGGTTGTCCGACCAGAATAGCGTATCGGTACTGCTATCGAAGGCAAATGCATTAATGTCGCCTGGGTCTTGTATAGGAAGTTTGGTCACGGTAATGATGACGACTTCGGTATTATATGGTAGGTATACAAGGCCACGAAAGACACCGGAAATTTTCTCACCCTTAATCTGCAAAATGATTTCACCTGTTAAAGAAAATGACGTCAACTTTGATTCCTTCGGAAAGATGTTGTATTAGACATTCCATGCATAAATATCAAAGAACTGCTGTTAATATGCTAACCAAAATCAGATGAAATTGTATGTTGCAAGAAGTGTGTGTGTGTGTGTGGGGGGGGGGGGGGGGGGGGTTCTTACCACAGTTACAAATAGGCAATAAACATCATAATTCTCGCAAGATATGTAAAACATAACATATATAGTTGCAGGATAAGACGCAAGTTTATATATATATAAAGTATGACCTATGTCAACGCTTCTCTACCGATGGGCCGCAACATATTGAAAAAAAAAATAGAATGAAATAAAAAGTGTGTCTGATCTTATATGGCCAAGCAAGAAATCAGCTACTACTGTCTCATTGATGGTAAGCAAGAATAATTTTTTAGGCATTACAACTGACAGTTGCACAAAACATAATTACCATACAATTCGCTCTCTATTTTCTTGTGTCACGTTTTCTTGTCATCTTCCCCTCTCATTAAGCATTTGAAAGGCGGACCTCTAAATTTCTAGGAGCCCAAGTAGGCCTCGATTTAAGAAAAGTTGAGAAGCACTGACCTATAGGGGAACAATGAAATTTCCCTTTCTCCCTACCCTGAAAACCATGCTAATAAGCCAGTTCATAATTACAATTTGCGCATGTGCAGATAACGGTCATTCGTCCCGAGTACAACCACAGACAAATTAAACAGTATAGAGTACAACTGACCTTTATACGCTTACATAGCGCGCACGGTTCTAGGACTCCTACCCCCTGGACAACCACCCCCCGGATAACCACCCCTAGGATAACCACCCTCTAGGACAACTACCCCCAGGACAACTACCCCCTAGGGCAACCACCCTCTAGGACGACTACCCCCCTAGGACAAGTACCCCCCGGATAACTACCCCCCAGACAACTACCCCCTAGGACAACCACCCTCTAGGACAACTACCCCCCCCGGATAACTACCCCCGGACAACTACCCCCGGACAACTACCCCCTGGACAACTACCCCCGGACAACTACCCCCTGGACAACTACCCCCCGGACAACTACCCCCAGGGACAACTACCCACCGACAACTACCCCCGGACAACCACCCCCTAGGACAACTACGGGGGGTAGTTGTCCCTGGGGGTAGTTGTCCGGGGGGTAGTTGTCCGGGGGGTAGTTGTCCAGGGGGTAGTTGTCCGGGGGGGGGGTAGTTGTCCGGGGGGTAGTTGTCCGGGGGTAGTTGTCCTAGAGGGTGGTTGTCCTAGGGGGTAGTTGTCTGGGGGGTAGTTATCCGGGGGGGGGGGTACTTGTCCTAGAGGGGTAGTCGTCCTAGAGGGTGGTTGCCCTAGGGGGTAGTTGTCCTAGGGGGTAGTTGTCCTAGAGGGTGGTTATCCTAGGGGTGGTTATCCGGGGTGGTTGTCCAGGGGGTAGGTGTCCGGATACGAGCGTGCACACCATGACGCGCGCACCAGTATAATTTTTACAAATAGCGCATGCACCAAAACAGATGCGCGTGTTGGTAAAAATAGGTGTCATATTAAATACGTCGCTGTTTCAGGGTCATTTGTAACATGTACTACATTATGAACTGGCTTATAATTACCTAATGTTGAAGGAACACATAAGGAAATCTTTGTCCCAATCCTGGAAACTCCATTTCGTGATTTTCCGAATACGAATTCCGACTTTTTGTTGGATGTGACTCCCGTGACAAGGTTGCCGTCGGGCATTCTGAACTTTAGACATGGTTCTTCAGAAGATGTGCCACATGGTATAGCCTGTTTGTTTCCCGATAATGCTATAAACAATGGTGGAACGTATATGTTACATACAAGAAACTTCGCAGTACTGGTCAAATCAAGCTAAAAGATAAAAATAATAAAAAATATAGGTCTATCCACTATGAAAGCTAGTAATAACATGCCATTTCATTTCCATCAAACATACATAACATCAAGCACTGTTTAAAAAAAAGATTGGGTGAAAATTGCCTATTCTCCAACTTGAGCGTGACGAGGGTACTTTTGTGTCCGACCAACTATTGGACAATTCTATGCCCACGGAACTCGTGTGAACTTCTAGTAAAACGTGATGACTGGGCAAAACGTTCCCTAAGTGCGGAAGAAAATTGCCGAAAAGGTTGGTTGGACTTTCATCACCCAACAATATACCCAACAATTTAATATATCATTTTTTTCACACTGCGATAATAAGCGATATATTTTACGCGCGGGTTCCGGTAATTCGAGAGTAACGATTTATAAGTTATTCATAGATGCATACCATCATTAATTGGAATCTAACGTTACCGTGGATGTTGACTTGGCCACTATTAGCTTATAAAAACACCCTTATACCCACAATCTACTTACAAGCTACCAACCCATGACAAATGTCATAAAAAACTGAAGAAGGGTCTACAAAATGTCACGATTTAACCCTAATAGGGCCGGAATTCTCCCCCTAGACGTTTCTCGCGATATGTCCGCAACGCGTTTCATGACTTTTCTCTTTCGAATCTCTCGCATCTTTTGAGACCAAATTCGCGATGTTCCGGGCAGCGTATTTTTTTCTGGCAGGACTTGCGCCATTTATGTAGGGCTCTGGTCAAGAGGCCCCGTTTTGAAGACTTTGAGAGAGACTACAACTTTAAGACTTGTATTTTCCCAAAGTTTCACCCTATTTTTAGGTCAGCAAAATACATTTTTGTCAATACTGAATATCCAATCTGATTCCTGACGAAATCGAGTCATCTACGTGACAAGCGCATCGTTTTTCCAAATGCGCCACACAAGCAACTGCAAGTCAGCTTCGCTCGTGTTATCATATCCCTAATTAGTTTTTCGTGAATATTCATGCCTAGTTTACGGAATAAACTGTAGTGGCGCTCAAATACTACCCTCTCTCGTCGGTGGCGCAAGTCCTGCCGCCCCCCCCCCCCCCAAAAAAAAAATAGCTTCCGGGCATCCGGTTCCGAAGTTACTCAACATTTCGTGCTTGCACGTCAGACCAAAAATTGCTCAAAAACGTGATTTCATGTATAATTTCAATACAAAATGTGTTTTCAGTCAAAATTGAGAAATATATGAATATTTTAACATTTGCTAATTAAAATTATTTTTTTTTATGCTGTTTATGCTTGCGAAAGTGTCCGACAAATTTCATCCATAAAAAAACCAAAAAAAAAAAAAAAAAGGTAAAATAACAAAGAAATACAAGAAATTGTAAATACAATTAAATACATAAATCAATTTTGATACCGAATTTTTTTAGGTATATTTACTAAGAATACGGGAAAGAATGTCTATTTCCAAAAATTAGCATTTTATGAGCTTTATTTAATACTTTAGAGCAAAATTTTGATTTCATGCATAAATTTATGCAAAAATTAATTAATGTTAAATTTTTCCGGAGCATTAAGCGATACAGTTTTGTAGATTACGTTGTGGACGACGTGCGTGCCGATTTTCGACGATCTCGGGGGGGGGGGGGGGGGGGGGATTTCTCATCCAACCCCCCCCCCCCCCCCCGGCTGCGGCATAGCCAAAATATCCCGGCCCTTTTAGGGTTAACTTACCGGCGGTACAGATACCACGGATACTCCAGAGAAGAATCCAAGGCAATATAATCTGAACAGAAAGATTTTTAATAATATTTACTATTTGGAATATAAAGACTTTTTAACGGGAAAATCAACTTTCATAGCAAATTGCTCTGGTTTCAGCCCCATGTTCTAACCATAGACAAATTAAAATAGAAATCATTATAAGATCTCAAAGGAGCTGTGTCTATTTTAAGAGATAAGTCAGTATAACTGTATTGCACACATCTCCTTTTATTAAAAAGAACACATTGAGTTTTACTATTATTCAAGGAAAGTCTATTGCAATTAAACCAGGCAGATATTTGGGCAAGATTCCTATTTAAGGTTTCAATCAAAATGTTGATATTATCATCCGAGGCAAGAAGTGACGTATCATCGGCATACAAAATGAGATGAGGTTCATGGCAAGAGTTAACAATATCATTAATATAAATTAAAAATAATAATGGCCCTAACATTGAGCCTTGAGGGACGCCCGTATTTATTTTCCTGAAAGACGAATTGACATAATATTGCAATGTCTGTAATAAAACATCATGAGAAAGCGAGTCGAAAGCTTTAAATTAGAGAGATCAATAAAAAGACCTATGACTTCTTTACCAGCGTTGAGCTCTTTAATTATTCGATTATGAATTTCAATAACTGCCATGTCTGTATAGAGCAATTTTGGCGGAAATCGTATTGACTTTCATATACTAATTATAAAGCAGTAAACAAAACTATGCAGCCTATTAAAAACCTGTTTCTCTAAAAATTTTGAAAAACATTTTTTTTTAAATAACAAAATACTCATCTCATTTGAATTGAATTGAATATTAGATAATGTGATAAAATATGATATAATATTATATATTCATTTTATTATTTATTTTGAAAATATGTTGGTACATTGAGTGACAGACTGACAATCAAAATCAAAAGTTATATATAAAAAGAATCACTAGAAGAGTGCTATACAACACGATCAATTTATACACGAACAATTCTCTTCTACATAGTTTTGTATATATGTATTCATGTAACATTATTACTCTTTATATTGATGATTATAATTGTCATATACATGTATGTGATGTGTTGTTAATAAACTCAAACTAAAAATCACTCAAACATCCCCCATTATTCACCGACAAGGCATTTTTAGAACACACACTGCTTATTTTTCTTCCGTCAAAGAATTTGTGATTTTATTGCAAATAAATGACTTACGATTTGTTTTCTCTTTTAGCTTTTTTTCTACATTCAGAAAGAGTAAGTCAAGGCGATAATTGTAACGAGCACAATTTAAATAAAGTTATAAGGATACTAGAAACGACTCAATCGTTGTTCATTTGGATGTCTACCTTTCATTTGCCACAGGTGGCGTCGATTACCACATTCTTATAGGCGTCCTACGATTGCTGAACACCACAAAAGTAGGCAACAATTTACGAAATTTATGCAAAATTTTCACATAATAACGGCCCATTTCTAGTGTTAGCTGGCTACACAGCAACCCTTTCCTCAAATCTACAGTGCGTTCTCCAAAAGTAAACAGTTGGAAAAAGTCTCCCCAAAAAATATTTTAAAAATATTTGTAGGAAATGTTCATACCTGTGGATAGATATGGGTCTCCTCTATGAAATGACATCAAAAAATATCTGCCAATATTTTGAGCTCGAGTGTGCTATAAAGTGACTTTTGCGAAAGGGTGCAAAATCCAGACTTGACAAAAATTGGTATTTTGTAAAACATTGACAGTTGGGAAAAGTCTCCCCAATGAACATTTCAAATATGTTCATGACATTTTCATACCTATGGATAGCTTAGGGTCTCCCCTATCAAATGACTCCAAAACAACGATATGTTACGCTTGAGTGAGCAAGAGCCATTATTGTGAAATGGTGCAAAAATCCATGGTTGACAAAACTTTGCATTGGTTCTGTCTGGTATCAGCAAAGTTAAGAGTCTTGAAAAGGCTTAGAAACTTCATATTAACTAATGGGAAGTTGAATCGGTAGGAGGCAGGGCAGTTCTTTTTTAAAATAATGGATTGAATAGTCGTGTTTTTAATGCATTTCAATGTAAGGAAACATAATATGAAAAGAAGAGCAATGCGAATACACCGGTAGACCCTGCATTGCACTACGAAAGGCAAGGGCAACTTTTTGAGTAACGAATCCAATAAAAATTACATTTCCACTATGAAAACATAATGGATCGTTCTGAGAGAAAAAAAATCCGACATACGTTACTTTCCTTGCAAAATTTCCCGACTAGTATCAAAAAGTGTCAATGGGGGACTATGAACAAATTCCTTATTTGCTTATTAGCAAAGCTACGACATTGTACGAGACGGCCAGAATAGAGGGGAAAACTTATTCTTACCTTTAATGAAAGGCGACAAGAGCACTATTATCAACCACATCCAGCCATCTAGCACCACCTACGCCGTAGGCATTCTATATCCTTTTAATGCGATGTTTTTTAACGTTTAATTGACTAATAATCGTGTTCATCAAGCTATATACAATTTTCAGCGTCAATTTAGTGACGATAATGACTACCTGCTGAGTGACATTATTGACAAGGATAAAGGTTGACTAATAATCGTGTTTCATCAAGCTATATACAATTTCTCAGGGTCAATTTAGTGACGATAATGACTACCTGCTGAGTGACATTATTGACAAGGATGAAGGTTGACTAATAATCGTGTTTCATCAAGCTATATACAATTTTTCAGCGTCAATTTAGTGACGATAATGACTACCTGCTGAGTGACATTATTGACAAGGATAAAGGGAAGCTTAATACCACTGGAAACAATCTATTGAAATAAATAAATATAATCCAAAGAAGAAACCAGATACCTCATTCGATCAGCTTCCCTGAGGCACTTAGGGGCAGGATTTAACGAAGTTTGTTTTCAGTTTGAGTGAAAAGTCGAATTCGAATGAACAGAAACTTTGACAAGGATCAATCTTTTCTGGAAAGATTATATATGTCTGTACAGCACTGTCCTCTCATTTGATAGCTTATGTTTAATGTTTTTGGATGAACTTATCTGTAAGAGCGGAAAAGAAGCATCACGGCATACGGCATTAGCCCAGTAAATGATTAAGGTAACGAGATATTTTGAGAGAGAGATCAATAAATTCAAAACTGACGTGCCCAACAGTATCTCACGATGGCAACGATAACACCTAATAATGTTTCTAAATCATGGACATGGCAAGAGACAAATTTGAAGACATGGGATTCAATTCTGCAGTTGACGTCCGCGTGCTTAGGAATTCTTGGAAACCTGATGGTCATCATAGTGCTATTTCCTCGACGTTCCATGGGTAGAGCCACTGATACCTTGATAAGTTGTCTCGCTGTGGCTGATTTCTTGACTTCGTTGTCTCTTATACCCTTTCCAAGGGCTGTCAAAATGTCGTCCAACTGGGTCGGCACGTTGTATTGCTGGACAGTGCATACCAACGCATTTTTGTGGACATGCATTACTGCTTCAATCTATATTCTTCTATTCATCTGTGTTGATCGTTACATAGCCATAGTCTACCCATTGAAGTATAACCGTTACTTCAGAAGGAGCCGTGTCCTGCATGTGACTGCTGCCATATGGATATGTTCGTTAACCAATTTAAGCACCGGTCTTCTCGCACAGGTCGACCTGACGACGCATGAGTGCGTTGTTCGCTTTCCGTCCGATTTCCTCAAGGCCTTTGCCGGATCCTTCACCTTCCTGTTTCTCTACTTTGTTCCAGTAATGATAATGTTCATCACACAAATCATCACGGCTAGGTCGTTGCTTCAACAATCCCTTCGCTTCTCCGTCAATAAGTGTCTGCATTCTAGACCGAACTTTCACCTTGTGGCACGACGGAAAGTATTAAGAATGATGACTATTGTTGTTGCCATATTTGTCATCAGTCTAGGTCCCAACCAGTTTGCTTATTTCTTGTACAATCTCGGCATTCTGACACATGATCGGTTTTATTTGAAGACGTTACATCGTTTTACAACTGTCCTTGCGTCATTCAATTCCTGCGCCAACCCTTTGATTTACGCATCGCAGAACAAGAGATTCCGGCAAGGTATCAGGAATATTTTGGCACGGTCTGCATCAGCTGGCACACCAATCTTTGATCACATGTGATTGTATAGAAACCATATTGAATTGGGATGAAATCACCAGTATGAACTAGCAACGTAGATCAAAATCAAAAGATTTGTTTTGTTATGTGTTTCTTCTCATCACTTGTAGAAATAGAGCATTCCCATTTTAAACGTATTCGTGTTGTTATAATGCATCTACAAATTGCATTGTCAATATATATTTGGTTGAAATAGTAAGGGCTACATATTTTCTTCTTCCATCTTCTTTTCTTCTTTTTCTTTAAATGTTCTATTCATATAACTTTTGTTTTCATGTGCTTTTGTAAATAAGGTTATGTTTCAACAACTAGAGTTTGTTGTTAACGTCATAAATTAATTAACTGATTAATTTATTTTTATTTTATTATTATTATTTTTTTTTTTGGGGGGGGGGGTGGTATTATTTTAAAAATAAAAAAGGTGCGACAACGCTTCAAGCTTTAAGCTTATATTGCTGTACCTCTGCATGTTATTACATTATCCATATATTGTATTTGTACTGGTCATACATTTGCCTTTTAATTCTGTTATCGTTTGCTTATACTTTTATACTTTATTTGTGGCACAATCATCATACTATGTAAGACCATGGACCATGCAGAAAAAAAAAAGAAATATAATAAAATAAATAAAAAAGTGATTGTTTGGCAGCAGACTTGTGAACAGGTGTCAAGAGGTTACTTTGAATTACTGTATGTATCATGTAAGACTAATGCCATGGGAAGGCATTATCAAGTTTATATCCGATTATATAACCCGTATGTATTGATGCCATGTGAAGGCATTATCAAGTTTATATCCGATTATAACCCGTATGTATTGATCAAGGTTATACTATTATTGATTATTAAGGTTGTCGTATACAGTACTTCTTTTACTTGGTTTGGGTGGTTATATTACATCCATATTACTCATATGTATGATTTTATACATGGGTTGCAACAGGTTCTCCAAATTAAGAGACTGAACATTCCATTACAATGATAACCAAAGAATCCCAGCCCGGCACTAACGTCCTTTGGCAAGACATTAATCCACATTTGCCACTCTCCACCCAGGTGCAAATGTGTACCCGATATGCTAGAGCGCTACATATTTGGCCTCTAAGCTTATGACCGGGGTAATAATGTTGAAGCGCCAGGAGCGTCACGACATGAGCGCTATACAAGAAGGCACCATTATTATTATTATTTTTATAACTTTCATTGGAAGGAAGTGGAAAACTTCCGGTAAATGCCTTCCAAGTAAACAACCAAGAGCTTGATGTGGGTAAAACGTCACAGTGAGAATGAATCATTATTCTTGGGATTACCCCTGACAAGGAAACCCTATGCCCAAATAAGGGAAGGCATGAATGGGGAGAAATGTAAACATCCGACGGTCAAGACATTTCCAAGAAGAAACACAGTTTTGTTACCTGGTCCTTCCGGCTGGTAGCCAGTGAAAGTTTCAACCAATCGGGGACTAGTCATAAAATGAGTCACCAGTCACAAGCCAATGGCACTGGGGTAGGGCATAGACATGGAAACAATTTCTAAGAATATTGATCACCAAAAATCTTGACCATTAGGTCTATGATAGAAAATCATTATAAATAAGGCTGCAAATTCAACCCTAATTCAGAAGCTGTTGCAATTTCGACAGAGAAAATACTTGTTCGACATGCTGTATTGAGTATTACAAGTTACTAGTCAGAATATTATATTCAGCTCTCGGTGAATACAACATTGGTGTTAAGAGTATAAGTTGATCTGTTGTCACACGAAGGAGCAAACGAGGGTTGCAACGTTTGGACCGCTAACTGCTTGTCTTCGTCAGGCAATATGGACAATCGTGTGTAATATGTGTGTAATAGGTTTTTACAGACGTGTATCAATCAGATATGATTATTCAGTTTATAACTTCCACTGTTAGCTGGATTACAGGCGCACGCCACAACGCCCTAATACTAGGTCTGGACATGGTCGTGCGTAGTCTAGTTCTGGACTCTCTTTACTGAATCATATCTGATTGATACACGTCTATGGCGCGCCATTTGCCTAATAATTCAGATAAACATTCCTCGCCACCTTCAACTCGCCGTGCGCAATGACGAAGAACTCAACAAGCTTATGGATTTATACAAGAAATCCAGGATCATTCCTCGCCACCTTCAACTCGCCGTGCGCAATGACGAAGAACTCAACAAGCTTATGGTAACCCTCTTGGCGTGGATGGCACACAGGTTGGTGTCCTCGAAGAGGCCAACCAGGTATGCCTCGGAAGAACAGCGGTAGACTTGTAATTTACAACTTCCTTATCGGTGGCTTTCTTCTTCTTAGTGACGCGGTTAAGGAAGGAACGCGGGTATCCATTCGAAACAAGAGCGGAAGCGATGTGTTGTTTCTCAGCGGCTGTGCACAGGGGTTTGGAAACAATGCGCGATGCTCTGTCATAAAGACACTTAACTACCCCGCGCTTGACGGATTGGGGATGATGCGAGTCATAGGCCAAATACTGATCGGTGTGTGTGGGCTTTCTATACACTGGAGTAGTGAGGCGGCCATCACTATCCCGGTGCACTAGTGTGACAAGGAAGGCGATGCGGCTATTGTCTTCCGTCTCCATAGTGAAACGAATAGACGGTTGCTGCGCGTTCACGTGACTTAAAAGACCACCGGTGGTGGATCTATTAGTTACAATGAAGGTATCGACATAGCGTTTCCAAATTCTCGGGCTGAATTCGGGCGGGCAAGTTCTGAGGGAATCTTCCTCAAATGATTCCACGTACAAGTTAGCAATAACTGCGGAAACAGGACTTCCCATGGCCGCTCCTTCAGGTTGTTCATAAAAGTACTTGGATTCTAGCACGAACTTAAGAAGATCTGTGACCTGGGCAGGAGAGAGCTTGGTGCGATCGGGCAGAGTAGCGTCGGCTTCCAGTCGCTGGAGAGCGACGATGCAAGCGGCTTCTACGGGTACATTGGTAAACAGGGATACCACATCGAAAGAGACCATGATCTCGTGATCAAGTATGGTCTCGCTGCGCAAGAAATCAACAAACGCGGCAGAGTTACGGACTGCATGCTGACTGTTACCAATCAAAGGTGAGAGAATGTCGGCTAAAAACTTAGAAGTGTTGTAAGCAAATGAACTCACACAAGATTCTATCGGGCGCAACGGGATCTCATGTTTGTGGATTTTCGGCAGTCCATAGATTCTAGGCGGTTGCTTCTGTGAGGGTCTAAGCATACGGTATGTCGAATCATCGATATCACCATTCTTGTGAAAACCGCGGAGAACGGTCGCAAGATTGCGGGAGAGACACTCGGTGGGGTCTTTCCGTAGAGCGCGGTAAGGACCTGAGCTGATCAAATCAGACATCTTATCACGGTAAGTAGAGGTGCCTAATACCACGCTAGCGCCGCCTTTGTCAGCTGGCAAAATCATAATCCAGCTGTCTTCCTTGAGCGACTTCAGTGGTTCGGCTGAGGAGAGGATCGCATTGACCTCCCTGCGGACTGAGCCGACGGTTTCGGCATCACGGCAACGGATGGGAGATTCGACTTTGACAATAATCTCAGCAGCAGGGATGCGCTTAGGAGCTATAGCAAAATTAAGCCCCTTTGTAAGTAAAGCGCTCTCGTCGGTAGTCAGCACACGCCCAGACAAGTTGACTATTCGATCATCGGAAACGATACATACGGAATTATGCTTACCTTGTTCAATCAGCTTGTCATATTTACCTTGTTGACGGCCTTGTACTTCTCGAATTCAGCGCGGAAGGTTTTGCCGTTGCACTCGAGGACTAAGTTGCCGTGTCCTTCGGCCGGCGAGCGTGGCTTTGACCTGCGCGGTGGTGGATTCCAATTCGGACTTGATAGACTTCAGAGTCATCCTAGTGAGGCGAATTCTCTCTCGGAGAAAGCGGCGGGATGTCTTGAAGGCGATAAGTCGTGCTGGCTTGGTAGGAACTGGAGGGCGAATCAGGCCTCTCGGGATGACGGAGTTCTTGATGCAACGCGTTAGGAAGGTAACGTGGTTGGTAAACCTCGCGAGTTTCTTTGAGCAACGCTCATGTCTACGGGTAAGCCTTAGGGCAGGGCGCACATATGATATCTAAGGTCAATAGTGCGGAAGATGTTGATCATCGTGGTAGTACAATAAGAGTATAAGTTGATCTGTTGTCACACGAAGGAGCAAACGAGGGTTGCGACGTTTCGACCGCTAACTGCTAGTCAGCGCGGCAGTTTCGGCGCCCTCGGAACGCAGCTTACGCTATAAAAGGCGCTTGCAGCGGCGAGTGTTCACATTGCCTGACGAAGACTAGCAGTTAGCGGTCGAAACGTCGCAACCCTAGTTTGCTCCTTCGTGTGACAACAGATCAACTTATACTCTTATTGTACTACCACGATGATCAACATCTTCCGCACTATTAACACTGGTGTTGTAAAGGACAACCTGATAGTCCGGGTCTTGGGATTCCTCAAAATGGAATCGTTGTAAATCTGTAAACATCAGCGAGAAGTTGTGAGTACGCATTATGTTTAATCTTACTTGTAGTAATTATATTACTTGTAGTTATATTATGTTATGGTACATGACTGTAAGCTATGTAATGAGATAATGCTAAATGTAGTAGAAAGTTGTTACTGTACTTATTTATTTTATTTGTGTGTAGTCACATGACATAGAACATTGCGATATAAGTCTATACTCTAAACCATAACTAATTTGTAATTGTGAAACTATCAAGTTGATTATAGGGCAATATTAATCAGCAGTAATATTTACAGTATTATTATAATGTACGCATTTATGTACAAATGGTTAACCTGTCAAAAGATTCTTAATTGAGATAATGATGTATCACGAGGAATTAAGACATTAAATATAAATTTAGCAAATTGGAAATAGGTTATGTTTATATCTAATTTGACAGGGTGTTTAGGTTTACGTAGCTGTTACTGGTACTAGGGACAGGACGGAACCATTGGTCCAAGTTCATCCAACAACAGGGGCTGACGTCAGACAGACAAGTCATCGTCCGGAAACTTCAAGCAAGCAAGAATACACGAACTCAAGAAATAGTTAAGGATCTATGTCAATCATTGAATTTCCTGTAACTTCGGTTATGTCTCATATATCTTTGTATTCTGTTTATCTTTTGAAGTGAAAAATGAGCAAAGAAAACGGGATTCCAGCGGGACTTGAACCAGAGACCTCCGGATTGCTAGACCGGCGCTCTACCGACTGAGCTATGGAATACCCCAGTACGTGTTCGTCCCAGAAACCCCATAGTTTTCAATGCTCGTGTGGTCAGAAGCTATAGAAACCAGACATAAACCCGAAGGATCGTAATCAACTTGGGGATAAATGCGTGGGATCACGGTTAGGTGATGCAGCTTTTTGTATATTTAATAAATTCGAGTAAGGGAAACTGACCAGAAATATATAATGAAGTGAAAAATGAGCATCTTTTGTAACCCTTGATTTAGAATAGGTTGCATTAATAAAGGTTTATTAAACCTAATCATTTGTGTTAACTAGTCTTCTGTTTGCAAGATCACCACAGTCTGTAGTGGCAGTACTAACAATAGCAAAAGATCCCAGCCACAAGGTTCGGCTCGATCCCCCGCCTTGTGACACCAGGCATTTATAATTATTTTAATGCAAACCAGTCCCCACAAATTGATAACGACTGGTCGTTTACCATCTGTTTGCCATCCAGCTCGAGTTGGTTAGTCCATTCTGGAGCTATGGAGTTCTACCGTGTGAGTCCAAAAAAGGTCTACACTAAGAAAATTGCTATTTTGTTTATGAGCACAAAATTGTTACACTTATTTTGAAAAAGCATCTTATCCCGCATCATTTGGTACCATTTTTGTGTGGTATGTGTTTACGCTTGGATGAACAGGAGGCATTGTTTGCGAAGGTGTAAAACTCAACTTGAGCCAACGTTATCCTTATGATGGTGATGTTTGAACAAAACATTTTGAATAGGGGCATTAATTCCGTCTTTGCAGATACAAACAGTGGCGGATCTAGCCGGATTAGACACAATACATTCTACAGGCCCGCTTTGTTTGTGCACAATGGCGGGCCCCGAGAATGTATTGTGTCTTACCAGGCTAGATCCGCCACTGGATACAAATAACGCTCATACCGTCCCAAACAAAATTAAACATGACACACATAGTAAACACACACACACACACACATACTCAGACAGGTTTACATGGCTTTACTTCCGAGGACAGGTATTGTTCCTCTATTGTCCCTCGTCCTCGGACAGTCGACGGAATAAGGCACAAATTCATTGTTCGACGTTCGAGGACTATTGTCCGGCTTCCGAGGACCATTGTTCTCATGATTTTTTTTTGTTCTCTGTCCGAAAATGTCCTCGGACATACGGCTAAACAGAGCCACCATCACACACACATACTCACGCAGGTATACTTGTGTGTCTTTCCCTTTGCTCTCTCTATTGTTCAAATAGCCACACAAGCAGCAAAAAAATCCACACAAGCCTGACCGAATAAAGGAATCTATTGTGTTTGACTGTCCAATATTAGTCACACAATCGAGAAAATGGCGGATCGTCTATGGTCAAAATGCATACTTTTCTTCCAAGGGGGGGGGGGGGGGGGGGGGGGAGGCACGGGCCGGAAGTGCCCCCTGGATCCGCCAATGGTTAATTGTTCCTCAAAATCCAAAATCAATCTTGAAAACAATATGCGTAAATGTCTGTCATTTGTAGCTTTATTTGTGATCAGGAGTTAACTGTCCTGGCGTAAACACATACCACCCAAAAATGGTACCAAATGATGCGGGATAAGATACGTTTTTCAAAATATATATAATAATATTCATAACTGAGATATTATTTTTATTTACCTCGAGGGATATATGTGTCCACAAAGCCCCTATTTGGGTGGGATCCACTTGGCGGAGCTCCCTGCAGCTCCCGAGATTTTGCCATCTTGAACCTTCAACAAATTGCTGTTTTATACACCAAATTTACCATTGTAATCAAATATGCTTTGATGATTTAATCAACTTAACAGAAAATTCCGTCGATCTCTGAATGAAACAAAATCGACTGGTCATTGATATTCCTGTAAACCTTTTCTTTTTATGACTGATTTTGGGGTAGTATGCACAAAATCTTACGATCAAGATATCAGAAATAATGTTAGTTAGGCAAACTGGTAAATGATTGGTTTAACTTTAATTGATAGACTTAACTCTCAAACCCATTGTTGGTTAACCATTGACTAATTCGAGGTCAGGAGTTTATAAACTTTTCTTTTTCTTCCTTAACAATATTCTGTTTAAATCATCTTGGATAGGACAGTGCTCGCGGAGCATTTTTAAATGTGAGTGCGGGGGCGGTGACGCCTCTTGCCCGAATATCACATTTTATGTTTTCTACATTTTGAGCAAGCGAAGTGAACGAGCATAAAATTAAAATATAGGTCTAGACACTTAATCATGGCCGATATGTAATTTCGTCATCAAAATACACGATATCTAAATTGTATCCGTTAACTTCGCTGCCAAATAGGAAAGTCGGGCACCTGTCAGTGCCCGAGTAATGTGTCTGCTGCCCGAAACCATCCCGGCCGTTTTTAAATCTTACGAACGATCTTCATAAAAATTCAATTTGTTGTCTCTGAAATATTGTATGATTTTGCCATCAAAATAAACTAGAGATTCATAACGGTTATTAAATTTAGGCACCTTCCTGCCCGAAGATTAGGAAAGCCGGACATCCCGCTGCCTCGAAAGAGGGTATTCATGAATCTAACTGCTGAAACATTAAGTTTTCGCTGTTCGAACGATCTTGTTTTCAAATTTTATGAGCGACCAAAGAAACAGACTTGGGTGGCTCATCTTCACCTCTGATCGTATTTCTACTTCACATTTTGTAGGTATCAATGTGGGCAAAGAGGAGTACCTGGGTTTTTGGCAAGAGGGGAGGGTCATGTGATGATGATATGTGATGATGATAATCCTATTACGTCACGATTCTATTTCAGTCAATTTGATTTTAAATTGAATTCGGATTTGAATTTGAATGTGGGACGCTGAACTTGGGGGGGTGGAGGGGGTCCATGTGGTTCCATGGTGCTGATGGGAATGTTACTGGTCCTTGGATGATGACTATAATCTCTTCGCATTCTTTTCTTTATAGGCGTCCTGGCTTAGCAGTCCTTTCTCCACAGGTGCATATGGGGAGTCGTTCATCATTATATTTCAACCATCATAATTTTAAAACTTTTGCCGCATGACTATCACATCGATTTCGGATGAATTTCTGGGTCTGGGTCATCATAAGTTGTATGCTACTTAAATGGAATATACGATTTGATTTGATTTGATTTGATTTAGTTTTCCATTTCAAAATTAGCATAATATGATATATATCGATTTCAATGATTGAACATAAAACAACGTAATAAATTTGTATAATCAAACTATCAATACAACTGAGATAAGTATTGACAAGTGTACAAAAATAATATAAACAAACGGATCATCAGTGACCTATTATATATACAATCAAACGGAGGGGCATGTTAAGGAGGCTAAGCTTGATAGAATGTGGACCTCATGGAATATTCTCGCCACACCATCGACATAGGAACATGACTTCCATTGTGGTTGAGCATATATATATATATATATCAGGACCAAATTTGGTTGTGTTTTGTTTTAATATACTGTATATCCACATTTTCTGGTTGCTGAATTTTGTAACGGGGTATAACCAAATCATGTGAAAGCTCTGGGTCATTGTCAAGTCCATCCTTAGTGAAATTTCGGTATTTTTCTTCAAACATCCCCTACCCTCCCTCAGCCGAAATTTCAACTTTATATTTTTCTGGCATATGTCAGAGTATTAATTGATTTTAACACTGGAGTTTTTCCAGCATTTCCAAAATTCATTTCAATCTGATTCCTTGAGGTTTCTTGATGTCTTACATCAGTTAGTCCCATATTTGGTACATCACGGGTGCCTTTCATCAAGTGTCTTGTCGATGATTTTTACCGACAAATTTTCTCTCAGCCAATCAGAAGCAAGGATTTCAGTAACATATACCGATTAATTGAAATGCAAGCTATCCCAAACAAATATGAAAACCTGCTCACAAGGCATGACATTCTATAAGATAATGCCTTCAAAACTATAATCCAAATGATGGAAAGGAAACCCCTATAACGGCCAAGATCAACTTGAACCTTAAAGGAGAATTAACATTAGAATATAAATGTGCTCATATTCAAAGATGTAATCTATTCCTTCTTGTTGCCCTACGTAGTTTTGCATTAAAATATACGAGATGGGTATAAATCAGGATTTTCTCAGCAAGATTTATCGTCTGCTAGCGATACCAGGGGGCTGCCATTTTCTTGATGTGTACATAAAGACATTTTTAATCCGAATGCAAAATTGTCTTTCTTCCTGATACAAAATTCCATCTGAGATTTAAAATATTTAACAGATATATACATATATTCTAGAAACGAAAAATGTGTTTTATATTTCTTTGAAAATTACGATTTTACTAAATATCAATCTATTTTCTTGATACTATGACGTACGTGACGGAGCGAATTAATTCAAATTTATGGATGACTTTCCCGAGCGTCAATAGTGACAAACTATGCATTCACCTGCTTTGAGATAATGGACTTCAAAAGTCAGAATGCGCGTTGTATAAATTATGTTCTGCTCTGCCAGGCAAGACCATGAAATCGATTTCTATATTTTAGCAAAACTGGAGAATTTAAAAAGAAATCTATAAATTGCAAATTTTAAAATAAATGTATACACCTGTTATGTATTTTCCATAATTATAGGCCCTATGGGGCTTAAAAATCTTCCTGACCGGAACGGTCTCCAATGGTTTATGTACAACTCCATGTCATCAAGAAAATGGCAGCCCCCATGAAGTGTTACCAGATGGTACCGTGTGCTAGAATGTCTTGATTTAAACCCTTTTCTGATATTTTATATCTAAAGTGATACAGGTCAATGATTAAGAATATATTACACCTTTGAACATAAGTACATTTATATTCTAATGTTAATTCTCCTTTAACCAAATTTGGGACTTACTGAATGACCAAACTGACTAACAGAGTACCTCACAGAGAGCAAATGAACTTCAGAAATACTGAAACATCCTTTTAAGCTTTGAAAACTTAATTTGTTAATTTGAGCAGGTGACAGTGAGTCACTAGAGAGCTTTCGCAAATCGTTCGCGTCGATTTCGTTGTTCGAGTCCGTACTTTAATCGCCAACGTGTTTTGGCCAATTTCACGTTGGTGAATTCAGCAGCGGTAAGAAGCCGAGCAGCCAATCAGCGCTCATATCGGAGACATCATCATCCGGTTGATCATGCGGGTGTGTCCTCAGCAATTACGTCACGCAAACCGCTCGTTCTCGGAGGTGCGAAACGAAAAATAATCGGTACCACGCTCGAGCGCAACTACGTCCAAATCTTAATCGTCCTTCGTCTCTGAGCGAGTCCGCGAACGATTTGCGAAAGCTCTCTTAACTTCCGCCGACACGCGATAAAAACTCTTTTCGAAAAATAAACTCAAGGGCAATTTCAAAGGCCTATTGGACTGCCTATAGAAATCAGGTTCAGATTACGTAATACACCATTGTAATATTCGCGCATTTTCTAAATGTGATATAGACAGGGCTATTGAAATTGCCTTCCGTAGATTTTTCGAAAGTACTTTTTATCGAGGCAAGCGTACTTATATACATTGTATATATATATATATATATATTATATGTTTATATATTTAAAAACCTGATAATGCCGTTGCCCCGCGGGGGAGGGGGGGGGGGCATATATATATATATATATATATATATGTATAGAGAGACGCAAAATAAATGGCTCCGTTAGACACAAAAGGTTCAAAATTTCGCCTGTAAAGCAAGGGTTACACTAGAACCGAATTCTCCCGAATAAATTCGGACCGATTCTGCCCGAATATGGCCTGAATCGGATGGATTCGCTTGATTCGGAACTTATTCGTCTCTGACTCGGGGAGCTCCCCGAATCAGAGACGAATAGGTCCCGAATAGGTCCTTAATCAAGCAGAATCGCCAAGAATTGACCCGAATCGATTTTGGGCATCCAGAATAAAGTCGAATGGCAGAATCGAGCCAAATGTGACCAGAATTGAGCCCAATATGGCTTGAATTCCCCGATTACACCCGAATAATGACCCGAATGTCGACCCGAATCTCATATGCTACAGGCGCAATGAGGCAGAGGTATCCCTGCACAATCTGTCTACATTCGCGAGGCTATTCGGGTTATTCTGGCCCCTCATTCGGACCTATTCGCCTGCTATTCGGCTGTATTCTGGCCTATTCGGCTTATTCGCCTGTATTCTGCTGTGTATTCGGATGGCGATTCGGATGGATTCTGGGAGCTATTCGGATCCAACCGAATCCGGCCGAATTCCATCCGAATATATCCCGAATATGGCCCGAATGAAATTTGTCGGGGCCACATTCGGGACCATTTTTTAGCGTATTCGGATGGTTTTGAACATTTCAAAACAAGCCGAATCCCTCCACGAATGTTTCAGAATACCTCCCGAATTTTTGCCCATTCGGGGAGGGAGAACAGAATGCTCCCGAATACACCCGAATTCAGGTGTATTCGCAGCTGATTCGGTTCCGGTGTAACCCTTGCTTAACGGAGTCATTTATTCTGTGCCTCTCGGTATTTTTAATCTCCGTCGCAGAACTTTTTGAACTTTAAGATATCCAGGGCTGTCAACGTCAACCTTCCCGTATTTGGCGGGAGTCTCTCGGCACCACGCTCATTTTTCCGCCGTCCCACCAGCGCCGTGGCGGGAGACTCTCGACACCACGCCCTTCCTCCCGCTCTCCCGCCAAGCAAATCTCCCGCTTTATGAAATAAACCTCCCGCCAGCCGAAAAAGCTGACTTTTTTTTTAATTTTTAAAATTTTTGTTTTGCTTGTCAATTTTGCAATTAAATAGACCGCCGGAAACGCTGATGACCCCTCCCCCTTTTTTTTTTTTTGCTTGTCAGAGAATTTTTGAATAGAGAGACAGCCGAAAAAGCTGCCGAACTTTTTGGGGGGGGCTTCTCAGAGAATTTCAGAGAAAAAACGAATCTCCCTCCAAGCAGTTCCCCAAACTTGACAGCCCCGTGACGTCTATCCATGAACAAGATCTTTCTTTTTTTTAATCACGGACCAATACAACTACTTACCATAATGATTCGTTGTCTGACTGGTTCGTCTAATATATCAGTTATGAAACTCGATCAGTCTGAAAGATGTGCAGCCTATTGAAAGGACTTTACAAACATTTCACTTAACTTTCCAACGCCCTATAACTCTCTCCTTTTCTCATCAACCAGTTACAACTATAAAGGGCCTGATTCCTAGGGCCCTCTTGTAGAAAAAGTTGCATTTAATCGCAGCTCAAAAAATGAAACGCAAGTCCAAAATACGCGATCCTGATTGGTTGAAAATCAAGTTGCGATAAAACGCAACTTTCTTTATGCATGAGGTTCCAGGAATCCTGCAATTATAGTAATATGGCTGGGTTAATGACTGACGGACGTGACTTTATCCAGTACTATACAGAACACCAATGGTCATGAAAACTCACAAAGTACAAGGAATTTAGCCAGTCTATAGCTGCAGTATCGTTAATTACGTCGTAAATTAATATGACAGATGCATTTATATGACAGAAATGCAATATAAAGTTCACTTGACAGATATGGATAAGAAAAATGAAACAAGAGCAAAAAAAAAAAAAAAATGAAAATAGAAAAAATCCTCCAAAAAATACCCGCCACCCAGAGCCATCCCTCTAGTTAATTCCCTTGTCAAGATACTAGTGCTATTTTCATATTTATATGGCATTAAACATAAAGTTGAGAGACTATGCAGATTAAAAACGAAACGATGGCAAAAGAAGAAACAACCACGACGACGAAAAAACAAATAAAATCGCTTCAAAATCCCATGCCACCTCGCACACATTTCTCCATGTCACTCTCCCGTGGAATATTCAGGACAGCAATCCACGATCCAAGATATGACATCTTCGTCATTATCTTGGTCATTAAAAAAACTAAGAGTACAGTTACCTGGCATTGGCATTGCTTGAATTGAAGGCCGTTTGTTGTTCTTTGTGTTGTTTGAAAAGAATTGATGGTTTTCTTTGACCCGATGGCTAAGAAGATTGTATATTCTTTTAATAAGCAAAAATAGTGTACAGGTCAGTGGGTATCTCACAAATGGAACTGCTCTTGACATTATGAGTGGTGTAATGATAATTTCCTGCAATTGAATGCTAAGAAGACAAAAGAGATGATTTTTTATTTTAGAACCGGTTCATTGGAATGGTGAAGATACCAACATTGTAGAAAAATATACCTACCTAGGTAGGTAATTGATGAGAAGTTATCATGGACAGAGCAATGTAATGCTACAGTAGGAAAAACACAGCAAAGAGTGTATTTTCTACGGAAAATGAATTCCTTCCATGTAGATAGGACGATATTGATATTGTTTTATGTATAGATAGTACAGAGTGTTATTTTATTCAACTGTATTGTATGGTAAAGGGAGACCTGGGAAGACTGGAAAAATAGCTAAACAAGCGGAAAAAATCACCGGAGTAAAGAGAGACCTAAAGACATAATGTGACAAGAAAATTCTCCAAAAGGCTAAAGAAATTATGACAAATCCGAATCATCATTTATTTTCATGCTAAGAGTTTCTTCGATCAGGAAGGCTAAGGTCGCTCATATTGAAGGGAAGCAAGCCATTTTAACCATAACCAAATGATATCTGTAATGATATTTCATGAATTTAATATGCCCTTATGTCACCAATGTCATATGTATCATTGTTCCGTTATATGAATGTTATATGTAGGCCATTTACTGTGAGCAAAACAAATATCCATGTTGAAATATACATTGGACCAATACATACTATTACTTTGTAAAGAAAATGGCAGCCCCATGGGATAATGTCTAGCAAGGAAACTGCAACTCCTTGGGACACTGCTCTCCTTCTTAAATGATCAAATATGAGTAATTTCAAGATAACTGTAATAGGCTGACAATTACCTAAATGATTATAGTCTATTGTTTGTTGCTTTTCATTCCCTTTTAAGTTATACCTAACTTTATTAGGGCAATGATTTGATTACATCGCGGCGCCGATTGAAGATCACATATGTCTACAAACGTACAACTAAAATGTAAATTTTTTACATTAAATTAAAATTTGTATATACATGTATCTGGCATAGCTTATTCTCAATTTTTTAATTAAGATCAGAGACAAATATCAAAGTCGATACATGTTTTTTTTTTACAAAGATTTGGGCTTTATTGTTCTGAGGATCATTGTAAATTCTAGATTCAGGAATTCATTTTTCTTTTCTCAGCAGTACGGTAGGCCAATCACCTAATTATGGGAGGGGGAGGGCCCCCCATTTTGAAAGTTTTGGAAAAAGACAATAGAAAACTGTTTAAAAAAAAGTCGGCGCCCCCTCTTATTTTCAAGGGGGTGTGATTGGAGTGAGGACCCCCATTTTGTGCTTGTCAGAGAATTTTGGAGGAAAATGTGCTCCAAAAAATGCCGGACCTTTTTTTTTGCTTGTCAGAGAATTTTGGAAGAAAAACTTCAAACATAGCGACGACCCTTTTTTTTTGCTCGTCACATTTTTTCGGAATCGTGGACCCCACCCCTACTGGTCAACCCTGGATCAGACCCTGATTTTGTGAGTGACATTTTATGACTTTTTTCATTGAGGATCTTTAATGCAATAGGATGGGAAACTAAAGTGGTTGGTAATGAATACATGCGCACACCCACACATATCTGCACAGAGCCCCCCCCCCCCCCCCCCAATGATCTCACAAGAGGAAAGCATATCAATAAATCCAACATGCTGCCATCTTCAATCATAGCCTCCCAACATAAACCTTTCTTTAGCAAGTTAGTCCAATATTCCCCAGTAAATTCTTTATCTAGCATATTTACATAGCATATTTACATTGCCTCAACATCAACACCAAACACAAAATACCATGACATTCCCATCGTGCCAGAAAGCAACATGACTTCCAATGTGAGGCCTTTACGGTACAAAGTATAGTATAAAATGTAAAGTTGATATAGAGTAACTTGTGGAAGACTACAAGTGCAAAAGAGGGTTTGTTGTTTGTATTATTTTCAAGGCAATGGTGACCATATGCCCCCCCCCCCCCCTCGCCCGAAAAAAATACATAAGAATTTGTTATAACGAGATTTGCCTGTAGTCCTAGTTACATACATAATTGTGTCTTTGCCATAATTATGTGCGATTTTCCCCTTCCCGCGCGAATTTTGAAAATTTTGAGAATTTTGAAAGAAAGATAACGGCTTGTAGCGCCTTTTTAGGCCTTTTTTCTCACTTTCCCCGCTTTTTCGCTCTCGCTTTTTTGTGTGTGGCTGAATAGGGGCGGGGGCCATGGTTCCTGTGCCCCCTGTCTACGCCAGTGTAGGAAGGGGTACAGAAAACACTCATTCAAATTCACTGATAAACATGGGCCATGAAGATATTCATGGAAACACTTGCAGAACTTGATTTGAAAAAAAAAGCACACAAACTTCAACACTACATCCAGGGGCGGATCCAGGATTTAGTATAAGGGGGGGGGGGGGCACACAAATGCAGGTTTGTCAACTTTTGGAATAGGTATATAGACCCGATTTTGTTTGCTCTCGTCAGCTTCTCGAAAAATCGCTGGGGGGGGGGGGGGTTATGGGGTCTAGTTTCCTTCCATAATTCTCTGACAAGCAAAAAAAAAATGTTTTCATTCTAAGGGGGGGGGGGGGGGGGCACAATCGACAAAAGGGCGGATCCTTTATGGTCAAAAGGCATACTTCCAAGGGGGAGTACGGACCGGAAGTGCCCCCACCCCACTGGATCCGCCACTGACTACATCCATGGATCAGTCACCAAAAACCAACTTGACAAGATGGCATAATATATATTTATGAACAATATTACCCTAAGCCTTTTGAGATGTTCATATTTCTTGGAGCTAGTTGTGATAAATTAAAGACAATTGCTACACTTTATTACATAAGATCAATACTATGTATTTTTATTTCAGCAAAATTAGAAACACATCATTTTGTACACTAGCTGCAAGAATCATATATACTCCATTAATGATGAAATAAAAGAAAACATGTTAAGCTCCTGGGCAATTAAGAATGCACTCCTATGCTATGTTGACAAGAAAATGTTCCATACCATGCATGGTTGATAAATACCCCTACATACTTGCAGCATACTTACTGTACTTATAGTTTATCAAAAGTCTCATACATGTACATAAATTATGTTTCAACAGATGTACCGTATATATATTTTTTCTTTTTACAAATGCCAGAAAAAAAGGGGGAAATATTGAAATCGCGTCACAAACCTGGTAAAACGGAGCTGTACTGATCGATCCCGAATAATTATAAATCATGTATCGCGCAAAAAGCTAACTAGCTGCGCGCGCGCGAGCTCGTTCGTATGTTCGTTCACAAAACCATACCACAAAACCCTAAACTGCGAAAACCCGCGTAAAAACAGAAATATTTCATGGAATTCGAGTGAAAAAAGACCAATCCCGCAGAAAATAGATCAAAAAGACTAATAATGAAGATTCCAGAGATTATTGACAGCCGACAGCCGGTTAAGCATAAATCATGCAGCTGTTCGTTGGGCTCCTGACCTGCTCACGAATACTGTCAAATTAAAATTTTCTACCCTTTTCGAGGATCTTCTCTCATCACTCGTGAATTTGATACCCTTTTTTCAGAATTTTCCTGTTTTTTGATACCCTAAAACGATAAACCCGGATTATCCGTCTGGTGTTGAAAATAACAACCCTTTTTACTCCTTTTCATGGACGCGGATGCCGTACAGGCCTCAATGAGACATACTACCCCCCCCCCCCCCCCCCCCCCCCCGGGTGTCCGATCAACTTTTGGACAATTCTACGGAAGCTTAAAAGTGGCACCGAGATAAGATAATTCCTAGTCTTCTCGATTTCTCGGGTATGGGAAGGTGAGAAGTCAAGAGCATTGGCGGATCCAGCCCCCCCCCCCCCCTTGGAAGAAAAGTATGCATTTTGACCCGCACTTTGTAGACTGTGCCCCCTTTTTAGAATGAAAACCTTTTTTTTTTTTTTGCTTGTCAGAGAAGTATGGAGGAACCCCCCCCCCCCCCCCCCCCCCCCCACTGAGCGAAATTTCGAGAAGTTGGCAAGACCAACAAAATACGGGTCTATACCTTTTCCAAAAGTTGACAAATCTGCATTTGTGTGCCCCCCTTATACTAAATCCTGGATCCGCCCCTGGTCGAGTGTAGATCTCGTCAAGTCGATTTCTTCGGTATGAGAAGACGAGATCATCTCGCTTTCTCATACCTAAGAAGTCGAGGAGACGAGATTTGGAATATCACCTTCTCGCCTTCAATTTTGCACCCCATAAGTCGAGAAGACGAGCTGCCGGATCTCACCTTCTTAGTAATACCTTCTTGGACTCAAGAAGTCGAGTTTACGAGAGTCCGGATATCACCTTCTCTTGCATGGCTCCAAGGGCCCGAATTCACAAAGGAGGTTTAAACCTAAACCATGGTCTAAACCTCCGTAAGCGTATTGAAATAGGCGTAAATAAGCGCACATTGCCCATCCGCACACAAAGAAAATATAATATATGACTGGATCGGATTCCGTGCGCACGTACGCTTAAAAATCCCAGGAGGGGGTTTAAACCGTGGTGAATTCGGGCCTTATAGAATATTATAGAAGACGATCACGAGCTGACGCGAAGTCACGCGCGCGACGGCGGTAATCTACTCAAGCAACGGATGAATTCCGGCGTGGTGCCGGTGGTAGCGAAGCGAAGCTGGTAGTTATCGCGGTAAGTTCGCTAAGTGTTTGTAGGAACCCCCCCCCCCCCTCCCCCGCCCCCCTCGGAGGTCGTAGGGACCGCATGCGTGTTCCCAAAATCTCCGGTAAAGTGGTATTTTCTGGGCGACACAATCCGGCCCGTGAATTGTAAAAAAAGGGGGTGTTTTTTATCTTTCACCCGGAAATTTCATTAAAAAAGGGGGTGTTTTTCTTTCTTTCTCTCTCTCTCTCTCTCTCTCTTCGACACCTGAGAAATTAAAAAAGGGGGGTTATGAAATATCTTGAAGAATTTATCAAATCCCATGATCAAATGCCTGAAATTCCTCCTAGTTTTGATAGCTCATTCAGCCAGGATTATTTCATTTTGAAAAGTAGAAACACTGGCCCCCATCTCTTCCAAGGTATTGTAATGACAGCTTACTTGGGAGAGGGGTTGGTGTTTGTCCTGAGATATGGGGTTGGAATGAGAGCTCACCTGAGATAGGGGGGGGGTACATTGAGCAGTGTTCTGAATTCAAGGGGGTCTCCAAGGCTGGAAAAGCCCGCGCAAAGCCCGCGATAGGGGGGTTCAGAAATTTTGGCAGCCCTAAGATAGGGGGGGGGGGGGGTGCTTTCAAAGGGAGGGAACAAGCATACGCGTACCCTAAAGAATACTGAGTGGGGGGGGGGGGGGGTAGGAACGCTTAAATATTGCGCATTTCCCGTTGACAAAGTGCAATATTTGATCGTTCCTACAAACACTTAGCGACTTCCGAAATATAAAACGAAATGATATACACATATATAGTTGGTGCTTTCCAATAAATCCACGAGGAGATCGAGCGACTTGCTGCGAGCTATATGTATTATGTATGACTTTGCGTGAAGAAAACTAGGCTGCAACTGCAAGTGATAAACGTTGACATCTCGCGTGTCGATAGCAGTGTGTTAGCATAACATAACTTTAACTGATGTTTGACACTGACGTAAAATAAACTTGAGAGGGGATTGGTTGCAAGTACTCACTTGGAGACGTAAACAAGTACTTAACATGCCTGAACCAAGAAGTTACGCGGTAGGAATGTCCGAAAATGTTAAAGGCATGGTGTGGATTACACATAATTAAGATAAAACTGCATGTGGATGGCTGGTTGCAACAATGAAACCAATTTAGCATCGCAGTCAAAATAAACTAAATAGGCCTATGTACAAGAAAAGTGCATGACCCTATAAAATGATACCAAACTCCTCTAAAACCCAATCACCCAAACTGATATCATCAACAAAATGGTAAATCCAAAAAAAAAAAAAAACTAATTGTTTCCCCTGCCACGTCTATGTGTACCAAATAATCCTCTTTGAGTCAAATCCACCAGAACTGCTTTCATGTCACTAAACTCTAAACTTGGACACACCCTATACTCACAATTGGGCTACATTGGCTTTCAAATACATGAATTAACACAAAATGGCAACAAAGGAACAACATTCTCCTGTCTCAAACTTCCCTACTACAATGAATAAACCTTCCAAGGATAACGCTATGAACATGGCGAACAAAGAAGTGGACAAAATATACAGCTCCTCGTTGTACCTTTCACAATTGCTCAGGTAGACAAAAGAACATCCCTTTATTGCTATTATGTAAAAAAAATATATAGAACAGGTGTCACACGCATATTCACCTGTTCTACTTATTTTACATAATAGCAGTGAAGGGATGTTCTTTTGTCTACCATAACAATTGTGGAGGGTACAATGAGGAGCTGTATATTAATTTCTCTTTGTCATCGTGTTCATAGTATAACAACCTGGTTCATCTCCATGCCCCAATGCTTCACTGATTAAAGAATTCAAGAATTGCACTTCACCCTATTACAATCAAGCAATTCATTCTCTTTAATTTTTATTCCACATTCTGGATTACTATAGTAGATTTTTTTGCATCAAATTACCCCCAGAAACGCAATTTCTTACGCCATCCAGGAAAATTTGCAATATATGAGCACTGCCGCGATCAAGGAGATAGAGAGATCCGAATTTTGAACGTTGATTAAACGGTTTTCTATTCAATTCCTTCTCAAATGGGGTGCAACATTAACGGAAACCATTAACATCACACGCGTAGCCAGGATATTTCAAGGGGGGGGGGGGGGAGACGTGAAGGATCCAATTAACCGCATAGCCAGAATTCATTTTTAGGGGGCGGTTGTGAGCACGCGAAGAGTGGGAATTGGTGATGAGCGCGCTCCCCAGGGGGTGTTATTCCCCTCCCGATTTTATACGCTTAAAGGGATACTCAATCGCAGATTGTGGAGGTTTTTATACCGTGAGAGGGCACGCGTGATCATTACCTGATCATGCCGTTGCCCCGCGAGAGCAAACTTCGAACAGGTTGCTCTCCGCTCAACATGCACGCTCCGCTTGAGCTCGAGCTCTCGTGCGAGATTCGGTCGGCTTCGTGCAGTCCGAAAAGTAATCCTAGTAGTCCAGCGGACTCGTACACGAACTTTGTGTACGAGTGAATGGGGCTTACGCAATCCTGACATTCCCCTCGGGCGCCTGGTGGCGTATCCCTTTAATCCTTATGAGGGACGCAAGATTACGTCGGCTCGCAATTTCATTTGTGTTTCTTAATAAAATAATTTATATTTTTAACACATTTATCGTACAATAGTTTTTAATTGGTTGTACCGAATATACTAATGTTTTTATTTTCGTAATAAATTGTTTTGCAATTAACATCAGTCTAAATTTATGCTGCTTTTTATGTGATTTTAGTTTTATTGTCTTATTGGATATTTACTGTCATTCAAGATTTTATTTTGTAAACAAATCTTTCGGCATATTACTCCCAGTGTTAAAGATCGTATGCTCGATCTGTAATGAAAAACACAAGTCAGAAAAAATTGGAACCAGCGGGATTCGAACCTGTCATCTACTGCTTGCCGGGCAGCGACTTAACCACCAGGCTATTCTGGTTCACGGCCAAGTCACGACGAACTAGAATCAAATACCCAAGATCCTCTTCTTTCTGACTCATTAATATTCAAACGGTCCGCCGTAGACAATGGTTAATAAACGAAGAAGCTTGACTGGGGAGGAATTTTTAATTTGTAAACAAATCTTTCGGCATATTACTCCCAGTGTTAAAGATCGTATGCTCGATCTGTAATGAAAAACACAAGTCAGAAAAAATTGGAACCAGCGGGATTCGAACCTGTCATCTACTGCTTGCCGGGCAGCGACTTAACCACCAGGCTATTCTGGTTCACGGCCAAGTCACGACGAACTAGAATCAAATACCCAAGATCCTCTTCTTTCTGACTCATTAATATTCAAACGGTCCGCCGTAGACAATGGTTAATAAACGAAGAAGCTTGACTGGGGAGGAATTTTTAATTTGTAAACAAATCTTTCGGCATATTACTCCCAGTGTTAAAGATCGTATGCTCGATCTGTAATGAAAAACACAAGTCAGAAAAAATTGGAACCAGCGGGATTCGAACCTGTCATCTACTGCTTGCCGGGCAGCGACTTAACCACCAGGCTATTCTGGTTCACGGCCAAGTCACGACGAACTAGAATCAAATACCCAAGATCCTCTTCTTTCTGACTCATTAATATTCAAACGGTCCGCCGTAGACAATGGTTAATAAACGAAGAAGCTTGACTGGGGAGGAATTTTTAATTTGTAAACAAATCTTTCGGCATATTACTCCCAGTGTTAAAGATCGTATGCTCGATCTGTAATGAAAAACACAAGTCAGAAAAAATTGGAACCAGCGGGATTCGAACCTGTCATCTACTGCTTGCCGGGCAGCGACTTAACCACCAGGCTTGTGTTTTTCATTACAGATCGAGCATACGATCTTTAACACTGGGAGTAATATGCCGAAAGATTTGTTTACAAATTAAAAATTCCTCCCCAGTCAAGCTTCTTCGTTTATTAAAGATTTTATTTGTATAATATTCCTCATGTTTTAAGGTTTATTAATGAGTTGATATATATATATATATATATCACCCTCCAGTATTAATTTCCTTCTTCTAATTAGTTATGTTGTAAGTGCCATTAATGTTTGAAATTTTCTTACAGTAAATTCTGCTCAGATTTACGGAATGCAGCCTTGTTTAATGTTATATCAAAATTTTAGTTTCGATTTCACTATTAATATTTGTCAAGATTATTTGTATACCTTTATGTATGTTTGTGTTTTTGTTATTTTAATTGGTATATGCTATTTTTCATTTGTTGTCACTCTTGTAAGTTCAGTCGCACAGGGCTGCATTGTAAACCAGCAAATGCTGACATGCACTACCCTGTATAAATATGTGGAATAAATAAATAAATAAAATAGTGTAAGCTGACCGCTTTTCTAACTCTTTCTCTGCACTGCTCTATACATCTTCTCTAACAGATCAAATTAAACTCTTGCTCTCCTCAAGTAAAACATGCTACAATCTGGGATGAAAATAAAATTGTCTTCACTAGACGAGATTCTGAGTTGCACTGACTTAACTAACATAAATTCAATGTGAACATGCAGTACAGATATCCACATAAATTACATCATTAATTAAACAACCAATCAGCAATAAGAAAAATGGAATTGTCAACAGAAATGGACTAATCCAGAGAGAAGCAAGAACCAATAATCAGCATGGAAGGATGGTCATGAGATGTTCTGAATATGAATGAGAATGTAACAATAGAAACATGTGGAGTGGAGTTGGAATGTAAAAGGAAGTATGTGAGCTGGAATGGAATGGAAGAAACCAGGTGTGGCTGTGGCAGTGACATGTGAAAGTGGTGAGAGGAAATGAAGGTCATGAGTTGAAGTGTAAATAAACAGGCAAAATGTAAACAAAGGAGTATGGGACAGCAAAATGTAAAACAGCAAAGTAAAATACATACTGCAAAATTCAACTGTTACATAAGATTCCTTCTTCATTAAAATGTCCTCATTATTGCTTAAAGTCTCAACTCTATAGGTTTTGATTTTTAAAATCATTTTCTTTTCCTTAAAAGAACTTTGTTCTTTCCTTTATTTTTCTTATAATAAACAACTACATTTTCCTTTTACTTTGAAAAAAAAAAATTAAGAAAACCTAAAATCAATACGTGCCCATTCTTCTGTCAGTTTATACAGCAAAATGTAAATAAGCAAAGTAAAATTACATACACTGTACTGCAAAATTCAACTGTTACAATAGCTAGCAAAACAAGAATTATCTTTTAAAATCTTGAGCCCTTCAAAAAACCCAAATATATATAAAACCATATCCTGTATACTGGGGCGGGGGGGGGGGGTGGCAATCAGACAAAAAACCGGGGTTCCAATACTCAAAAACCTACTCAAGCCCCCCTGCTCCTGGATCCACCCCTGAGGTGGTGTTCCGAGTCAAGGGCTTGACGTGGGAGGGGAACAGTAGGGGCAGCTGATTAGGCCTTCTATAATGATAATAGCGCTGTCACGTAATCACCGTTGAGCAGTAGGCAAGTGATTTGATTTATTTCTGCATTTTTCCAAATATATAAAGCATAATTGATATACAATAAGTCAAAGGAACATAGTAACACAATACATGATAATATAATCATCAATACGAAGAATATATACTTTGACATAAAAAAATTATAGAACGCCAACTAAAGGAAAACAAAGGTTTGATGAGGAAAAAAATGCAGGAGGTTTCCATCATAAGCATAATTATAGCTTGACTGGGATGGGAGCCTCGACAAGATTTTATGCGATTTTTGGACATTGCAACGGGCGTATGGAAGTAAAAGTAACTGTGTGTGCACGTGAGTGCATAAGTGTAGAGATGTGTGCATGTGCATCTTGGTTGATCGATTGCTTTAGTGTTTTATTATGTAGGGTGTGTATTGAAGAAGTAGTTCAACCCTTTTTTCATAATGAATGTATCAGTATCTAATATTATTATTTAAAGAAAAAAAGGTTGGGTTGACCAAGAGTTAATTCTTTTTTCCAGTTGCATTTTTGTTAAGTTAGCTTATATTAGATAGGTATACTTTAATATTTAATTAATAAATATTTTTAATCGAGAGTAAATTGAGGAACATTGCTTTAGCCATTGTGGTAGGGCGCTCCAGACATCCGGACCATGGTGCCTGATTGACTTTTGTGCTAAAATAATTCTGGGATTTTCTAAATGATAATCTATGGAGTGACGAGTAGGATATGCATGTATATTTGAATTCAAGTTGAATAACGAAGGGAGTTGCTTAAATGTGAATTTGTACATAAAAACATTCCTGTTTGAAAAGCATGTATATCCTGTATCCTTAATGTTTTTAGACGCTTAAATAAAGGATCAGTGTTAGAAAAATAAGTAGAATTAGTTACAATGCGCAATGCCTTTTTTTTTAAAGTATTAATATAGAATTTAATTTAGTTACACAGCAAATTCCCCAAACAATGGTGTAGTACATTATGTGAGATAGAACTAAGGAATTATATAATATCATTAGGGACCTTTCAGTTATTAAGTGTTGTAGTTTGTAAAGAATTCCGATGTTTCTGGATATTGATGTATGAATGTTACGTGTGTGTTCTGCCCAGGTTAAATTTCAGTCAATTGTAACTCCTAAAAACTTTGTAGAGTGATTTTCTACCAGAGGCAATCCATCAATTAGTATATTACAATCTACATTCTGTGCGTTTGACTGTCTAAACCGAATAAAATTAGTTTTATTAATATTGAGAGCCAATTTATTACATTTAAACCATAAAGATATGTTTTTTAACTCGGAATTAAGCCTATTTATAAGTACATTTGAATCATGGTGAGAATAAAGTATACTTGTGTCGTCAGCAAACATAACGAAATTCAAGGATAAAGAAGAATTAATTATATCGTTTACATATTAATAATAAATAATATAGGTCCCAATATTGATCCCGGATATTGACTGCACATGCACGCTACAAGAAATCTAATCTGTATATGTTCTCAATTACAATACTCATCACACATCTCGACCACGCGATAATATTGAGTGACATGTCATATCAGATTATGTGAATATTAACATAATGATGATCACTCTACAATTGCAGCTAACCATACCATTAGGCATTAGCAACGTATGTGAAAACTAATGACGTCCAAACTTCAAAGGACGGATCATCAGCAAGGTTAAAGTAGAACTTTAATGATTTTAAATATTGGCTTAATACTTATTATTGCATAGATGTCATAAATTAAACAAGGTTATCCAAATTCAACGCTTGGAAACATTTGAAGTAATGATTATTATCAATTATAAAACGGTAAAATACAGCCCCCGATATAGCAGCTGAAGAGCTCCTCGAACGCTGCTGAGATATGTGACGACACACCATGGACCAGTCCTGTCTAAGTAGACGATGTCCCATAACATCTTACACATTTTTCAGAGCCTATTTTGTCATCTCCTCTTCACTTATTTCTCTTCCTTCACTAGCGTCAGTCTTAATGTTAGTCTGTTGCCTCACTCTTAACTTCGTGTATGGTATTATTTTGATGAAAAATGCAGCGTTAAAAAAATAAAGGAATCAATCACTTGTAAACAAAATAAGACGCCATTGTATTTTCAGCTGCTTGCACCGGGGCATGTTCGGCGTTTCAAGAGGGAACGAATATCATCCTGCTATTATTCGGAGGGCTTTTCAATTTGAAAGTGGGGTTTATTTCATTGATCATTGACCCTTCTCCTGTGTATTCACAATCAAACGGTTTTAGCTATCAGAATCAGTTTCACTTTCCCTTTATAATGGTGTCAAATAAGGTCATGTTTAAATACACCAAACTCTTTATAATTTGATAAATAATTGCATTGCAATTACGTTCATTCATTATAGGACGTCGTCTGCTTAAGCAGGATCGATCCCGAGTGTGACGACATCAAAACATCGCTATATTTCCTCGGATATTCCAGATGCTGAGAAGAGCTTTTATTTGTGTTGTTTTTATAATCATCAGATACGCAGTTGACATAAAACTTATACGATTGCCATCTGTAAGCTTCCCAGTTTCTAGTGATACATTAATTGCCATATTTGTGATTTTCTTTGAATAGCTACTTTAAAGATTGCCGGTGAGTCAGGGGCGACAATGCAACTGACAGCATAATAATTATTAACGATTCAACTTTAGATGATTTCATTGGCACGTTTCCTCGTTTTGTTCCTTCCAGGATTTTAAAAGTGGGGGGGGGGGGGGCAAATGGGGGGCAAAAGAAAATGTTGGGGGGCAAGGGCGGACAATTTTTTTTTTCCACCCTTTTATTTTTTTTCACTCCGAAAATTATTTGGGGGGGGGGGCAACTAGGGGGGGGGGGCAAAGCTTCTGACTGGGGGGGGGGGGGCAAATGCCCCTCCATGCCCCCCCCCCTTGGTGCCGCCACTGATGGCAGTGGAAGAATAGGCCTAATAATGATAATAATAATTATAACATCAGCAAAAATAAATTAATAGATAGATGAAAAAATAAAAGGTGTAGCCAGGTTTTTTCAATAGGGGGGGCAGACGTGAAGGATCCAACCGCATAGCCAGGATTTCAATTTAGGGGGGGGGGGCGGTTGTGGGACACGCGAAGAGTGCAAAATTGGTGATGATCACGCAAAGCGTGCTCCCCAGGGGTGGGTGCGGTGAGGGGAGTGTTCCCTCTCCCGCGCAAAGCGCGAAAGCTCTTAAGTTTTACAGCAAATTTGAGAGAAAGATAACGGTTCGTCGCACTTTTTTTAAGGCAGAAAGTTAGTTAGACGCCCTGACTGCTTTTCAGTTATTTGGACGCAATATTGCACTGTATGTAACAGGGGTGGGTGCAGGGATGGGAGTTTTCCCCCTTCCCGCGGGAAGCGCGAAAGTTCTGACGTTTTAGCAAATTTGAGAGAAAGATAAACGGCTCGTATAGCAAACATTTTTTTAGGCGGAAAGTCATAGTTCGACGCCCTGACTTCTTTTCAGTTATTTTGACGTAACACTGCACTGTATGTAACAGGGGTGGGTGCAGAGAGGGGAGTTTCCCCTCTTCCCGCGCGAAGCACGAAAGCTCTGACGTTTAAGTACTCTTTTTTAGGCGGAATGTTAGTTCAACACCCTGGCTGCATGCTTATCAGTTATTTTGGACGCAATACTGCACTGTATGGAACAGGGGTGCGTGGTGCTGGGAGGAGGAAGTTCCCCCTTCCTGCACGAAGCGCGAAAGCTCTGACGTTTTAGCAAATTTGAGAGAAAGATAACGGCTTGTATAGCAAACAATATTTTTAGGCAGACTTACGTTATTGTACTAGCGAGGGAGCAAAGCGACCGAGCGGAAAATTTTTCAATTTTTAACCCTAAAAAAAGCATTTTACCCAGGAAATTTTGCATTTGACAACCGCAGAAGCTCGAATTTTATACATTGATAAACGGTTTTCTATTCACTCACTTCTACAATTATTGGGGGCAGAACTTACAAAAACCCTATAGACTTGAGAAAGAGTCGAGAAATTCAGCAAGGCGACCTGAAGTTGAGATTTCTTTCAGTTGAAGTTGAACCTTTGCAAAATGCTGTTTTATACACTAATCCTATATTGGGAGCGCAATATTTAGCAGGAGTCATGAAACTTACATGATATAGCGAGCAAAGCAATTACATCTTTATTTTAAAAACTTTTTGAACCCTTTAAGCTATTTAAGAACAATATATTGTGGGACCGAAATTACGAGATCCTGAAAAAAACCTTCAAAAACTAGATTTCTAATGCATTTACGCTGCGGATTTGGGGGCGCGTGATCCGTAAAAATTATGATTTTTCTTCATTTCTCCTATTTTTCTTTCTCTCCTTTGCGTTTTTGCCCCCCCTCCAAGTGCTGCCCGGGGCAAGTGCCCCCTGCCCCCTAGATACACCACTGAGCGAAGAGACCGAGCGGGGGTGGGAGGTATCCCCCTCCTACATCAGGGAATTTTTCAAAATCCTGTCTATAAAACTTGCATATTAGAGCATCCCAAAATGGTTTTTAATGAAAAGAAGATCTAGGCCAGTGGACGGAACCCCTTATTTGAGAATAACAATGCGAGCAAACGAATTTTCTTCAATATTTTCCCATTGAAATTATGGCGTTTCTTATTTCCTTACTTCTAATCATTAAAGATTGTGATGTTATTTCAAGATCAAACATCACGAGTTTGGATAATTATTAGTTTTAAGTTAAAGGGAGCGACAAGTCGCAATCTATGGGCGGTTTTACAGTTGGCTGCTTCTTTCTCTGGATCAAAGTTCAAAGCGACTTCAATTTATCGTGCGCAGCTAATAAAAGTACGCACATTGACCCAAATTCGAGTTAACGATCACGCGAGGAATTCGGCAATAACATTCCTTCGGTAGCGCACGATTGGACCTGATTGTATCCGAATTTCCCCGAGTCAGGCCAACTGGTCAGGCCCATGGATTACGACTTGCCACTCCCTTTAATGTATCATAATTCTTATTTATTTTATCCAAACATAGTGGGGTGATAATACAGGCCACCCCCACCTTAATTTATTATTATTATTATTTTTTTTTTTTTTTTTGGGGGGGGGGGGATATAATTATATACCCCTATATCCCCGGGATCGACACCCATGGTAACAGGGGCGGGTGCAGGGAGAGGAGAGTTATTCACCCCCCCCCCCTCCTTCGCGCGAAGCGCGAAAACTTTGACGTTTAGCAAATTGTGAGAGCCAGATAATGGCTTGTAGCGCCTTTTTAGGCCTTTGTCTCTCGCTTCCCCCGCTTTCATCTCTCGTTTTTTTTTTTTTTAGTGGCTGAATAGGGCCCCCCCCCCCCCGGTGGCCCCCCGGTGCCCCCTGTCTACGCGGCCAGTGCCTGTGTCTATAGCTTTATGATGTCCCCGCTCCCTAGCGGAACCCGCTGTCTGGACTGTCTCCATGTATCTGTATCGCGCGATCCTATTACACCCTCAACGCTAACACAATAGCCAATCCTTTTACCAGGAAAGTTTCCCGGCTTTACCTCCACCCTTGCAGACGGGTGAAATTTTGGGGATTGGAGAGTCGCGGTCTGTGCGGGCTATGAGTGTAGAGAAAAGGCAGCCTAGGGGAATAAACGAAATATGAAAAACGGATAGAATCTAGACTAAACCCACGTGGTAAGGGGGGGGCAGTATCTAGTGGTATGCGGCTTTCAGATGTCAGTAGGGGGAAAAACTCATATTATTTACCTAGAAACGAGGCAAAACTCCCCTAACCCCCTTGCTCGCGCTCTCTCTCTCTCTCTCTCTTCCACTGGCATAAATTTCAATTATCTAGGCTTATTGATACGAGGGGTGTGGAGGAAAATAATTTACCCCGGGAATTTACCCCAGCATCACAACAACCCCACGGATCGCCCCGCCCTTCTCCAGCTCCCCACGGCACATGTGCATGTGGCGATAATCATGCATTTATCGCGTATCGTTCGATAAAACAGAATCAATGCGCATGCTCAGCTAGTTGGCTGTATGCATGCACGCCGTAAACGTGAACGAAATTCTCTATTCAGCCTTGCATGGTGTTGGTCGAAAATGGAAATACCGCTATGAATGCATTTAATTGATGCAAAACACTGTCTATCCGAGGGATTTACTATGCTGATATAGCCTAGATTTAGCAGTAGCTCTGTCTCTGACTCGTGCAGTAGATCATTCATATCTCGAGTCAGCGAGTCGAGTGAGAGTAAATCGCCGCCCGGCTAGCTTACGGGAGAGATTCACTTGCTCATGCCAGATCAACCCTACACAGCACAGCAAAGCCAAAGGACTCTTCTCCAAACTAAGGCGTCATACTGTCACTTTTTCAACGGGAATACATCGGTCATTCGGAGAAAAACCGTTCAGCTGATTTTGGAGACAAAATGGCAGGACTTGCTGTAATAAATAAACCACTCGCTGCTTTCGAGGCTCAATTTGAGGATTCTTGGATTGACTGGTGCCTATCTCAATGGTATATCACCTTCATAATATCCATCATCTATGTAATGGTGATCTTCCCCCTGAGAAAATGGATGGAGCCTCGTGAACCGATGAAGCTCCGTGGACCGCTGGTCGCCTGGAATCTGATTATAGGGATGTTCAGCATCCTTGGGACCGCGCGGGTTCTTCCTAAGTTCATTAAATCGATCTACGACGATGGATTTCATTCAAGTTTTTGCGAGAATAATTATTTTTCAAAGGAATATGTCGGCATTTGGGGCTACCTTTTCGTATTATCAAAAATTCCTGAGCTAGTCGATACCCTCTTCATTATTCTACGCAAGCAGAAATTGATTTTTCTCCACTGGTACCATCACGCTAGCACTCTAATTTTCGCCTGGCGAATGTATTCCACTCACAGCTCTGTCGCCTATTGGTTTTGCGCGATGAACTATTTCGTGCACAGTCTAATGTACAGCTACTATGCTGTCCGAGCTGCCGGTTTTCGGGTGAACAAGAAAATCGCAATGGTTATAACGTCGCTTCAGCTGTCGCAGATGTTCGTTGGAGTTTTTGCAGTTCTGTACGCAGTTCACCAGATAGTAAACGGCCAGCGTTGCGACACCAAAACGCCAGAGCTGATATTTGGAGTCGTCATTTACACAAGTTACATGGTACTTTTCGCCAATTTTTTCTACAATGTATACATCAAGCCGCCGGCGCGTGCCCGTAAATCGCACGATGTAGCAGACGGCAAAAAGGTCACGGAGGTCAATGCAAATGAAAATGGAACACATTACGTCATGAATGGAAAGGGGGATCCCCTAACGAATGGGAACGGGCACAGCGCGCGACTTCGCAATACACCTGTTCAACAATAATTAATAGGGGAAATACTGGTGCAAATGCGAACTGGTATCTGATGTTCAGTCATTTCTGAATCTGAATCTAATTCTGATATAATACGGCTCAACACTACGATGGATTAGTTGTGATAATTTTGGCAATGTTTTTTTGTTAGTCATAATTTCAAATTCTAAGTTATGTTTTGGTATGTATATGTACAAGAAAGTCTTAATTATTTAAATATGATCAAGAAATAACTATTTTTTCTTTTGTACCAAAAACGAGTAGGAAAAGTTGCAATTTTGCTTTTGCTTTTTACTGTTTTGATATCCATGGCTGGGAATGCCATATTTTTTTAAATCTAAAACTCTATTGTAAAATGTAAGCAAAACATCATATTAATTTTATTTGTCATGAAAAATAGAATAAGTCTACTGAGAATTGTATTGTTCGTACTATGGTTTGAGTAACCCTAAAATCATAAGATTAAGAAAACCTTTTGCACATTTAGAAGTCATTTCAAAAGAACTCTGCACCACTCTCGCTTATGAACTTTTAATTGCTCATGAATTAGCATTAGTGCTATGACCGCTTTGCCAATATAGAGTAGGTACATGCAGTTATAAGTTATTTTGTCGTTGCCTATTTTTCCTGTATTAATCCTTTCAAGTCAATTGACCACACTTTGTGGTTTGGCTCTAACTTTTTATTCAGAGCTCTAAAAAATGTACTAGATGCATGAGGAGAAAGAGTAAACATTTCTGTACACTATGTCCATTTTTGTTGATTATATTGCGTTTGATGCCAGGAATTTTAAAACCAAGAATAAGCTTTAAAATCCTTAAATTGGGAACACATTGAGAGGTTCAAAATCATTGCTTTTTCTTCAAATTGGCAATTTTGTCTACTTTTTGACAAAATTCCCAACCATATATTGTGAAGGGGTTAATCTGTTATAATATTATTTGGGGCATTGAACTTGTGAGTTCATGTACAGTATGTGATAATTTTATTAAAGAATTATAAAATTTTGGAAAAATTGTGCGGATGTGAAAATGATTAAAATTTGCTTTTACATTAAGTATTAAAGAAATAATACAAAGTTTGGTAACATTTTATATTTTTGGCTGGAAAAAAAATTGTGTATTTTTAAAAATCATTTCTTGACCGTTGATATCTGAATAGCTCCCTCTGCGACAAAAGCAAGATTATCATTTCTTACAAAGGAGTAAATAGAACTGGGGGCGTTTCATTAAGCGTCTTGTCCATGATTTTTACCGACAAATTTGCTCTCAGCCAATCAGATGCAAGGATTTCAGTAGCTTATAACAGTTATGGCAACTTGTCATTGATGACTAGTTTTATGAAACATGGCCCTTGTGACCTTAAAAATTCAGAGCAATATCTACAGGGTGTCCACTAAACCTGGGAAACAAGTACCGGTATGCAAAAGGTATGAAGTACCTATAATTGGATGCACCCACATGTATCATGATAGGATTGCAGATTTTATTGTGTAGAACATCAACTACATGTATTAAGCTGAGAATACAGAGTGCTTGTTGACTATACATGCACTAAAATAACTTGGCTGCATTGGAAATCTATTTTCATACAATAATTCTATAGCAAATTGCAACATACATGTATGTAAGTGGATGTTGTGTATGTAAGTACATGCATGTTGGTGCTTGCATGTTGATGTAGATTACAATGTTGGCAGCACTTATGTATTATTTGATTTATTTTAGAGATTTGCAGTGCACTTTGCTGTTGAAAATTTGTGATCGTGTTCCCCTAGCTTTCTGTATGAAACTGCCTCCATATATGAGTTCTATCTAGTTTAAAGGCTTCTTTAAAAATGACATGGCAAATCACTGTAGCAAATTTAAAAGTGTTTTAGGCGTAAATGATTGAGTGGGGGTGAGAAGAAAATCATCTAACAAAGGCCCCTGGTGTAATCACTTATCTGTATGTTAAAAAGACACAAATTGTGAGGTTTACTATGCTTATATTTCGTTAATATGCTTTCTCAAATTTGAGTGCACTTTACATGTATATAAAGATATATTTGATTGCAATGGACAATACAATGAAAGGAAGAAAAACTGTACACGTAATCAACTGAAGACTATCCCGCTCTTAGAGTGTTGGAACAATGCCTTATTTTCTTCATACAAATGCCAATAGACAAATATTACCAGGTCAGGATGTGCCAGGTTCATTCCCAGTGAGTGCTTCGGCAGATTTATCGGATGAAGGTCCAAACAAACAGTGACACTGTCAAACTCCATTGTTCTCTATTATTTACTCTAACCAGGCACTGTCGCTGTGTCATTTCTCTCTTAAAACGAGCTGTTCTTTTTTTAGAACCAGAAAAATCACAACCACGTTCAAATTGATGGTAGTGACATTTGCAAAAGTTTTCTGTGGATTTACCCTTTAGACTCTCTCAGTGAAAAATTACAAGACGGCTGTGAATGACATACCAGTAGCTCGTATAATAAAGAGCACTGGTACATAAAACATTAAAAAAACCCACAAAGAAATGTAGGCTGCTTGAACTATAGCCTACATTTTGCCGATGAAAATGATACAACCACTACTACTAATGACAAGTCGAGTTGACTACTACAATAAATCCCCAAAGAGCTCCTATCAATTGTAAATTGCGAAGTACTGTATGTACTCTGCTGAAAAATGTGATTACAGGTCTAGATTTATGATCATTGATACCCCCCCCCCCCCCTCTCTCTCTTTTACGATCTAGTGTGTAGGCCAATTATGCTCTGTCAAACCAGCCAAAAATGTATTGTAGTCTGTAATGTTCAGTGTGTGTCTTGCAATCAAATGTGTGTAGCTTCTGTCTGAAAGTACGGAGATAATTTTTTTTTATAAATGTCAAATGTGTGTGACTCCCATTCTGTTTAATTGTAAGTGCATGTAAGAGAGCACGTTTTCAATGGATGATGTTACAGCAGAAACGGTTTAAAACCAGATAGTAGATGGGCATTCATCTACATATTTGTAGAAGTAATCCTTCAGTAGTAAAATTTAATATAAAGAGTAAGTTTAACATGTAAGACAATGCTAATTAAATTTGTATATTTTGTATATATTTTTGTAACAAAAAAGCATGATTTTGTAGACTGAAAAGAAAATCAGAGTTCCTGAAAAATATTTTTTTTTTCATAATGTAGATAAATGTATTTTATAGTAGTATAAATGTACATGTAAATCCAAACCAAACCATAGTCCAAACAGCAATAAGTATTATGATCTGAAATTTCTTCGCAAAAAAAAAGAAAAAAAAAGAAACATGTACATGTATGTTTATCTGTATACCCTGCATTTCATGACACTGCCTATTAGAAATGATGTCTGATATTATACACAAGTTCAATGCTTGCTTTTACAAAAATTGCGAAGGATACAATTTTGCATTAAGATAATTGAAAAATATGTCACTATAGCAGAGTGTATACAGCCCGCAAGTTTACGAATTGATTAATATATGATGTACATGAATTTCCTTGTATTCTGAGCTATGTAGTTGCAAGCTGGTGAACTATCTACACATGAAAGTCTAGGTATAGTAACGTATCCTAAAAGAATTAACTGTCAATGAGAGAAAAAAAATTCATACAGTATTACTTGAATTATTTTTGGCCAGTAATGAACAGATGCCGAAGTTATAATGGTTAATTTAGGTACTTCCATTGATTGCATGCATAGAATGTCTTTGAATAATGGCATAGTACCTGAATGCCTAAATTGTCTTTTTTCCCCTTTATGTATATTTTAACATGTACTTTTTTCTTGGAGTTCTATAATTTGCAATTTTTGTATTTAATGGAATAGGATTATCGCCTATTTCATGGGTCAACTTTAATGAAAAGAATATAATTAATCTTCATTAATTACGCTGTAAGTGTAATAATGTTTGTGTGTCTGAGCGTGACTGATTAAAGGACTTGGCTACTGCATACATGTACCTAATCATGCCTCGTACTATTTTCAACAATTTGTGTAAACTTGTGTGAAAAAAAATATGATAGAAAACAGAAATAAATATTTACTTTGAATGGCATTTTGATAGTATGTATTAGAACCATAAGAACTATAAAGGCCTTACATGTATGCTGAGTTTATTGTCATGTTTGGGACCAAGGAAATTATCTTGTTATATTGAAACATGGCTATAGCAGGGTTAAAAACAATAGCAAAGGACGGAGTGGGACCGGCAAAAGTACCTTGTTATAACGAGATTTTGTTATAACAGTCTTCTCTGTGAGGTTCCACTTTATGTACTTTGCAAAAGAAAGAACATTTTATAGAGCAGCAATTTCATTTATTGTGTGTTACTGACAAAAAGGTCATAAGCATTGAATGAAGTTTCTTTTTATGTATAAGATGTCATTTACAGCACTATGGTAGGATATGTGTTTTATATGTAATTCCTAAATTGAGGCTTATTATAATTTTCATGTTTAGTGCATATGGTTACTTTAGTAAATGCATTCGTTATTTTGACAAGAATGTGCAAAAGCTTTGTAAGCTGCTAATATTGATGATTTAAAGAAATTGTGATTAAAAATCACCATAATACAACAAGTTCAGTTGAATCTTTCTTTGTTGACTTTAATACGCTTAAAGAGAAGGTTGAGTTCCGGGAGAGGTGAACATGATTTTGTGAGCTTTCTCATTCTTTTTAATTTTTTGTCAGTTTGGAAGAACATAGTAGAAATGTCCCCTGAAAAGGTGTGTGCTTGAAATGCCCTCACATTCGAAATATGACGAGAAATAGCTGAAATGTTTGGACCGAACATTAATGCCACGTGTGTGTGTGTATGTGTGTGTGTGCAGTCCCATTATACCCATTTCTATGTGCAGTACATGTGTCTTTCATCGAGATTGGGTCTATTTCTTGTCGATTTGACGATTCCAAAACCTTACAGTATAAAACACTTATGTAGACATGATGAACGTTTCCCAATAAGTCAGTTCGGGGTTAGCGCATGGTGCAAATGACCCCAAATATCCACAGATATTTTAGACATGGAGGGTCCCTTTATGTGCACTTCAGAAAAATAACTCTGGGAGTGATAGAGGTGCCTCATGAATAGCTTTTGTTTCCCCCTTTAAAAAGAATACTTCCACCTGGATATCATGGAATGCACCATTAGTGCATAATTGAATACTCATTACATGACATTCATGAGCACATATCGTGTCAGTTGGTTTTAGAATTTGATACAGATGACCTTTATCTGCTGATGCTCAGATTGCATCTCCGAAGTGGCTTATTAATTTGAGACAGTTTCTTTCACAAAGTAATAGCATGACCTGGGCCCTGTTTCATAAAACTGAAATGTATCAGTGACAACTGCCGCATTTCTGTGACAAATTTGCTCTCAGCCAATCAGATGCAAGGATTTCAGTAGCTTATAACAATTGTTGCAACTAACAAGTTTCATGAAACGGGGGCCCAGAACTCGACTTTATCTTTAATTTATTAAACTTGGTCATATGAAAGATCACTTCGTTTAGAGTGGAATCTATGCTTGAAATAATTCCCTCTCGAAAGAGTGATCCAACCACTACTATGGAGTGGATGCCATTATAAGTTGCAGTGAATTCAACGCTGCAAATAAGTGATCCTAATCATATACTAGTATATGACTCGTGAGAAAATGGATATTCCACTCCTCGAGCAAGAGGTGTAAATTAATTTTAATGAATTTCATGGATGGATGAATGAAGAAATTCTTTCTGATTTTTCTTCAAACCTAAATTGCACTCTTCTCGAACAAGTATATTTCACATTTTATTTCGAGATAGTCAGGCAAAAATGTATATGCAAATCCAAAACGACAGAAACAAACAAAACACAACAACCAAAAAACACGAGGATGAAGAGAGGAGGAGAGAGGGGAAAATACACGAGAAGAATTTTGGAGTGGAGAGTGTATTATTCAGGGGAGCGTTTCATCAAGCGTCTTGAGAGTGATTTTTAAAGACAAATTTGCTCTCAACCAATCAGATGCAAGGATTTCAGTAGCTTATAACAGTTGTCGCTTGATGAAACGCTCCCCTGATTTGTGGAGAGCATGAAGAGAGAGGGGGCAGAGATATGGGGGGAGAGAGAGAAAGAGAGGGGGGGGGGGGGGGGGGGCTGAGTGGAGACTGAAAAGTACACGTATTGGGGGATGGTGAAGTAATGTGTGAAAATGCGATTATACACTAAAGGAAAAAAGAAACTTATAAAAGTTCAAGAGATCACCAAATTAAATTCTCTGCATGGAAATGTACCATGTTGATTCAATGCATGGCTTTAAATGACAGTCAATAACAAAAAGTTTTCTTCAATGCCACAAAAGAAATGTGCACTGAAGCAAAGGACTCTCTAATCCCCAAGTCACAAAGACAAACTGCAGCCTTGTACACCATATGCATGTCAATGAATGAAACAAAAGAATTTCAAAAGGGATTTGCAAGTTCATATCCAAACAGATTAATAGCCAGTATGTCCACCTCTAGCTTGCTGGCAAGCTGTACACCGTCTTCGCATGCTTCCGATCAGATTCGCGATGGTAGCCTGGGGAACATTGTTCCATTCCTCTTGCAGTGCTGCAATGAGCGTCTCCCTATTGATGGGTTGATTGTCACGCCTTGACACACGTCGTCCAAGCTCTTCCCAGAGATGTTCAATTGGGGAAAGGTCTGGTGAACGGGCGCACCATGGCAGAACATCAATATCCTCTTGCTCAAGGGGTGCAAATCCCTTTTGAAATTCTTTTGTTTCATTCATTGACATGCATATGGTGTACAAGGCTGCAGTTTGTCTTTGTGACTTGGGGATTAGAGAGTCCTTTGCTTCAGTGCACATTTCTTTTGTGGCATTGAAGAAAACTTTTTGTTATTGACTGTCATTTAAAGCCATGCATTGAATCAACATTATATCCAAATTTGGTACATTTCCATGCAGAGAATTTAATTTGGTGATCTCTTGAACTTTTATAAGTTTCTTTTTTCCTTTAGTGTAGCATACATGTATTGAAAGCTTGTTGAATATGATATGACTATTACGTCGAAGATCACTGGAGAAGAGTATATAGGAGGGGAAAAAATCAGCATGAAGAAAATTATCCACGTACTATACAGTATAGATCCAGGTAGGGGCGAAACGGCCGTTGTTCAGGGGGATATTCCCCTCCCCCCTTGTCTGGCATTATATAGGACAATGATTATTGGGCATGCAACTAGGAGTATTCTAAACCAGTGGCGGATCCAGGAATTTGAAATGGGGGAGGGAGCTGAGGGTGTTGGAGGGGAAAATCCCCCCTTCACGCTAAAAAAAATCACAAAACAGAAAAATTAATTAAGTACATGACACATTTTTTAGGCCTACCTAGATATTGCCCCTTTTACAATTAGGTTCTGTTCTGCATGCGATATATTCTCTTATGTATGATACTCCTTTCAGTGAAAAAACTGAAATGAATTCAAATAGGAAAGATATATATAGTGAAAATAATTACACATCCCTTCTTCTGTATAAGATAAAAAATGCAATTCTCTCTCGTTCTCTCTTTCTCTCACTTCTTTTATTTTTGTCAATGTGCTTCCCCTTGCCTGGCAACTGCTTTCTATATGTACAGTAAAATAATTTAAAAAAAATAAGAACAGATAAATAACAGAAAAAAATGCAGAATTGACCTCAGTAAACAGAATTTCAGACATGTTGGATCCCCAGATATACTCTTTCTAGTTCTTTCTATTCAGTATAATTTTGTATAGGACAATGAAGTATGAAAAGAAGTCTGAAGCAGCCTAAAATTAGGCATGAAGAATGAAAACCTGCATCATATACAGTGCCGTCACCAGCTTTTTTCAAGGGGGGGGGGGGGGGGGTGTTTTTTGGAAAAAAAGACAAAACTTACCAACTCCAATGTCAGGCAGTGGTGCTGGTGGCGCAGATATGAGCTGTTCGACACTACTCAATAGTGCATATAGCCGGTCCTTTCAAAAGACACCCCCACACCCGGCCCTCCAAAAAAAGAAAAAAAAATGTTGTTCTTTTTTTTTGTTTGGAGGGGGGTGCGTTCGCACACTCCGCACCCCCTGGCTACGCCCATGCTATAACGTGTGTAAATGGTTAGATCATTAAAGAAATTCAGAGGGGAGGGGTGTCACCCCCACTCAAAATTGCTGTCGGCAAATGCGCCACCTCTGTCGGCAAAAAAAGAGGGGGGAGGGAGAGGGAAGAGGAAAAGGAAAAGGAGAAAAGAGAAAGGAGAAGAAAAAACAAAAGGGTCAGGAAAGGAAAACAAAAACTTAAAAAAAAAGAATGAAAGGAAAAGGGAAGGAAAGAAAAAGAAAGAAAAACTGACCAATTTCGCTCGCTCGCTCGCAAAAACACATGGAATTGGGGCAAAAGGCGTCCCCCTTCGGAGGATTTTCAAAGTTCCGATATTCGGGCAACCACTTCATCGGGCAACCACTTCATATTCCGGCAGCGGAGTGAGGTGACAGAATATCCACATATTTGGGCAGCGAGGTTCCCAGATAATTATGTAACTTCTGTATGTAACTTCTGTACAGTACATTTTCACTAGGAAAAGTTCAAAAAATTTAGAAGTTGAAAAATTGATATTCGGGCAAAAGGCCCCCTCCCCGCGAAAATGGGCCTGTATGATCAATATCTCTACATGTGTGATTTTCTTTTATTCATTGTGGGTGGGGGGGGGGGGGGAGAGATTGCAATATTACAGGCACAAGAACAACAAAAACAATAATAGTACCAGAATCGCGTCAGCCTCCAGTGTGTGACACCAGGCAGATAAAGGAACTTATGACTTTGATCCATACTATTAAAACATTTTCGGTCATGCCAGATTGAGATAATGACCTGCACAAGTCAAAAAGAAAGAATAAATCACATAATAAGATCACAATCACACCACGTCGTGTAAAAAAAAACAAAACAAAACAAAAGAAGATAGAAGAAAACATATTAAATCACGGAGTTATCACAGAACTCCTCGGTTAGATAAGTCCCAGACAAGAAGCAAACGTTTTGGGATCACGTACCGAAATCGGGCAAAATTCTGAAAACTGTGATGCTGCATCCTATGCTTGCATATGTTTCCGCCAGATCGAGAAATGACCTGCACAGGTCAAATTGAAAGAATCAATAGAACAATTCATGATAATAGGATCACACCACGTTGATCATCAGTGGTACATGCAAGCAAGATCAGCCCATACATGATACGAGTATTTTTGACCTTCTAATGTTACTTCACGCTGCATGCTGGGCGTATGTAGTTATTATGGTTCGCCACAAATAATAGCGTCGGACTAAATAATTATAATGAGCATGTGAGTGTGAATGATACCCTGTACTCAGTTTTATGTTCTTCCCTTCCTTTGCGATCGAATGACTTTGACATGTTAGAAGGGTAACCGGTACTACCCCTACCCCCGCTCTCTTTTACTCTCTTTTGTCTTTCCCTCGCCCTCTTTCTTAAAAGAAGAAGGAAGAAGAAGAAGAAGAAGAGGAGGAGGAAACAAGAACTTGATAAGAAAATCGACCTTTTCTCAATACGTCAAAGGTGTTTTCTCATAAACTGCGATAGTGTTTTTAAAGCCACAACTCTCTTTCTCTCTCTCTCTCTCTCTCTCTCTCTCTTACACTAGTTTTTATTCAATCAATGATTTAATAAAACGTCCTCAGTCTCCTCGACGACTATGTTTCATAAGTGTGTATCTCTAATCTAATTCACTTTCCATTTAACCCTTTGGTGGCTATGATGGGCGAAAAACAAAAGTCTGAGTAAAATATTCATTAACTTTCCATAAAAAGTAGGAAAATTATGAGTTTGTTTTTCATTGGCAATGTGTTCAAGATGTGTGCTATAGAGCTACATGGAGATCTTTTACATGCGTTTTATCACCCCGCAAAGTATCTGTTTTCTCAACATTTATTAGTAAAAGATCAGCCTATATCATGGTCGAAAAATGATGTTCCATCATTTGCACTAGTTGGCCTACATGCAACTTTCATCGTTTCTAACTTTTTGTTCTTTTTGCGAGTAAAAGTTTAGCATTTTGTTTCCCTTTTCTTTCTATCCATGGCAAAGCAAATTGTAAAGTTTGAGGATTGCATCATGTTTTTTTTCTTTCTCAAATAAATAAGAGCCCTGAAAAGGGCTGATGAGCTCCTAAGCTTCACTAAGAGGATCCTATTAAGGGGAGGGGGGGGGGGGGGGGGGTCAACGTTTCGATCAGTATGCCCTAGTTTTCTTCGGGAGAATGACTATAACACGGTCCAGTATAATGACACAAATGGACAGAAAGAGAGAGAGGAGAGACAGTTTTTAAGGAAGCTTGATGCTCTTAGAGGCTATATAAGAGGAGATCATCTTTTTTGAGCTCTTATTCCTTGTAAGAATACACTGTGCAATCCTGGAAAACTTTACCTATCAATTCTCGTTCTTTCTCAGATTATTACCTTACTTTCACATTATGCTTCTCTCATTTTATTCTTCTTCTGACACTAAGTTTCCTTTTAATATCTAAGGAAGAAAAAGGAGTAAAAAAGAAGAAGAAGAAGAAGAAGAAGAAGAAGAAGAAAAAGAAGAAGAGGAAGAGGAAGAAGAACAAGAAAAAGAAGAAAAGGTGAAGAAGGGGGAGAAAAGAAAAGTATAAAAAGAAGAAAGAAGTACATATAAGAAGAAGAAACAAAGAAAGAAGCAGAAGAAGAAGAAAAAGGAGGAGGAGGAGGAGAAAAAAGAAGGAGCAGAAGGAGCAGAAGAAGAAGAAGAAGAAGAAGAAGAAGAAGAAGAAGAAGAAGAAGAAGAAGAAGAAGAAGAAGAAGAAGAAGAAGAAGAAGAAGAAGAAGAAGAAGAAGAAGAAGAAGAAGAAGAAGAAGAAGAAGAAGAAGAAGAAGAAGAAGAAGAAGAAGAAGAAGAAGAAGAAGAAGAAGAAGAAGAAGAAGAAGAACAAGCATTCTGTATGTAATCATACTTATAGTTCTTGGTCTCTTTCAATAAAAAAAATAAAATCATAATAATAAAACAGAAACCCTGCACTTATTTAAGAGAAATACTGCAAAATGAATACATCGCGAAACCAGGTAAAATACATTATACAAATCTTTTAATTCATAAGGTATTTGGCTAATTTATTGCCATAAATACATCTATATACAGCAAACAAAGGTCTCGGTCATAATTCAGTACTTGCAGAATATTCTATCTTCATATAGTATAACACAACTTCTTATTCTAAGCTTGTCTACGTCAGAGCTTTTCGTCTATAATAATAGTCTTGAGTTCTGGTACTCCAAAAGAAAGAAAGAAAGAAAAAAAAAAGATTCTCGATCTTTATATAGTAATTAGTATGAGACAACTTTTAAATTTGTCTCCATCAGAGTTTCATATATAGACCTAAAAAAATCGTTGAGTTCTGGTAATTAAAAAAAAATGTCACCGAACTTACAGAAAATGTTTTACATTAAAATTAAATTTATAGACAAGATTTGAAGGGATCCAAGCAAAAGATAATGTGGAAAGGCTACAGGTAGTCCTCATCAATATAATGAGTAGTCCCATATGTATATTATTATGTGTGTAGGAATCTTTTAGTGCATGTTCTTTTCTGTCAGTTAAAGTTCATTATTGTGCTGAATACTCCAGAAATCTCATCTAATACACGATAAATGAAGAATGATTACCTTTTTTCCTTTTTTTTAAAGGAAAGTTCCTCGGGAAATACATATTTTCATCACCAGAACCTAACATATCACATCACATTTGCCATGGATTACATCGATGAAACAATCAATATGCCCATAGCTAATATTTCTGCATAAAAGTTATATATCAAATTTTACAAATTCCAACAATTAAAGCAAAGTATAGTTTTATTCTTACATGTTAAACGCATCCTGCTAAACAAACATGAGATGATAAAACCAAGTGTCCCTATTTATTATTTAACAACTGTGAAATACACATGGATTTTAGTAAACATTTTTGAAAGTACACTGTATTAACATTGTTAGCATTTGTTACTTTTTTTTTGGGGGGGGGGGGTCAGTGCAGCAGCTACAGCCATGGGTGATGCAAAATGGCAAAAAAGTAAAAAAAAAAAAAAAAAAAAAAAGAGAAAAAAAGAAGAAAAAAAAAGAATAAACGTGAGCAATAGATGATATGACCCCATATCAAACCCAACACTACTGGTCGCTCACTTTCCTCAATTCGTCAATCAGTGGTCCCCCACCCAATAAATGGACCCAGGCTATGCCACTGCCCCATTAAATATTTCTCACCAAACTTTCATCAATGTTTCATAAAAAATAAACACTTTTAAACTTTTATAATACAACAATACTCAACTTTGTAAATACTTTCATTCGATGTTTCTTCATATTTCATAAAACAAAACATCAATTTATTACTTGAAGTTCAAACTGAGATTCAATAATCTATAAAAAACAATGCTTGATTGGATCTTCTTCATTCATTCCAACTACAAAATGATTACATTCTTTTATTTCTTTATAATGAGGTCTCCCTACAAAACATTCCAATGAACATGACAGAGAATGCACATGACTTATGGGTTCATGTACAATTTAAACATGTAGGCAGGGGCGAGTCCAGGGTTTTGTGAAGGAGGGGGCACAATATTCAGAAAATTTTCTGACAAGCAAAAAAGCAAAAAGTTCCTCCTGATTTTATTTTTTTTTTGCCAAGAGAGGGGGCCCTGGCCCCGCCCCTGCAGTGCCGTATATAGATAGAGTCTGGCCAACTCGGCTCCAGTTGGGTCACAACATGGCGCATATTCCTTTGTTGCAAGCTTACATAACAAAGGAATACACGCCATGTTGCTACCCAACTGAAACCGAGTTGGCCAGACTCTCTCTATATACGGCACTGCGCCCCTGCATGTAGGTCTATATATGCAAAATATAATGTGCTCTAAATGCATATATACTGGATAAATATGTATGATTGACGCTCTTGGCAAAATCAAGCTGCTAAGATGTACATCAATCCAGCACAATCCTAGATAACTGTCAGTAAATTTACTCATTCATGAAAGGTGCGTACAACTTCATCTGCAGATTAATTAGTTAATCACTGAATAATTCACAGCTTAAACATTACTACCCCTTTAATGTGCAGTCTTCACATTTTTTTCACAATAACTCTCTTTATCATAACCATCATGCAACATGTATAGTACTGTTGGGGGAAGAAAAAAATAAACTCAAAAGATTTATAAACGAGTCAAAACAAGAGTCATAACAACAACAATAATCTTTCCTTAAAATGCATGGAAAAAAAGTATGGTACAAATGGAAGTCTAATTTGCTTACATTTTTGTAGCTGATAACCCCAAATTACGTAAACGTGCAAAATGTAAAATGCAAATGTAAAATGATCAAATGAACATTGAACACAGTGGCGGATTTAGGGGGATGGGGGCACTTCCGGCTCATACCCCCCCCCCCCCCAACCCTTTGAAAGAAAAGTGTTTGTCATAGAATTTGGGAGGAAAACTGGACCAAAAAATCTGATAACCTTTTTCTTCTCCGAAAAATTTCCGAGATTTGTGTGCCCCCCCCCCCACGCTGCTGGATCCGCCCCTGTTTCATCATACAAACTTATTGCTGATTTAACATGTTTTAAACTCATACTCCTTTCATCTGATGAGCAAGAACTACAACAAAAATCATCATAAATCAATCACATGAGAATTAAAACAAATCATCATTCAAAAAGAAATTCGAACAAAGATAAATTCAAAGATAAAATATAGAAAAATAGTCATCTTCGTAATTTGAAATAATAATATAAAAAATACATAATTTTGTTTTGTTTTTTTAGAGAACTTGCAGTTCTGTGAAAAGGGTAAAATGAATGGATTAAATACGTAATGTTAAGATTTCTGCAAATGTCTACCTACTAGGCAATTTATCTGAAAGTGCTGATTAGCTCTACACCAGGGTCACAGGTCAAGTAAATTTAATAGACTGAAAATGTAAATTTTTGCATGTTATGACTGCATCAAGAGGGCCAGCGAGAGAGATTGCAAAACAACTTGAAGAAATCGTGAAATACTGATAACTGGTAAATACAAGGACAAAGGAGAGAGACAAAGGTCAACAAAGAGAGAGAGAGAGAGAGAGAGAGAAATCGAGAGATAACTACATAAGGAAATATTGAACTTATCTAACTTAACAAAAACAAAAGAATCTCTATTGACAGTCAGTTGGTGATTCTACCATACGAGGGTATTGACAAAATAAAAAGGGGGAACCCCCCCCCCTCTAGGAAAAAAAAAAAATTGGGGTGAGGTACGCTGCTCTGTCAGAGACAGAGAAAGAGATAAACAGAGGAAGGAAGAGCTAGAGAAATTACTAAAAAGTTTTAGTCAAAAATATCATTGATTACTTTGTGAAGAGAGAGAAGTGCCTCTTTTATTCCTATATTTTTTTTGACGGCATTTATTAAATACCTTTGGAAGAAAAAAACCAAAATCACCCACATGTATAGCTTTGTAGACAAAAGTTCAACCCCATATTTGCTTTTATTGTCTAACCCACTGTTGAAAGTTCGAAACACTCTGGATAGATGTTTTGTCATAATCCACACAATGTCGACTGGTACTACCTTCACAAACTACCGCAAATAAAAAAGATCAAAGGTAAAAATAACTTGGCAGCAAAATTCCAACTTTGCCTCTCCCCCTCTCTCTCGTTTATGACGCTGACAAAGCAATTAGTTAATATTCGGAAATCTAATCAAAAGACAATAAAGGCCATCACTGACTATGAATTTGTACTCTGACTCACTTATCTGGTGAATATACATTTATCTCATATGATCACTGATCCCTCTTAAATACCATGCAAACACAAGGCAAGGAGATAACGAGCAATAGGCAAGTTCACACGAAGGGACCTTAATAACGTTTCACTTGTAGTTTCAAAACTGTAAGTTATCTTGTAGGTTCAGACTGTATGAACATAGTCATAGTTTCAAAACTTTAAAGGGATTCGGTAACTTTGTGGAGGCATGATTTAATAAATTGTTGAATTTTGATAAATGTCATGTATAATGATGTTCAGAAGGATAAATCAATAGCCAGGCATAGAAAGGTTTTCAAATATATAACGTTATTATTAAGATATCTATGACTGAATACTCATTATTTACGAAAGGGTATGGCCATACGCTTTAGTCTAACACTGAGTCTATGGGAGAAAATGAGTCTGGCATTTCCGGTCACTTGCATATGTTTATTTTTGTGACGCACATGATGATTCTGAAGTGCTTTTTTTCCCCCCTGGGCTTTATTTTTATACATTACACACACTGATAGCATTGTAAGGCCAGGCAGCTCAGATTTTATCAAGCCTCTACAAAGTTACCAGATCACTTTAAGTTACTTGTAGTTCCAGAATAAACTTTTAGTTTTAGCAATCTCGTTAACGATGACCTCTCTGCTCATGTTAACCCATTGCCTAGGTGAACCGGGTGGTCCCTGTATTAAGTCTATGGGATTTAGAGAATTCAATGGTCAACGAGTTAAATGACTAACGCTTGACTTGTAGTTTCAGAACAACGAGCGTCGTTGTTTCGGGCCGTGTGAACCCCAGTCGTTGTTAGTGAGCCATTGTTTTGTTAACTTATACATGTAGGTCCTAATGAAAGGAAAAGATCCTACTGTGTAATACATTTTGAAAAAAGTGACATTTTAGTGATTTTGTGTGTTGGAGCGAATGGGGGACTTGTCCACAGCTACATCACAGTGACATTACCTATTTGGCCAATTTGAAATTCCATATGTATAGTGATTACAACTTTCAAAAATTCATAAGTTTCTTATTGCTTGTCCGATTTCGTTCAAACTTTCACCGATCTGCTTCGCTGATTTTTCCTATTTCTTTCAAAGCAGCTTGCTATTAAGGTTGGATTTCCCTTTAAAGTTTCGAAACTACAAGTACCGTATGAACGTAGCTTAAGGTAAATATTTCAGCAGACTTTGGACTATGACTTTCCAGGGCCCCCCCACCCCCTTTCATAAAACAAGTTATCAGTAAGAAATTCTAATAACTGTTATCAGCTACTGAAATTGTTGTATTTGATTGTCTGAGAGCAAATTTGTTATAGAAATGCGACACTTGTTATTGATAAAAAGTTTGACGAAACAGGGTCCTGATCTTGACTAAATCAGGCTACACTGGAAAGGAAATCTTGATTTCTGGGCCCTGGTTGAGAAAACTCGTCATTAATAACAAATGCCACATATCGTCTGTTTGGAGCCAGATTTGCGTTAACACTGTACAGATGATGGGACTTAACTCCGTTCTGGCTCCAAAAAGACGACATTTATGACAAATAATATGCTGACAAGTGACATCCAATCAGATGAGGGGATTTCAGTAGCGTTACTGATAAGTTTTATGAAACAGGGCTCTGGTAGTGGTCAACAAATAAAAAAAGAGAAAAGAAAAATTCTCACAGATTTGAACCAAATATTCCACTGACAGCGAAACACGATTCAAAATTTAAAATGAAGCTTGATCTACATGTAGCCAGGATGCGAAAGGCTTCTATATCCTCTAAATCTACATTTTGTAAATATACATATGTCTATGCTATCTATCATTTTACAAAATTAGGATTATTGCATATTCAAATTTAAAAAAAAAGGAGAAAAGAAAGGGATAGTTTCTCAGTTTTGACCATGAGCTCTTCAAATCTATCATATTCACTTATTTACATACAATATGAATATTCATCAGCTGCAAAATGACTTAACACTCAATCAACACAGAGATACTTATGAATATTGATGAGCTTGCTGGGAAATAATCGCAGAAGGGCTATTCTACACCTATTTCATTCAAAATTTTCTGAAATTATGAAGGAGTATGACTAAGCGCTAAAGTCTGCTTGACATGCTTATGATCTGGGGGCTGTACCCTGGTAGGCCATGACAATCATAGATTTCAGGCAAAACAAAATGCCCCCCCAATAAATGAGCCTGACCACACTCTTTCAATGTAGTGCACATGTACTCTTTTCACAGTCATATCTTAAGAGCCTTCTATAACCTAAGGTACATAAATGTATACTACAGTACATGGCAATTCTCTGTAGTCGAAATTATATCAGTATTCAGCTATATGAGCTGCAATTGAAAATAAAAGCTGGCCCAGTGAAACAAAGGTATGTCTCCCAAAGAAATACCAGAGACATTAGAGACAAAAATTTCTAATAATATATATATATATATATATATATATATATATATATATGATGTGATAATGGTGAATCTACTTTTACTATTTGCTTTGGTTTGGGTCATACAGAACATAGTGGGATGAATTAAGGCCAAAGATGACGCAGGATACTCAGGAAATTTAAGCTTTCGTCTTTCGACTTCATCAGAAATTTATCCTGTCGTGGACCGAACTGATGTCAAAGTCTTGTTGAATTCTTTGAAATAATGTTATTGTTAATAATTATTTAAAGGAATTCGAAAAGACCTTGACATCAGTTCTGTTCATGACAGAGTAAATTTCTGATGAAGTCGAAAGACGAAAGCTTAAATTTCCTGAGTATCCTGCGTCATCTTTGGCTTGAATTCATCCAACTATATACTGTATAAGGAAAAGGAGAGTACAGCATGTATGTTGCGATTCTCTGTGGAAGAAATTCTATCAGTATTCAACAGTACAAGCTGCGTTCCAGTTCCAAGTCTCTACTTTGTGTTCCAGAAACCATAACAAAGTCATACGGGGAAAGGTCTTTCCAATACGCAGCCACATTTTTGTGGAACAAATTGCCGGAACAACTCAAAATTACAGGAACCTATACCTTCATCAGCACCTTGAAAATATATTTTTTCACCACTTATGAATAGTCAGAAACATGAACCCAGTACATATTTTCTTTTCTTGTATAAACGTCTCGTTTCATGTTCTGAAAGTGCATAGAGACATGTAATTCTGCCTCTGTGTTATGCGCTATATAAAAGTGTTCAATTATTATTAAATCCAAAAGGGAGCTTGTAAAATTGAAGAAAGGTACACCTCCCAAAGAAATATCAGAGAAAAATATCATGTTAAGGGAACGAAAGGAGACATATAGGTCTAAGAAACTAACTTGATGACAGTAAAGGTAAAAGTCTGCACTGAATATAAACTAATAAAACCTAATAGCAGAAATGGTCAAATGAAAATTATAGAGGAAGCAACTAAAATATCTTTATACTTGATAACACATTAATATTCAAGAGCTATCAAAAAGACTGGTGTTAATTTGCAATTCTGCTGGAAATACATGGCATAAAAACTAAAATTTCAGATAAAAGGCAACTGTTAGCTATCAAAATATCCCTTTTTTCTCTATTTTATAGGCAAGAAGAAATACAAATCAACATACACGTATCAACTTAAAATCAGAATCGGGAATGAATCCCATATATGGCACTACGTTCAAATATTGAAACACATTAAAAAAAACAAGATTAAATTCATGTAACGATACTGTTACACATATAAATTGACAAGCCTTCAAAGCTATGTAAAAGTTGCGATAATGCGCAGTGAGAATAACCATAAACTTGTTATACGATACAGTATAATGAAGCATACTAATTTTATTTTATCTAATTTTGCTGGTGCTTTTTTTTTAAAAGCGGGTTGCTACCTCATATTTCGCAATCGGAGGTATCACAGAGCACTGCAGCTTAAAACATATAGTCCGTTTGGAGCCAGAAGGGTGTTAAAATTACATACAGTCAAACCTGCTTTTGCAACCACCTGTATAGAAAGACCACCTGTCTATAAAGACCACAATATTTGTTTCCCTTGAACAATGTTTCTCATTGAAATGTGTATCAAAGGAACCTGTCCATAAAGACCACCTGCTCATAAAGACCGCTTTTCTTGTCTCCCTTGAGTGGTCTTTATAGACAGGTTTCACTGTATTTTAACACAGAGTTAACAGCCTTCTGGCTCTCAACTGATATGATATTGAGCACTCCCCACTGCACCGAATATAAACTACATCAATGGAAGATATCTGATCATGTATCCTTGAGTACTCATACTAAATGCCGTGACAATACGATATGTTGGAGGGCTGACTCACGTCATGAATATTCATCTATCAATGAAACATTTTGACAGAATATTCATAAATCTTCAATAGAGCATTTTACAATAAATGTGCTCAAATCTTTATGCATGCTTCAACTACTGTTACACTTATTAGTGAAACTCTTAAAAGCTGGTCATGACCTTACCTGACTGAGCAACGACTAAATGTCTGCAACAAGCAGTTTGACGAGATTGAAATGCAATTACTTGTAACAGGGAAAATGCAATAGTTCATCACTGCGGGTAGGCTCTGGAGGAGAAGTGTTCGTATGTGAACGGATTTATTGCTGAAAATTCTAAATTCAAAATGAATATTCTACATGTAATGTGGTTGAACTATCTTAACTCATTCTACACGGTTAGGCCTGTTACTTCCTTGAAGCAACACATTCCTGAACACCTCATCCATATTCATGACAAATTCATAACCTTATGAATATTCATAATACTATCACGCATTCAATAAGCCCCATTAGTATTATGTGTATTACATATTGAATGTACCTGTCTGCAGAGTAGAACTGCCTGACAGGAAAGCACCTTATGAATATTCAATGAATATTCAATTCCAATGCTAATCATCTGCATAATATATTCATTGTTCATGTAAATATTACCCACAGAATGGATTTTTTTATTTTCAAATTGATATTCATGACAACTTTATAACCTGCATGATTATGTGGTTGCCAAAAGGATGTTACTCATCATGGTTGTTCAACTCAACATTACCTACAGTGGAGTGTCCCACCTTCCTTGTGAATATTCATGACAATCATGAATATTCATTGCTCATCCACTCAGAGGTTGAAGGTCGACTCTGACTTTCTCCTCTGGGCTGAGGAGTCCAACGGTCGGGTAGAAGCCACCTTGCGGGATGGTGACATTCTCTCGTCTGCCAATTGTTGTTCCATTGCGCGTAAAGAAGACCTAAAAAAAGAACCATGTACAAATTTATTGCTGCACGCTCACATTTTATTGTTTATACGTGAAAACTGTGTTTCTTTGCTTCACCAAGGCGTCTCTTAAGCCCGGCGCACACTATACGATTTTTCGAACAAATTGCAGTTTGCATTAAATGTGAAAGTTAAAAAAAGTGAAATTATCTCATTTGAAGTACGGAATAATGATACGAATACTAATATCGAAATTTTGGTTAACTGCAATTCTTCTGCCCGGAATATTGCTTTTAGTATTCATACTACTATTCGGAACTTTGATTACAAAGATTTTACATGTTTGAAGGTTCATATCAAATGTTATAACAACTTTTCCCAAAATCGCATTGTAGTCAGATCGTGCAGTGTGCGCCGGGCTTTACTGACACACATCATTGAAGTCATCCCGGGATAGCTTCAAGGAGCTGCTGAAAGGGATTATCATTTCAAGCTTCAAGGTGCACCAAATTAGCGTATACAGAACAAAATCGTTTTGGCAACTCTGGGGCTACATGTATGTCAATATCTTACTGTCTTTTCAATAGAAATCACTTTGTATTATCTCTGTGGGTTGATGTGTCCCTGTTCACTTTAGTGTATTTAAGAATGATTATTAATCATCCTCCTTTGAAATGACAGGCGCAGTTCTTAAATTCAGCCAGATGGCTGTAAATAAACCATTACTATTACCATTACCAACTGAACTGATTGATTCAAATGGTATATTGTATAAGCTGATATTTTCAGAAGGGTTATATTTTCACAAATTTTGTGAATTGTTGTTGGGTCGCAAATTTAACAATTCACGAACATCAGCTGGCAATGCATGCGCGAACATGTAATGTAAGCAGCCTGTTTCAATGATCACAAAAACTGCTCACCAAAAATGTCTGAGTCACCGTCATCTGCGAAAATATCGTCTTGTACATTAGCTGCACATGTTTTTGAAAGAAACTCACTTGTACTTTTGTGTGTTCCTGCTTCCTCTGGCCGATGGCATTGATGAGCTCATCGTCAAGCCACAGCTCATCATCATCAGAGAAGTCGTAGAGACGAATGTCGATGTTATCCTGCTGTGCTGGTTCACCAAGTCTGTTAGGGTTCGGCTTCCCTGGTCTCCATTCATCAATAACCTCCTCTTCAGTATCGCTACCATCATCACTGGAAAGAAAGAAAGATAGAGAGAAAGTGAGAGAAGGAGTAGAATGAGAAGTATTAAGATGAGGACGACGATGATGATGATGATGAAGATGATGTTGATGTTTTCCTGCTATGCTGGTTCACCGAGTCTGTTAGGGTTCGGGTTCTCTGGTCTCCATTCATCAATAATCTCCTCTTCAGTATCGCTATCATCATCAATGGATGGAGAGAAAGATAGAGAGAAGGTGCGAGGAAGAGAATGGTGACGATGATGAGGATAATGATGAGGATGATGATGAAGAGGATGATGAGGATGAGGATGATGAGGAGGATGATGATGAGGATGAGGATGAGGATGATGAGGGTGATGAGGATGAGGATGAGGATGAGGATGAGGATGAGGATGATGATGAGGATGATGAGGATGAGGATGATGAGGATGAGGATGATGAGGATGATGAGGATGATGAGGATGAGGATGATGAGGATGATGATGATGATGAGGATGATGATGATGAGGATGAGGATGAGGATGAGGATGAGGAGGATGATGAGGATGATGAGGATGAGGATGAGGATGATGAGGATGATGAGGATGATGAGGATGATGAGGATGATGAGGATGATGAGGATGAGGATGATGAGGATGATGATGAGGATGATGATGAGGATGATGATGATGAGGATGATGAGAATGATGAGGATGATGATGAGGATGAGGATGAGGAGGATGATGAGGATGATGATGAGGATGAGGATGATGAGGATGATGAGGATGATGATGATGATGAGGATGAGGATGATGAGAATGATGAGGATGATGATGATGACGATGACGATGATGATGACGGTGATGTTGATGTTGATGATGATGAGGATGATGATAATAATGATAATGATGATGATGATGGATACTTTTCAACTGACATAAAATGAAATTCATCATCATTAACATGATCACTGGAATGAGAGAAAGATAGGGAGAAGGTGAGAGGATGATGACTATGATGGTTTCCATCTCTGGTATCTCCATTCATCAACAAGCTCCTCTTCGGCGACACTACCATCATCAATTCAATGAGAGAAAGATAGATAGGTGGGAGAAGGAAGGATAATAATGATCAGGAAGAGGAGGAGGAATTGAATTCATTGGTAGTCAGTATCGCTACCATCATAACGGGAATCATGAGAAATTAGAGAGAATTTGAGAAGAAGATCATGATGACGTTAATATATACTTACCTATCGGCTTGATAGTCTCTTGGGAACATAATCCCACATCCCATGATATCACCTTTGTGACATTTAGGTCCGAATGGGTTTCCTACCCCATGCCCAGTGAAGATCTTTCCATCATCTAACCAAGAAAAAAATATAAAAATTTTAAGTCATAGCAGACACATTCTACCTTTGGCTTAAATAGTCATAAATTGACTGACATAGGCCTAAAAAAAAAAAAAAAAAAAAAAAACCAAAACAAATCTTGTATTAGGTAACATGTTTTTTTTTTTTTTCTATGAAATTCGCCCCAGAAAAATTGCTCGGTAGTCAATTTCAAACACTATACAAATTCGGTACCTTGACCTTTGACCCGACACTATACATAACCCTAAACCCTGAACCTCACATGAAATCCAATGCACCTCAAACCATAAGAAAAATGTAGCTGGAGCACGTTTCAGACCACCATTTCTAGACGTCCACGGTAATAACTAATCAAATATGTGACCAGACACCACAAAACCACCAAAACAGTCGCACTGTGAGGTTTTCAGTTAGAGCTCAATAAATGTGTTTTGGGTTGGCATGGTAAAATTTCAGTTTTTGGTATTTTCTGAAAGAGTAAACTTTTTTCTAAGTAATTCAAAAATTTGCAGGCACCAAACAATCTAAAAGTGATATTTTTCACAGTTTTTAGTAGACCTACGTTAGTTTTTTCTGGATTTTGTTGTATTAGTCTTCTCTTTTTATGGCCCTAAATACTTGTCTCACTTTGATCTTCCTTAGCTTTAAAAACAGAGTATAAGCTATTGTACCGATACTTGTTCACTATGATGGAGAGAATGTGCTTAATGAGTATGCCAAGTTTTCGGACAATCTGATAATTCCTTCACAGAATTTCTATTGAGTTCTAATCCTTCTTTTGTCACCTTTGCACAATAACTTGCGAGTCAGAGTGCTTCAACAGTCTGCAAACTTTAAACTAGTCCTTATTTCTCATAAGTAACATTTTATGGGACTGGGCATTTTACTCTTTCTTCAATGGGTTAGGAACATCCAATGCTGGTAAGTTATATATCGTGTGTTGAGAGCCAGAAGGGTATTAACTCTGTGTTAAACCATATGAGCTAACGCCCTTCTGGCTCTCAACACACGATATCATTTTAACCCTTTCAGGACATGAATTATTTAAGGGCTAAATTGATCACATTTTCTTCTTCAAATTGGCAACAATAATATTTTTCTTTTAGTGCTACATGGTTCTAATAAGATGTAATGTCTTGAAAACAATATACATGGTTGGGAACTTTGTCGAAAAGTTAAAAAATTGCCAATTTCGATAAAAAAACAATGATTTTGAACCTCTCAATATGTTGCCAATTTAAGGATTTTAAAGCTTATTCTCTGTTTTAAAATTCCTGGCATCAAATGCAATGTGGTAAAGCAACAAAAATGGATACAGTGTGTGCAGAAATTTTTGCTCTTTCTACTCATGCATCTGGTATATTTTTTAGAGCTCAAAAGGTATTGAGCCAAACCACAAAATGTGGTCAATTGTCTTGAAAGGGTTAAAGCAGAGGATCTGCTATTTTAGAATCAGACCTTAACAAAAAATTAATGTCTGGCAACTTTTTGGTGGTTTTGTGGTGCCTGGTCACATATATCTCTTCCACAATAACCATTCAGCATAGCTACCAAATAACTTTAAATACATAGTGGCCACTTTGTGGCATATTTTTGGAGGACCTCCCCCATTTGCTCTGTACTGAAAAGTTTGTGAACTTTCATTTTCTTAGTTGTTGATGAAAGAATAGATCTGTCGCATACGGGGGTTGTGTAAAAGCATAATGTGTCATGATCATATCTAGAATGCATGTATGATTTTAAATATTTTCTTCAAAAAATCATTACACACCAAAGAGATATGTCACAGAGTTGCCAATTCGTGTTTGTTCGATTACAACTTCAAAAGTTTATGACTTTCTTATACTTTAACAGGATTTTGCTCAAACTTTCACTGCCCTTTTTCTTTCATTTTTTTCTGCTTTTATCAAAAACAAACTTAATATCTGGGTGGACTTTCCCTGTTAACAGTGAAGCTGTTTCAGACACTATCCCTACCATAAGAATCTAAACAGGGGAGTGTTTCATCAAGCGTTTTGTCAAGCGATTTTTACTGCCAAATTTGCTCTCAGCCAATCAGATGCAAGGATTTCAGTAGCTTATAACAGATGTCGGTAGAAATCACTGACAAAACGCTTGATGAAACGCTCCCCTGGTTATAACTAAAAGTGATCTACCTGCATGATAGGCAATTGACCCTCTGTCCCATCCAGGATGCATGTTAGCTGGATAGTCCTTCCGGGTCACTCCCAGGGCCACATAGCAACTCCTTCCGGGGTCGATGATCTCCAACTCAAAATAGTGGTTGGCTGGGCCGAGTCGTTTCCGCCCCTGCGCCATACCGAACTCTGAGAAATCCTCCCCTTTTCCTGTATACGTCACAAGCTGTTAAGAAAAAAATAATACCACATAGACAAGAAATCAATGATCGTACCTGTACTTTAGACAATATAAATTTCAGACTATAATACTTGAACTTTGACTTCCACTTGCCAATTGACAGTTACATTGTTGACCCATTCCATTATGGGGTCAGCAAACTTTCCATTAGAAAGCTTGACCTGTACATGTTACAAGTCCATTTATAGTTGCATGGTTGACCCCTTATCACATCATTACCGTAATCGTATTCCATTTTGGGGTAAAACTCTATCACTATAAACCTTTGACCATTACCTTTCCAATAATACATGTAGTTACACAGTCCCATATCTGTTGACTGATTCATCTTGGGCTCAATAAAATTTGCTCTGTTAACATTAAACTTTAAGCTTTACCTGTCCATTGACGGTTGGATGGTTGACGGTTGGATGGTTGACCCCTTACTTCATCTCTTGAACTATTCTACCTTGGGGTCAACAAAGTTTGCACAATAAAACTTGACCTTTAAACCTTACCTGTCCATCAACAGTTGCAACATTGACCGTTTCTGTTCTATCTTGCGGTCAACAAACTTTCAATTACAAAACTAAACATTTCAACCTTACCAATCCATTGATAACTGCATGGTTGACCCTCCTCCACATCTCCTGACCCATTTCAACTTGGGGTCAACAAACTTTACACCGTAAACTTTGACCTTGGACCCTTACCTGTCCATTCACAGTTGCATGGTTGACCCTCCTCCACATCTGTTCTTCCATGACGTCGTCTATCAGCATGTCTTCTTCTTGAAACGTCCATCGGCTGAGGCCAAGGTAGCGGACAGATTGCTCTCTGCCTCCTAGACTGAATGCTGGGTAAAATGGCTTCTCAGGGTTGAGGGTTATCTCTTGTTGCAAGATCTAAAACAGACAAAACAAAATATAACAAGAACAATAATGATAACAACAATGATGATACTGCTGATGATAAAAAAACAAAAACAATAACAATAATAATAAAGATAATGATCATGATAACGATATTGATGATGATAATAATAACTACAACAATATGGTCATAATTTAACCAGGGTAGCCTTATCAGTTTTAATACTGTTCTTCCTGCAGTCCTTGCGAAATGTTACTACCCAGCTGTAGCCCAACTACCATGATAAGGTATCCTACCAGGTATACATTTACTTCACCTGGGTGGAGAGTGGCAAATATAGTTTTTACTCATAGGCTTAACATATGTCCGGTGCACAGTAACGTTGTTGGAATGTATGTGACAGACAGGCTGGTTAGGCATATAAATCATATCTTTACCATTCAACTGCTTTATATTCCTCTTGAGGAGAAGAAAACAAAATCTTGCTACAAACTATGTAAAATAAAAGTTTTTGAGGGTTTACCAAAACTTTAAATGGACATTAAAGAACTTTCTGAATGGGGCATTTGGTAATAAGACAAGTCAAGTTACCCTTTTTCCATTGACCACCACTGAGAGCGGACAGGACACTGTGCCAGCATCATCATCCACACACTCTGCTTTATCAAAGTGAAGAGCGATTCCAACTCGGTCAAAATTCTGGGCTGGAGGACAGACTAGCTTGTCTGGTTTGCCAAAATACCTGTTAAATCAAAGGATAAAAAAAGAAGAAATATATATATATATATATATATATATGTTTTCAATGAAATCTATGCCATCTGAAAGAACACTTTGTATGCTTTCCAAAAGTAACTTGGTTAGTTATCCAGGGTCATGCAACACTGACCAAACATTGTTTCACAATTCAGTTTCTTTTGTAACACATTAGACACAAGGTTAACCCTTTGAGACAATTGACCACATTTTGTGGTTTGCTCAATAACTTTTGATTCAGATCCCTAAAAAATATACCAGATGCATCGGTAGAAAGAGCAGAAATTTCTGCACACACTGTGTCCATTTTTGTTGATGACCATATTGTGTTTGAAGCCAGGAATGTTAAAAACAAGAATAAGCTTTAAAATCCTAAAATTGGCCACACATTGAGAGGTTCAAAATCATTGCTTTTCATCAAAATTGGCAATTTTCCAACTTTTCAACAAAACTCCAAACCATGTATATTGTTTTCAAAGACATTACACCTGATTAGAACTATGTAGCACTAAAAGAGAAATATTATTGTTGCTAATTTGAAGAACGAAATGTGATCAATTTAGCCCTTAAATAATCCAAGTCCTGAAAGGGTTAAGGAGATCACTAATATGACATTCAACACCAATCCAAATTATGTGAATTACAATAATTTAAAGTGATTTGCTTTTGAACAGCTTACAATGTCTGCAATCTCTGGGAACAACTGCTAGACAGTTAAGGCTCTCAAATACTTAGCTTAAGTCTGCTAGCCAGCATTTTCAGACATGGGGAAAAATATTTAGCCCAAATCACCTGTTACGGACATTGGTTATGTACATGCACTTCATCTAAACTGAAAAGTGAGTAAGACATGAATTTTTCTGATTGAATATCGGCCATGACATACCCTTTTCCATCATAGACACTGTATCCAATTGAAGACTTGGTTGAACCAAGATGCATGTCTGTGGGGTGTGTCTGCATCGCCATGCCGACACGAATCTCTTCACTAGCAACACCTTGGCCTTTGATTTCCACCTAGGAACAGAAGAAGAAGAAGAAGGAAAAGAAGGAGAAGAAGAAGAAGAAGGAAAAGAAGGAGAAGAAGGAGAAGGAGGAGGAGGAGAAGGAGGAGGAGGAGGAGAAGGAGGAGGAGGAGGAGAAGGAGGAGGAGGAGGAGGAGAATGAAATAGACTCAACTTTACACTGTCTCTGTGAACAAATAACTATCACAAGTACAAACGTAAATAAAAATCATACTCCTTAACCTTAACCCAAAGAATGCAAGATACATGTAAAGTTGTCAGATATTTTATCCGACAACTGTTATAAGCTACTGAAATCCTTGCATCTGATTGGCTGAGAGCAAATTTGTCGGATAAAATATCTGACAAGTCCTTTCATGAAACGCCCCCCAGTCATACTCATGAACCTTTACTCATAGAATATCAGAATTCTTTTTTCACGTAGCTGTAATGTGTACTAGCTGTACAGAAATCTTTTTTTTTTTTCAGTTGAATGGTTTATACAGTTTTTCTGCTTTCACTGAAAGAAACATATTCTTAGACCAGATTTGCTTTTGAATCAAGATTTACCTATTCATCCACCTTACCTCAAAGAAATTCTCGTCTTCCGATAACTCCACCAATGCTATGCATGCTGCAGGTTCCTTGTTTCTTCCTCCAGTGTGCCGGAAGTTTCTCTCTTTGCCGTAGAGATTCGTCATCATACAGACCTGGCTCTTTACGAACTTGATATCCTTCCTCCCGATATTCCCGCGACCCTGCCCTCCCGCTTGCTGCCCGAACCGCAGCACCGGTGGCGGGGGACCAGGAGGCATGTTAGGCACCTGGAATGGTCGGCCCACATTCACAGCTCCCTGGATGTGGTTGGCAGCGATGGGAGGAGGGACATACATGTTTCGGCGACCCAGGAGTTGAGCAAAGAGGTCCTCGCCGTTGTCGGCAAGTCGTCTTCTGCGACGCCGCGGATCCATCCGGGGATCCATGAGTAGATGAAGTCAAGAGCGATCCAAAGATCGTCTTCTTAATCAACAAAAAGCTTTCAATCTGAAGAAACACCTACAATACCTGTAGAAATAGAAAAATAAGATTTGTTTGAGAGGGGCTAAGGGTAGATTACAGTGACAAAAAAACACAGGAGTGGTGTACGATTTAGCTCTGGAAATCTCCAAGAGAGCTCTCTGGTTTAAAACACTGAAACAAAAATTACGGCAAGTAAATTTTACTTTTACATAAGCACATCCAAAAGAGGTCTTATGAATGCTCCCCTTCCCCCTCCCCCCCCCCCAAAAAAAAGAAAATAAAAAAGAGGATTTTTGAAACTGGTACATGTAGATGAAGGCAAGATCTGGAGGTCATCTTATCATTAAAGGGGATTTAACCTCAAAATATAAATGTGCTTATATTTTCAAAGATGTAATCTATTCCTTCTTGTTGTCCTACGTAGTTTTGCATTAAAATATACAAGATGGGTATAAATCCAGAATTTCTCAGCAAGATTTATCGTCTGCTAGTGATACCCGGGGGGCTGCCATTTTCTTGATGTGTACATAAAGATATATGTAATTAATCCGAATGCAAAATTGTCTTTCTTCCTGATACAAAATCCCATTTGAGATTTAAAATATTTATTATATACTGTACATATATTCTAAAAAAGAAAATGTGTTTTATATTTCTTTGAAAATTACAATTTTACTAAATATAAATCTATTTTCTTGATACTATGACATACACGACGGAGCAAATTAATTCAAATTTATGGATGATGACTTTCCCGAGCATCAATAGTGACCAGCTATGCATTCACCTGCTTTGAAATAATGGACTTCAAATGTCAGAATGCACGTTGTATAAATTATGTTCTGCTCTGCCAGGCAAGCCCAAGAAATTGATTTCTAGTTAGCAAAACCAGAGCATTTAAAAAGAAATCTATGAATTTCAAATTTTAGAATATATGTATACACCTGTTATGTATTTTCCATCATATACATGTATGGGGTTTTTTATAATGAAGAGAAGCAATTTAGCTTGAGGATTAAAAATATCTTCCTGACCAGAACGGTTTCCAATGGTTCATGTACAACTCCATGTCATCTAGAAAATGGCAGCCCCCATGTAAAGTGTTGGCAGATGATACCGTGAGCTAGAATGTCTTGATTTAAACCCTTTTCTGATATTTTTTTTCTAAAGTGATATAGGTCAGTGATTAAGAACCTTTGAACATACATGTAAGTACATTTATATTCTAGTGTTAATTTTCCCTTAAGAAAAAGAAATGTCTAATAAAAGAAGTAAAATCCCTTCAGATGATAAAAGCTGATCTGTACATGTATTTTCAAGAAATTTTCAGTTTCAGAACAGGATATTTTGTGTGTCGCAAGCTCTAAAGTGTCCAGTAGCGTGTTGCAGTCATCACAGCCAGTGTTTCAGATGCACGTGTTATAGCTCCATAATTGCAATGTCAGTTTCTAATACCCTGCAGGTAAATTTCTTGCGGATTGAACGCGGGGAGCTCATGGGAAGCTAACTCCAGGTACAAATCTACTTAGTAAGAATCTGCATTAGCTTTTATTTCAAAAAGGAAAAAGGAAAGATAAAAATTTGTACTTATAATCACTCATGGCTACATTACTGTAAAATAGTTGGTATTTTCTGTCGCAGGTACTAAGGTTTTTTATTAGTCGATCTAATTAGGGATTTGTTATGTGTATCGCATCATCGCATGCTCAGCTTATACAAGCGACGCACCTTGGATACGTACACATGTGCGTGAGCTGAGAGAAAAGACTGACCGTGCTTAGTACATACTGCTCCGCGCCAAGGCCGTACGCAGCGGGGGGCAGGGGGGGCAGTTGCCCCCCCAGAAATTTCAAAATCATACTTTTTTTAAATAGGGTTTTAGACTTTTAAATGATCCAATAATAAAAAGTGATCATCTTGCCCCCCCAGGAAAAAATTTCTGCGTACGGCCTTGCTCCGCGCGGCCTCGCTCCCTGCTGCCTCTGGCCGGCGCGCCCGGCTATGCCCACCAGCCAGCTACGTTACCTGGGTAGCTGCAGCTGGCTGGCGGGCAGCGGAGCGCGCGGACGCGCAGAGAGATCCATCGAGCGATGTTAAAAAGTTGCAGTTTGTCGTCATGCAATAACATTATGTACATTTCTATGAGTGCGTGTGGACAGGTAATAATGTCATTTTGGTGTAAAATATTCACTCGTGTAGTGAGTTCCTCAACAAGCTATTGTTTGTGTATGTTTCGGGTGAAAGGGCATCACGGCAAAATAAAAAAAGGGGCAGCCAAAAGTTGCCGGGCCAAAGTCGTTATTATGCCCAGCCGCCATTAAACCCGCCTGAACAAGTGAATAATTAGTCAAGTTTCTTGCTTTTCATTGTTGAAATTCAGTTATTTATAACGGAATAAACGCTATCGTTATCGAGTCATAACTGGAAAGATTTTCAGCAAGAAAGAACGGGATTCGAACCCGGGACCTTAAACGCGAGTGCAGTAAAGAAAGAGAATACTCCGACAGTCTGACCAGACACCTTTACCACTAGACCACAAGCTATTGACAGCGAATGATCTTGCTGCACTAGATCTATTACTTAGTTTCTTAAGCCGCTTTATACCTCCGCTCCATACAAATCGTATCTATACCTCCGTTCTGCTGTTTTTTTTATCCTAGGTAGGATTCTTGCCAATTTGAGGATTACTGGGCATATTAGCCATAATAGCCAGTTGCCGTAAGTATCGTATTTTTAGAGGGGCATCGCGGCAAGTTGAAGGGGCATTGCAGCAAATTGCTTTTTGCCGACCGGGTAATTCGAGCCCTGATGTAGCCATGAGTGATGCAGTGCTCTGACTTTAACGATGTATCTGTGAGAACGAGTTGACATCGAAGGCACTTATAGGTACACGCCATTGCCGACTGTGTAGTAACGCAGCCAACACACATACCATACCTAAACTGCATCACTGTGCATTTTTGGCTATATTTAATTGAATCTCATATATTGCAGTTTACTTACATCCAAAGAATTATATTGAATAATAGATGATTAAAACTTACCAGGTTGTTTTGTGACCTTTGAAGAGGGTTTCCTGAAATTTTGGGTCCTTTTTGTCGATAACTGCTATCGAGACTGTCCCGTCAGCATCCAGTTTGTATTTTTCACGATTATGATGAAGGGAGCCCTCAGCGCTCGTAGTAGTACCGGCGCGATCGGTTCGTCGATCTCCTACGAAGACCTGGAAGGGCCAAACTGACGACGTAAAAAAATACAAATACTACGTACGTACGTAATATTTTTAATTTTTTTACGTCGTCAGTTTGGCCCTTCCAGGTCTTCGTAGAATAGCTTGTGCGCGTAACATTCTGCGTACGTATCTACGGTGCGTAACCATGTAGAGCGGCCTCACTAGTGCGCAACATTATTGAGAGCAGTCGTCATCCGTATGGAGGTGTGGGTAACAAGTACCAAAAAGAGGGCTGTAAATGTAAGTTTTTATAACTTTCTACATTTTGTATCTTAACGAACTGATAACTTAAAATCTAAAGAATGATACTTAAGTATCAGTTTGCCCACAAAAACATCAATTTCAAACAAAATTACATCTGTATCCCCAATACCCAGTATACACACATGTATATGATTCTAATGGTCAATATGACCATTGCTTGCTGATGTGGTCAATATGACCATTGCTTGCTGATGTGATCGAAGGTGTTCAAAACATATCAATACCCTAACCCTAACCCTATTCTTACGACGGCGCAGAGTACGAAAATGGAGCGTGTGCGCGTGTCGCAAGAATAGCCGGAAAACTATTCTTATAATAAATCTTAATCTTACGACTCGTCGTAAAGAATAGCCACTAGCAACTAGCCAGGATTAGCTTCGTGAATGTAGAAAAAAAAAAATGGCTATACGCCTTCTACACACGAAGCTAGGCGTTATTACCCAGCAATCACATTCCGCACGGGGTAGTACGACATGAAAAATGCCCTGAAATCACACTTTTCTGATAGTTTCCGCGACCCACAGACCCTTCCCCACAGCGTTTCCTCCTAGGGAAACGTTTGTAATGACAATTATTTTTTGATTGACTCTAATTTTGGAAATATATCCATAAAAAGATGATAAAAATTACAGAAAACTCACCAGCGTTTGCGTATCCATGCCTCCGAGGTCATGCAGATCAAAATGGCGGCACGATCGCCGTAATCGAAATCATGAAAACTATTAGGCGCCGTTTGTAAATTTATTATTTAGCTCAATTATTTACATATAATTCACTATTTAGCTCTTTTCTACGATTATTATACGATAAAATGACATAAAGGATACAATGTTTTATAAATAATGAATTTTGCAATTTCCATAATATTTGATATATAATGAATTTGTGAAATCATTATTTACAAGTATATATGATGAATATTGTAAAATCATTATTTAAAAAAAATGGAAATTGCAAAATTCATTATTTATAAAACATTGTATCCTTTATGTCATTTTATCGTATAATAATCGTAGAAAAGAGCTAAATAGTGAATTATATGTAAATAATTGAGCTAAATAATAAATTTACAAACGGCGCCTAATAGTTTTCATGATTTCGATTACGGCGATCGTGCCGCCATTTTGATCTGCATGACCTCGGAGGCATGGATACGCAAACGCTGGTGAGTTTTCTGTAATTTTTATCATCTTTTTATGGATATATTTCCAAAATTAGAGTCAATCAAAAAATAATTGTCATTACAAACGTTTCCCTAGGAGGAAACGCTGTGGGGAAGGGTCTGTGGGTCGCGGAAACTATCAGAAAAGTGTGATTTCAGGGCATTTTTCATGTCGTACTACCCCGTGCGGAATGTGATTGCTGGGTAATAACGCCTAGCTTCGTGTGTAGAAGGCGTATAGCCATTTTTTTTTTTCTACATTCACGAAGCTAATCCTGGCTACTAGCATACCACATCAGCAAGCAATGGTCATATTGACCATTAGGATCATATACATGTGTGTATACTGGGTATTGGGGATACAGATGTAATTTTGTTTGAAATGGAGGTTTTTGTGGGCAAACTGATACTTAAGTATCATTCTTTAGATTTTAAGTTATCAGTTCGTTAAGATACAAAATGTAGAAAGTTATAAAAACTTACATTTACAGCCCTCTTTTTGGTACTTGTTACCCACACCTCCATACGGATGACGACTGCTCTAAATATGTTGCGCACTAGTGAGGCCGCTCTACATGGTTACGCACCGTAGATACGTACGCAGAATGTTACGCACACAAGCTATTCTACGAAGACCTGGAAGGGCCAAACTGACGACGTAAAAAAAAAAAAAAAAAATTACGTACGTACGTAGTAATTATTACGTACGTACGTAATATTTTTTATTTTTTTACGTCGTCAGTTTGGCCCTTCCAGGTCTTCGTAGGAGATCGACGAACCGATCGCGCCGGTACTACTACGAGCGCTGAGGGCTCCCTTCATCATAATCGTGAAAAATACAAACTGGATGCTGACGGGACAGTCTCGATAGCAGTTATCGACAAAAAGGACCCAAAATTTCAGGAAACCCTCTTCAAAGGTCACAAAACAACCTGGTAAGTTTTAATCATCTATTATTCAACATAAGTATTTGGATTTAAGTAAACTGCAATATATGAGTTTCAATTAAATATAGCCAAAAATGCACAGTGATGCAGTTTAGGTATCATAGGTATGTGCAAATGCAACGGTACCGCGAGCGCCGAGTACGGCGAGAAGGCTTGTTCACATTCTGTTCGCAAGTGACATCGCCTCTGCATACATCCCAATTGAAAATCAGCTCTCTCGAGCGAGCGCAAATCGGCGCAACTTTCTCGAGGCCGTATTTGAGTAGCCCAGATTCTGCACTTTCGATACATGTAAGTTTCAATGTGGACATCCACCATCCAGAAATTGATATCATCGCTTGAAATTTTAGAAAAGTTTTGGCCGTTTTCATCATCGAATTTCATCAGTAAAATGAGTAAAATATTTATTAAAACAGTGAACATAACTTTTGTTAATTATCAAAGTATGAAATGATTCATTTTGACTAGATTCTAGACATGCGCCAGCTTTCAAATAGGTCACGCAGGAAACTCTTGCACAGCGGGTCTGTCAGAAGCCAGGCCGCCGGTAACTCAAAGGAGCTCCAGGTACAACTATCCAAAGTCGACCTAGCCCATTTTATGGCTAATTGCATCGCTTAATTTCGGCAGGTAAGATAGAAATTTGTACTTACACTTTAAGAGAATTACTGTAACTATGTAGCAGGCTCTTTGATTTTACGATTTAACGATTGTTTCGATGAAAAAAATGGAATTTCCTCGCCGAGCTGATCTTTTCCCCGTACTGTACCGTCGATTCAAATGACTCGATCGCACTGTGTGTAATGTACCGTATATACGTCGCTGACTCGATCACACAGTGCGATCGAGTCATTTGAATCGACGGTACAGTACGGGGAAAAGATCGGCTCTGCGAGGAAATTCCATTTTTTTCATCGAAACAATCGTTAAATCGTAAAATGAAGGAGCCTGCTACATAGTTACAGTAATTTTCTTGAAGTGTAAGTACACATTTCTATCTTACCTGCCGAAATTAAGCAATGCAATTAGCCATAAAATGGGCGAGGTCGACTTTGGATAGTTGTACCTGGAGTTAGGCCGCCGGGTGCGCCGGGCCAAGAGCTGGCGCTCGGTCGATGATACCCCGCCAGTGGTCTGGCTTCTGACAGACCGCTGGCGCGGCAGAGATGGCGCATCTGACACTGGTCAAATGTTTTTGTCGTGAATTATGATTTATGTATCAAACATATCCGCATTTCTATGAATTTGACTGTCATTATACTTTCTTTTCAAATATGATTATGTAATTCTTGGGGGAAAAATAAATTTCAACTTTCTCTTCAATCTGAATTCAATTGATTAAAAATCAAATTGATGAATATTTTTATTAATTAGGCCTAGGCCTATTCTAATTTAAAATTAAATTTTTTTAACAATTATTTTCAGCTTTTATTTTGTGTTTGTTAAATCATTATAAATTAAAAGGCACCCTGAATCAAACTCTATTTTAATGTGTTTTTTTATACATAATATTCTTCGTTTTCTACAAATACAATTGTAACAAATATTTTCCATATTTCGCATAACATAAGTTAATTAGCATAAATCAATATACTTACTGTTAAGAAAGTAACTAATTAGTAGCTGCTCCAGGCTCAATTTCAGCTTTCCATTGATACCTAGATCACTTCAAAAGTCTCAGAAATAGAGAAGTTATGCGTGTGTTTATAGTGTGACATGAAATTCCCTCCATATTGGTCACACATTTTTTCATGCCCTCCATTGGTTTTACATTAAGACAGTGGCCGGAAATATGGTTGAAATGACAGGACTTAAATTGTCATAACTTTTTAGTTACTTGACCAATTTGAAAGTTGTTAGTGTCATTGGAAAGGTATCTTAAAGAGCTTTCCTATGATACTATTTGTATCAAGATGTATGCAGTTCAATTTTTTTTGTCACATAGCTAATAGGTATGTGCAAATGCAATGGTACCGCGAGCGCCGAGTACGGCGAGAAGGCTTGTTCACATTCTGTTCGCAAGTGACATCGCCTCTGCATACATCCCAATTGAAAATCAGCTCTCTCGAGCGAGCGCAAATCGGCGCAACTTTCTCGAGGCCGTATTTGAGTAGCCCAGATTCTGCACTTTCGATACATGTAAGTTTCAATGTGGACATCCACCATCCAGAAATTGATATCATCGCTTGAAATTTTAGAAAAGTTTTGGCCGTTTTCATCATCGAATTTCATCAGTAAAATGAGTAAAATATTTATTAAAACAGTGAACATAACTTTTGTTAATTATCAAAGTATGAAATAATTCATTTTGACTAGATTCTAGACATGCGCCAGCTTTCAAATAGGTCACGCAGGAAACTCTTGCACAGCGGGTCTGTCAGAAGCCAGGCCGCCGGTAACTCAAAGGAGCTCCAACGCGCAGCGTTGGAGCTCCAGGTACAAGTACTATCCAAAGTCGACCTAGCCCATTTTATGGCTAATTGCATCGCTTAATTTCGGCAGGTAAGATAGAAATTTGTACTTACACTTTAAGAGAATTACTGTAACTATGTAGCAGGCTCTTTGATTTTACGATTTAACGATTGTTTCGATGAAAAAAATGGAATTTCCTCGCCGAGCTGATCTATTCCCCGTACTGTACCGTCGATTCAAATGACTCGATCGCACTGTGTGTAATGTATACCGTACGTAGCGGGTTTGTCCACGAAGAAACCGTACGTAGAAAATACCAACTATTTTACAGAAATGTACCCGTGAGTGGCTATACCCACTCACGGGTACATTCCTGTAAAATAGTTGGTATTTTCTGTCGCATGTAATAAAGGTATGGGGGGGGAAATAAGATAAATATTTTAAATACCTTGCTTTCAAATTCAGCCCTTAAAAATCTCACTCCTACTTCAAATGGCCGTTAGGAAGAACTTTTGATATTTTCAGCAAAATCCAAAGTCAAAATCTTGTCCAAAACCGGAGAAATCCCCGCCGATTTGTTTCGCGATCGCGTGTTGTTTACAAACTGCCGATGTCTTAGACTAAAATCGGCCAATACAATTTTTGTCCACGAAGAAACTCGGGATCGCAAGCGCACATCGATCTTTACGATCGCGCACACAGAAAATCGGAACTTTTCCGTGTACGCCATAGGGACCGAATTTTTGAGGACAAAACTCTTTTGGGGAGATGTCAGCGCCCGCGGCGACCAGGAAATGTACACAATGACTCCGATAGCTCGTTTCGCGAGAATCAACAGTAAATTACGGATTTGATTTTTGGAAATATCTTTTCCAACATTGGTGAGTTGAATTTATTGTATTTCTTGGATATTTTGGGGTCGGTTTTTGAAAATTAAATGCCGATTTTGAGTGAATATTGGTGACTTTTGTGCAGTGGTGTTTTAAAAAGATGAGGTGTATCACTCATAGCTACATTCCTATACTTCGTGTGTATAATGTAGGCAGTCATACACCTCAACTTTTTAAAACACCACTGCACAAAAGTCACAAACATTCACTCAAAATCGGCATTTAATTTACAAAAACCGACCACAAAATATCCAAGAAAAACAATAAATTCAACTCACCGATGTTGGAAAAGATATTTCCAAAATTCAAATCCGTAATTTACTGTTGATTCTCGCGAAACGAGCTATCGGAGTCAATGTGTACATTTCCTGGTCGCCGCGGGCGCTGACATCTCCCCAAAAGAGTTTTGTCCTTAAAAATTCGGTCCCTGTGGCATACACGGAAAAGTCCCGATTTTCTGTGGTGCGCGATCGTAAAGATCGATGTGCGCTCGATCCCGAGTTTCTTCGTGGACAAAAATTGTATTGGCCGATTTTAGTCTAAGACATCGGCAGTATGTAAACAACACGCGATCGCGAAACAAATCGGCGGGGATTTCTCCGGTTTTGGACAAGATTTTGACTTGGGATTTTGCTGAAAATATCAAAAGTTCTTCCTAACGGCCATTTGAGGTAGGAGTGAGATTTTTAAGGCCTGAATTTGAAAGCAAGTATTTAAAATATTTATCTTATTTTTCCCCCCATACCTTTACTACACGAGACAGAAAATAGCACTCCCGGGTACATTTCTGTAAAATAGTTGGTATTTTCTGTCGCATGTACTAAAGGTATGGGGGGGAAAATAAGATAAATATTTTAAATACTTGCTTTCACATTCAGCCCTTAAAAATCTCACTCCTACCTCAAATGGCCGTTAGGAAGAACTTTTGATATTTACAGCAAAATCCAAAGTCAAAATCTTGTCCAAAACCGGAGAAATCCCCGCCGATTTGTTTCGCGATCGCGTGTTGTTTACAAACTGCCGATGTCTTAGACTAAAATCGGCCAATATAATTTTTGTCCACGAAGAAACTCGGGATCGCAAGGGCACATCGATCTTTACGATCGCGCACACAGAAAATCGGAACTTTTCCGTGTACGCCATAGGGACCGAATTTTTGAGGACAAAACTCTTTTGGGGAGATGTCAGCGCCCGCGGCGACCAGGAAATGTACACAATGACTCCGATAGCTCGTTTCGCGAGAATCAACAGTAAATTGCGGATTTCATTTTTGTAAATATCTTTTCCAACATTGGTGAGTTGAATTTATTGTATTTCTTGGATATTTTGGGGTCGGTTTTTGAAAATTAAATGCCGATTTTGAGTGAATATTGGTGACTTTTGTGCAGTGGTGTTTTAAAAAGATGAGGTGTATGACTGCCTACATTATACACACGAAGTATAGGAATGTACCTATGAGTGGAAAATAGCAACTATTTTTGCATGTTGTATTCGTAGTGGTCAATATGACCACTATTCGTGGTGTGAGGTGTATGACTGCCTACATTATACACACGAAGTATAGGAATGTAACGTTAGCTATGAGTGGCTATACCTAAGGTATGGGTATGGGATGGCAATGGCGTGTACCTATGAGCACTCATAGGTACACGCCATTGCCGACTGTGTAGTGCTTTAAACATACATGTAAATATTGTATTGTATTTGTAATGTGAATTCGTCCAAAAAGTGAGTTTAATCCACACAACATTTTCAGCGAGTGGGACCGTTCTGAATCCCAAAGCACTCTAATGAAGAATGCAAGTTTGAAATCGTAGTTTACAAGATAAACATGTAATATCACTCTGCCAAAACTGGATCCTAGTTAAGAGAGAATATACCACATCCTCCTCATCGATTTGTTTAAAAAATAATATATCAATAGATCATAAATTCGCAAAACATCTTACCCTTTTTCCATGTTTTGATTTTCCCAATTCTCATATGATCTCATCATTTTCGCTGAGGTCATATTGAATTAATGACCTAAATTATCTAGTCTATGTCTGATAAGAATATAGTGTGCATCAGCGAAATTTTTCATAATTTGTAAACGTGAACTTATCATAGGGGTGGAAGTTCGTATTTGGCATATATTTTATAGGAAAAAAAGCTTTTTGTTCTTAAATTATGTGACATAAAGTTCAAAAAGGAAGAAAAAATTAACACTTGAATAAATATTTGTGGCTTTTTATGATTCTTGATTACCACAATCTTTAATTATGTTTTCTTATTTCACCCATTGATGAAATGGAATCTACCGGCATACTGCAACCTTGCAACGAGACGCCAAACCCTACTAGTACTAGGCCTAGTACTAGTACTACTATACTGCGAATAAATCGACAAATTTAATTGAAGTAAATATCTAAAATTCACCATGGGGTGTTGTTTTTCTGGAGGAGATGGAAAACAAACTGAACAAGAACAACCCGCTCCTCAATTTAGTTGGTATGTTTTATCTGTGTGAAATCGATTTTGAAGGCAAAATAAAGTTACATGTAAAGCCTCTCGGGTTTTTTTTAGGTGGAGCTGTGTGTGTGTGTAATTGGGTAGGCCTTAAAGGGCGAGTCAATTAGAATCAACATTGGGGCTAAAAATGTAGTACATAGGTCCAATGACACAATTCTGACATTTTTACAGAAAAAAAATTGCCCAGTAACAAGAAATTGGTCAAAAAACTCACTAATTTGGGAACGCCCCAAAAAATTGACAGCTGATTGGCTAGAGCGATTTGACGTAGCATCGGGAAGTCCCCCGCGAAGCCACTAAGGTTGACTAATATGTTGGCAATGTAAATGAATGATAATTTATCCATTTTCATATCACTATTTATACAATTTCGACAATCTTTAAGTCCCCCAAAAGGATTTGAATAGGTTGTTTAGACATTTTAGTAGAGGTCAAATGACAAGTCTGGCATTTTTTCAAACACTTTACCCATGATAATTCCTCTTTTGGATTAGGTTTATGTTTTGGAAAAACGTAATATTTTACAGACAAGTAGACGTGTGGACAGTCGCTTTACTGCTGACCGTACCTTGCGAATCTTTGTGTGCGTGCTTATGATAACAACCAAGTACACTGAAAGACTGGATGAAAGTCTAAATATATTACAACAATTACAGCAAAATCGTGTGCTGCAAGCTAGCTGCCTCCGGGGGGGGGGGGGGGCACTCACATATATATGTCACACATGTATGTGCCGCTGTGACGTCCCCCATTTTCAACCTTCTTGTGTCGCTCCCATGATATGCGATTTTCAGATTTTCACTAACCGCACCTCGATTGGCTTCCGACTCGCTCCCTAGAATATGAGAAAACAATGCGCACAGCCCATTGTCCGGGAACGGTCGCTCCCTAGCCTCCCAGGCCAGCGCAGCGGGGAGCTGGGCGAGTAGTTCTCCTCTAACTGAACGCGGTATTACTAGTGCTAGCGGCGGCTCAGCGAGATCAATCTGCATGCGACATCGAGCCAGTGCAGTGGCGCGGCATGTACAGCGTTAAAAACAGCGCTGCGACCGCTGACTCAGTTCATGCACCGTATGTGTACCAGAGTAGTGAGATCGCGAGCAGCTAAAATTAGCTCTGCCCATGAGCCCGTTCTCTCCTTAGACCCTCAAAAATGAGCTTCCTCAATTAACCATTTAGCTCCTTAGCCCCCTGTTTTGAGATTGGCAGCGGCACACCCACATCCAAAAACAGGTTGAGTGCCCCCCCCCCCCCGGGCTCTACGGTACGGTACGGTAGACCTACCCTCTTTTTCTCCAGTGACTCCAGCTTCAGAACTGCAGACCGACTCTTGTTTTTTTAGCTCCCTGTGTTTGGCTTCCAGTTCCACAGCCCTCAGTTCCCAGTCTGATGACAGGGATAGCTGTCGGCTGCAGCATTTTATTCTTGGGCGCAAATCCTAGCTGGTCATACAGCCCCTGGCCTGAGGGCCTGACTATCGAAGTCCTCCTCCCTGAAGTGGTCACTGCAAACAGTACTGTGAGCGGAAGGGCCATCCCACTGAGCTAGCTCGCGTCAGCTTGATCCTTGAAATCCAAATTTTTCGAGTTGCATCACCTTTAGGAAAGGTGTGCAGACTGACACCATCGCTGGTGCCTTTGCTGCACCCAGCAACAACACATCTCCGCGGCATTTTCTTGAGATATGCACTCCTATCATGCCTATCCAAAATTCCCTGCACTGGATATACACAGACAAGCGTCGTCCGCTAGCTAGACGTTCCCGATGGTACGTCACAGGTCACCTGACAAGGCAACGTGACTGGGCCCTATTTTTCGAGGGGCGTGACAGACTAGCTGATAAACGTGCGATTTAGGCAATTTCAACGAAGCTTAGAGAAGTACACAGATCTTTTTAATAATTAGTATATGCGATTTCTATTAATATTGACATAATACTTTGATATTATCGTGAAATGTAATTCTAATTGACTCGCCCTTTAACTCCAGGGAGCTCTTACCCTGGCATGCCTGGGGTTAGGTCACATCAGCAAGCAAAACCAATTGACCATTAGGAAATATACATGTGTGTATACTGGGTATTGGGGATACAGATGTAATTTTGTTTCAAATGGAGGTTTTTGTGGGCAAACTGATACTTAGGTTTTACGTCTAGGCCTATAGGCCTAGGCCTAGGCCTAGGCCTAGGCCTATATATTAATAAGTTCGTTAAGATACAAAATGTAGAAAGTTATAAAAACTTACATTTACACTTTTTACAGCCTTCCTTTTCCAACTTATCACAGAGACATCCATCCGTATGACGACTGCTCTCAGTATGTTGCGCACTAGTGAGGCCGCTCTATATGGTTACGCACCATACATGTAGATACGTACACAGAATGTTACGCACACAATCTTCTTCTTCTTCTTCTTCCAGTCTGGTACAGACCGCCGCTGGCGTATTATCGTACGGACAAGGTCGATATTACAACGACGGGTGGCCGTTCTCTCCCAAAGACTTTTTCAATTATTGCTCCTCGCCGTTAAAGCACTTTGCTTAATATCCTGCACCAGAAGGAATACAGCAGATTGTAGAGGATGCACGATGAGAAGCCTTATCGCCAGACTAAACTCATTAACAACCCCCAAGCTGTCTTAACAACAGGTAAACAACGAGGTGGAGATTGAATTGATGAACCGATCGCGCCGGTACCACTACGAGCGCTGAGGGCTCCCTTCATCATAATCGTGAAAAATACAAAATGGATGCTCTGACCGGATCTCGATAGGAGATTTCGCAAAAAATTCACCAAAATTTCAGGAAATTTCCTACACAGTCGGCAATGGCGTGTGCCTATGAGTGGGTTAGGTAGGCCTAGGGCTACATTACATGATTATTTACGTCGTACTCGTACTAGGGTCTAGTGATGGGGAGCCCCATGTCTGCGCATCTAAGGTTTTGATCTGAAAATGAACAAGAATTTCTTTAATATTCCTCTAAAGCTTAATTTTATATTATTCCTGATATTCTAAAGAGTAGGCCCCTAGCCCCACACCACGAATAGTGGTCATATTGACCACTACGAATACAAAATGCAAAAATAGTTTGTATTTTCTGTCGCGTGTAGTAAAGGTATGGGGGGAAAATAAGATAAATATTTTAAATACCTTGCTTTCAAATTCCGCCCTTAAAAATCTCACTCCTACTTCAAATGGCCGTTAGGAAGAACTTTTGATATTTTCAGCAAAATCCAAAGTCAAAATCTTGTCCAAAACCGGAGAAATCCCCGCCGATTTGTTTCGCGATCGCGTGTTGTTTACATACTGCCGATGTCTTAGACTAAAATCGGCCAATAAAATTTTTGTCCACGAAGAAACTCGGGATCGCAAGCGCACACCGATCTTTACGATCGCGCACACAGAAAATCGGGACTTTCCGTGTATGCCACATAGGGACCGAATTTTTAAGGACAAAACTCTTTTGGGGAGATGTCAGCGCCCGCGGCGACCAGGAAATGTACACAATGACTCCGATAGCTCGTTTCGCGAGAATCAACAGTAAATTACGGATTTGATTTTTGGAAATATCTTTTCCAACATCGGTGAGTTGAATTTATTGTATTTCTTGGATATTTAGTGGTCGGTTTTTGTAAATTAAATGCCGATTTTGAGTGAATGTTTGTGACTTTTGTGCAGTGGTGTTTTAAAAAGTTGAGGTGTATGACTGCCATGGAAAAAAAACAATGGTGCCCATGTCTGCGCACTCATTCATTTTATACGCAGTTTGGGAGTTTTGAAGTAAAAGAGAACATTTTAAGGCTTGTGAATAAAATGTCTGAAATAAGACCGTTTTTCATTATTTTGACTCGTTTTTGCATGAATACCTATCGCTATGATAAAGATGAAAAGTTTGTGTTCGTTGCGTGTTTTGTTTTATTAGAATCGCGCAGTTACGCGTGTGCGCAGACTTGGGCACTCTAGCCATACTTTCGTATCGTAGTCGTACTTGAGTTGAGACTTAGTTAAGACTTAAGACTTTAATTAAAGTTTACTTTAGTTGAGTCTTGAGTCGTAATCGTAGGTAATAATGATGGGGGGCCCATGTCCGCGCACCTAAGGATTTGACCTGAAATGAACAAAATTTTCTTTAATATTCCCCTAATTTCAAAAGCTTAATTTCATATTATTCCAGTAATCCAGATATTCTAAACTTAAACTTTAATAAAAGTAAGTAAACTAAGAGTAAGTTTGCAAACAAATCTCATCAAACTTCAAAGACAGAACTGAGCAGGAACGTCGTCGTTTCACAAGAAACGGCGGCCATGTCCATCATGTCCATCAAATCATGGTCTAGTATGGTGTCATTAATTCAACATTGCCCATGGTGCCCATGTCTGCGCATTCATTCATTTTACACACAGTTCAGTTCAGGAGTGTTCACGTGAAAGACAACATTTTGAGTGAATAAAATGTCTGAAATAAGACCTTTTTTCAATTTTTTGACTCGTTTTTTTTTGCATGAAAACCTATCGCTATGATAAAGATGAAAAGTTTGTGTTCGTTGCGTACTTATGTTTTATTAAAATCGTGCAGTTATGCAAGTGCGCAGACTTGGGCACTCCAGCCATACAGCTAACTTACATGTAGCTGTACCGTAACTCCACACTCCAGGGAGTTCCGCCGCTGCGCACGCACCGTAGCCTCTTGGCGATGGCCCTGGCGCTGTTGGAGTCCGTAGTCAATATCGAGGCAAAAGTTCTGGCGAGCTTTGCTCGCCAGATTAACCGAGGCACTTGCGCTGAGGGATGTATGACATTTGCTTCGGCAACAATTGTTCCTGCGACACTCTCCGCCGACATTTGCTTTAAAGAATTGATAATTGCTCCATCAATAAAAATGAATAAGGGACAATTCTATTTCTCAAAATTTTCCTGATTATATTGGTGTTTTTACCTCTTCAACTTAGAGGTCGTGACCACCGCCAAAATTGACACAGCCCCACATAGTGACGGTTCTGTGAGTGCCGGCTGTACCCAACCCTTCACTGCATGCCCGGCGAGGCCCCATCCGGGAGATCCGCCTGGCCCTTGCGGAGCAGCAGTCTCAATCTCCATCCCTAGCTCACAGAGGTAATCAGCACAGAGCGGTAGCACAGGAAAGATCACACTTTTTCCATAGCCCTAGACAGATTTACAAAATCATTTTGTCCTTTTAGTGCATTTTCATCAACTTGCAAAACTTTGAATCTGTCAATTTTCAACATTCTAGCGGTGTGCAAAATCTCATTAAAGTTAGACTTTAGAGCAAGTACAATGCCATTTTCACAAGAAACGGCGGCCAGCACCAGGTCATCTCAACATTGTCGCTATCGCTATGATAAAGATGAAAAGTTTGTGTTCGTTGCGTGTTTTGTTTTATCAGAATCGCGCAGTTACACGTGTGCGCAGATAAGGGCACTGCACAGACCTGGGCACTCTAGCCATATGGACTACGGGAATATTACAGTAACAGATTAACTTCAGTTCCGTTAAACTTGAAATGGTTGATTTTGTTACTGTTTTGGGACACTGCCCATAGAAGAGGGATTATATTCAAAATTTGTTATAAGCAAGTCTACTTTTGAAGCCTTGAATATAGACTAGCCAAAATTAAAAACCAAAGACTAAAACTAAAAAGTACGTAGCCTCGTACTTAATAACGAGGTCTAACGTCAGCTCTAAAAGTAAAAAATAAAAGCAAACATTCAGAACGGAAAAAATTAAAAAATGGCAACAGTCATCATACTCAAACTATGAATACTGTAGAATCATACTCATAGTCCTAGATTTTGTCGATAATCAACAAAATTGATTATCAACATGTTGGTAACTGAGGTCTAAGTTACATGTAGATCTATATGTAGAGCTATCCTGTTGTAGTGAATGTGATAAAACTTGTAGTTAACAAGATGTCCCTTTTTAGTAGATCCTATTGCAACATAAAACAACAGTAAACAGTCAAAACAAAAACACTTTGATCTACTATGATAGAAAATGTTGTTTTTTTGTCCCTTTGTGAGTTCATACAGTTTTGATATTTATGACTCTATTCATTTTTTTCCCCCTTTTCATTTTCTATTTTATTTCTCAAATTTTGGCATTCCATTTGTAAAAATCTCTGTCTTTTGTGATCTTGACTCTTGTATGTACCTCACTATTTCTCATTTGTTTAAATTTCGTCATTTTAAAAATCATTTTTTTGTTTAAAATTTCATTGCTCTTGCCATACCTCTTATTTTTGTGCAAAGTATTTTATTCAATCTCTCTCTTATTTAACTTGCCCCACATCCCCCTGCCCTCCCACCTCATCTTCCCTATAATAATGCCTTCACATTTCCCTTGTACAATATATGTACCAAGGTGAATTCTCACGCCCTTTTCTTTCTAGCTATCTTTATTTGTTCTCTCTTTCCCCTTCCCACTCTCTCTCTCACCCTTTCATCTCTCTCTCTCTCTCCCATCCCATCTCTTTCCCCTTCCCATCTCTCTCTCTCTCACCCTCTCTCACTTTCCCCCTTTCTTTCCCTCTTTCTTTCCCTCTCTGTTTCTCTGTCTACCCCATCTGTCTCAATCTTCCCTCTCTCTGTACCCCTCAAACGTACTTGCTCTTTCCTCATCATACTCTTCAATATTCCTATTTGTGTGCATGGCTATATCCACCATCTCTACTTTGCTATTATACTAGTTGTATTTCCTGTGCTATATTTTGCAGGGAGAAGCGAGAGAAACTGAACATCGAGGATTTCACATTCTCGGACAGGAAAGGAGAAGAACTTGGGAAAGTTCCCGGAAAGATAAATGGCCAACGTTTCATCATAAAGAACTGTGAGGTACAGTAAGACAGATTACCTGTTTTTGTATGAAGATCAGGGGTGGTATTCTGAGATTTATTTTATCTTGATTTTAGTGAAAGATTTTAATTGTCATAACAAATTTCAAATTGCAACATTTCATTGGTGTTTGCGCAGATGAATTTTGCGTACGTAGCCATTTTTGCGCAGTCATTAACCAATAATGCGCCATAAGTGTACATTTTGTTAACACAATTAAATTTATTTCACTAAAATCAAGATAAAATAAATCCCAGAATACCACCCCAGATTTTTTTTTAATAACAACATCTACACCTACACCAAAATGTAAAGGCAACAGAATGTCTCTAGAAGCAGTGGACCTTCAAGGTTATTAGTTAGTCAAGTGAATTATGATTAGGCTGTTGAATATGATGAAATTTATATTTTGTTTGATGAATGTTAAGAGAAGATAGCCAGAGGTGTGCAAGAATAGATTTGGAAAACAGAGAGGAAAAAAAAAAGAATTTGCTGTGGGTATACCTGCACCCCCCCCCCCCCCCCCCCCCCCTCTCTAAAAGGTCAGATTAAGAGAAAATCACCAAAGTGCAAATTACTAAAAGAAAGGCCCCCTCAAAGAAAAAAAATCATAGAATTATGTGTTTGCTGAATAAAATAACAGTTTCATCTTAACAATACTTCTCCAAATGAAGCCATGCTGCAGTTGAAGTGAATTGTGATTCAAATAACATTAATGTTGTGAAATAAACCAGATGGTATTGGCTCCGGCCTAGCTTGGCCAAGTTTGGCCAACACCGTGGTAAGAAACGGATATTTAGACCTTATATCTTTCCTTGTATTTTTGTTACTGCACTTGCAGGACTGCACCATATATCTCTTTGATCATATGGCAACTATCACAGTGGATGATTGTACAAACTGCAGAATATTTGTAGGACCAAGCAAGGGAAGGTAGGTGGTACATGCACCAGGGGAGCGTTTCATCAAGCGTTTTGTCAGTGATTTTTACCAACAACTGTTATAAGCTACTGATATCCTTGCATCTGATTGGCTGAGAGCAAATTTGTGAGTAAAAATCACTGCCAAGACACTTAATGAAACCAGACCAGACCAGGGGAGTGTTTCATCAAGCGTTTTGTCAGTGATTTTTACTGACAAATTTGCTCTCAGCCAATCAGATGCAAAGATTTCAGTAGCTTATAACAGTTGTCGGTAAAAATCACTGACAAAACGCTTGCTGAAACGCTTCCCCCTGTACATTTGATTTTTGTCATCCCTCAGCATTTTTAACGAAAACCTGATTAGTTGTTTCTGTCACCTACCAAGGCATTTCTTGAAAGTTATAAAGAATCGAACACAACATAAAATGTCTCATTTGCAGTAGTTTCATTTGAATATTCCATGTATTTTCAAAATAGGAGATTTTATGATGGTGGTAATAGTTGTAGTGATCATGCGGAAAGTAATGATGCAGATGACAGTGATAATGATGATGATAATGGTGATAATGATGATGATGATGGTGGTGGTGTTGACTACTGTTGATAGTTAAGATGATGACATGAATGATGATATCCAGATGACGTTCATAATAGAGATGATGGTGTTGATGATAACAATGATAGTGGTGTTGATGATGATGATGGTGTTGATCATGATGATGGTGGTGGTGATGATGATTTTGACAACCGTGATTATGATGATGATGAATCCTATAATAAGTATTGTGAAAGACTTCATCTTTCTAAGATCTTAATGGAGTTACAAAGAAGGTCGCATCTGTATTTTTGTTGATAACAGTTATCAGCATGGTGATGATGATAATACAGTGAAACCTGTCTATAAAGACCACTCAAGGGAGACAAGAAAAGCGGTCTTTATGAGCAGGTGGTCTTTATGTACAGGTTCCTTTAATACATATTTCAATGAGAAACACTTTTCAAGGGAAACAAAAATAGTGGTCTTTATAGACAGGTGGTCTTTCTATACAGGTGGTCACTAAAGCAGGTTTGACTCTATGAGGTAATTATGGTGAAAAGGGAAAGTCCACCCTGATTACAAGTTGATTAAAAAAACAAACCAGAAAAATTAAAGAAGCAGATCAGTGAAGGTTTGAGCAAAATACGATAAGAAAGTTATGAATATTTGAAGTTGTAATCAATCAAACACAAATTGGCAACTCCATGATGTATCTTGGGATCTCCCCTCCCATTTGACCTGTACAAAAAAAAAAAGAAAAATCATTAATGTCCATTTTCTCTAAAGAAAATGTTCATTCATACATGCACCTTACATGTAGATATAATCATTGCTCATATGTTTTTACACAAAACCTGTATGGAACAAATCTATTCCTTCATCAAAAAGGTAGAAAATGAAATTTGTTTGTAATTTGCTGTACAGAGCAAATGGGAGAGTTGCCAAAATGTGTTTGATAGATAACAACTTCTAAAATTCATACATGTAACTTGCTTATAAAATTTCTTGTTGGATTTCGCTCAAACTTTCACTAATCTGTTTCTCTCACTTTCGTTCCTTTAATCAAATCAACTGAATACCAGGGTGGACTTTCCTTTTCACCCTTACAAGACAATTGACCACATTTTGTGGTTTGGTTCAATAACTTTTGATTCAGAGCCCTAAAAATATATACCAGATGCATGAGTAGAAAGAGCAAAACTTTCTGCACACACTGTGTCCATTTTTGTTGCATGACAATATTGCATTTGGATGCCAGTAAGTTTACAAAGGAGAATAAGCCTTAAATTCCTTAAAGTAGCAACACATTGAGAGGTTAAAAATCATTGTTTTCTATCAAGATTGGCAATTGTTGGAACTTTTCGACAGAGTTCCTATGTTGTTTTAAAATAGGTTACAAGAAAAAATAATGTTGTTGCCAATTTGAATAACAAAATGTGATCAATGAAGCCTTTGAATAATTCCTATGATGAAAGGGTTAAAAATATAGAAATATTGATTTGTGTAGGAGATCAATAGTCATCGAATGAATTTCTTCTTGTTTTATTATTTGCAGTATATTCCTGAGGAACTGTAAATCCCTGCAATGTGTGATAGCCTGTCAGCAGTTCAGAACCAGGGATTGCAAAGGTGTAGAGACATTATTGCACTGTGATTCTAAACCCATCATAGAATCTTCAATACAAATGAAATTTGGCTGCTTTCAGTACTACTATCCAGAACTCTACGGTGAGTAGAGAGGGAGAGAGAGAGAGAGAGAGAGACTGTGAGTGAGAGAGAGAGAGAGAGAGACTGTGTGAGAGAGAGAGAGAGAGAGAGAGACGGTGAAGGTGTAGAGACATTGTTGCACTGTGATTCTAAACCCATCATAGAATCTTCAATACAAATGAAATTTGGCTGCTTTCAGTACTACTACCCAGAACTCTACGGTGAGTAGAAAGGGGGAGAGAGAGAGAGAGAGAGAGACTGTGAGAGAGAGAGAGAGACGGTGAAGGTGTAGAGATATTGTTGCACTGTGATTCTAAACCCATCATAGAATCTTCGTTACAGAGGAAATTTGGCTGCTTTCAGTACTACTACCCAGAACTCTACGGTGAGTAGAAAGGGAGTAAGAGAGAGAGAGAGAAAGAGAGCGAGAGAGAGACTGTGAGACTGTGAGAGAGAGAGAGAGACGATGAAGGTGTAGAGACATTGTTGCACTCTGATTCTGAACCCATCATAGAATCTTCGATACAGAGGAAATTTGGATGCTTTCAGTACTCTATGGTGAGTAGAAAGGGAGAAAGAGAGAGAGAGAGAAAGAGTTACATACATGTACATGTACATATAGCTACATGTATAGGGTGGAGGGGGGGGGGGGGGGTGCTGTAGAGCAGAGAGAGACTGATAGATACATGTATAGGGAGAGAGAGAGACAGACATACAGAGAGAGGCATTATAGAGATCGGTATATGAAGAGAGAGAAAGAGAGAGAAAGAGAGAAAGAGAAGGGGGGGGGGGGGTTATGGAGTAGGAAATATGGAAGGAGGGAAAGAGTTAGAATGCACAATATATTTTTTTTTAAATCAGTTTTGTTATAATTATTTTCGTAGAGAGAAAAATTCATGCTAAAAAGCATATACGGTAGATTCCAAAACTAATTTCATTTTTTTTTTTTACAGGGGTGTAAACAGCTAATTTTATGGTCTGTTTGCACAGGCAGCCTGATCCAGAGCTCAAAGGGGAACAGTGTTCTGTGGAACCCTGTTAGTGTCTGTCCCTTGGAAAAGTTTGTTGTGATTTTGAAGCCTCGGTCATTTTTTTTTTTTTTTCATCGAGTATATATTACAGGTCTCCTCTCTTTCGAGTCATTATCGTAATCTCTCATTGCAAAGAAAATAAGAATTACAGAGAGAGAGAGAGAGAGAGCACTGTAGCTTAATAGCTAAGAACTAGTACTAGTACTCTGAAATGCACGCTAACAGACCAAAGATAGCCAAATGCGATTCAGCGATTGGTCTCCACTTGCTGAACAATCCAGCTTGCGCACAAAGCTATGCCGAAGATCAATTCTCAATTATGTCCCGGGCCAGAAGCTCGGCGCATTTACGCTTTCTGGAAGCCGCCTACATTCATTCGAAACGAACCCCTTCTGTGTAGACAAAAGGAGTTCGTCCAAGCTTAGCGATTGTTCTGAAATTACGGCGTCTGGGTTGCGTCTGGGTTCATCGAGTATATTTTTATAGTTGATTTTCAAGTAATTTGTTATATACCTGCGTGATAACCTGATGAGTGCAGGTCGAAAAAGCTTCGTTATCATGTCTCTTTTTCGTGCCATATTGAAATTTTGTAGTACCAAGAAATTGTTTGAACTAGTACTGGGTTTGCCAGTCAGTGTACATGTACATTGTAGATTGTGATGAATTTATGATTTTTGGACTGTTCTCATTTTGCAGACCAATTCAAGGCAGCTGGACTGAAAGCGTTCAACAATACATGGAGTAGCATACACGATTATACACCAGTCCCTGGTGAAGACAACTGGTCACTCTTGCCTGAGGTAAGCTGACGATGCAGCAGTGCAATGCAAGTTGACTGCTGAATAAGGTTTTGAAAAGTTAAGAAAACTTAAATGAAAATTTACTGTATAGGTAATGTTTCACCTTTCATGTTTGTGATATAACATGGATAATGGATAAAAGCTATTCACATTTGTGACAAAATTATAGAAAAACTAGTTGCTTCTAAATGCATTTTTCTGATGAGAAAATGTAATGCAAAATAGATATTGTCTTTGATCTTTGATAGGACATCAATGTCGAGGAGTTCTTACCCTTACCTAAAGCAGATGAGCTGGCTGCTGTAGGTGTGTCTTTGGACCCGGAAAAGAGTGTAGTACCCCTTACTCACGGAACGAGAAGACCGGTGGGAGACTTGGTGAGTAATGTGAAGTTTGTTTGTAGAGGTGTCGTCGTCGAGCGGTCGAGTGAAAATAAAGTAAGACATCAAGACAGTAAGACATAATGCAAAATAGCAATCAGTCGCTAACTTTTCTTTTCTTACTTCTTCCAGAATTGTCTGATGTTGGTGTTTAGAAATGAACACTCAGATGAGAGGATACGAGCCATTATCAGAGAGATACATAACGATGTAAGTATAAGCCACTTCGTAATTACAATTTGAGCTTGTGCAGATAAAGGTCATTTGTACCGAGTACAATTGACCTTTATACGCTGTCATTTTGTACGCACCATGATGTGCGCACCAATATGATTTTACATGTTAAACAAGTAGCACGTCCAGCACAATAAATGCGCGTGGGCGTACAAATCACGGTTATTTCCGGGTCATTTGTACCATGAGATCATTACGACCTGGATTATTGTATTAGCCCCTTTCACACAAAAACCCCCCCCCCCCCCCATTTCTATGCTCATTGGTGAGCGCCAGCTCAAATTTGAATTTTTTAAACAAAATCAGTAATAAAGCAAAAGAGAGAGAAAGGAAAAAGTGGGGGCACTGTGGTTTCTTGGTGAAGGATCCAGCCTTTCAGTGGGGGTGGGGTGGGGGATGCAAGTTATAAAAATGTTTGATGTTTGACATGCAAGCAAGCTAAAGAACAAACAAACCAACAAACAAGAGCGGGAGGGCTGTGGTATATTGGTGAATGCTCTTGTGTCCAGTACAAAAGGTGCTTATTTTCCTGGGGGTAGATTTATGGGGTATACAGTCCAGGGGGGGGGGTGTTCTTATATGTATGAATATAAATTACTTGCTACAGTTCAGGCAATCCCTAATATTCTAGATGAGAAAGATAATTTGTGAATGGCTTGAAATCTTTGTGGTGCTTTCCATGCCCGTGTTGATTTCAGGATGGCTGCTGTGAGCTTGTAAGGCTCGATGTACTTGTTACCATGGTGATTAATTTTCTTTCTCCTCCCTTCTCTTTCTGTTATAGAGTGCCTGTGTCTTATTGAATACGAGACAGACTAGGCTAGATCAACAAGACATCACAAGAATGTTTGGTGGAAACCCTGCACATAAGGAAGCTACGAAGAAAGGTATAGAATTGATGAATTCCAGGGATCGATGATGAATAAAACTCTGTAGATGCTAGAGGGCGTCAACAGATATTCATCAAATGCTTGCTTTTGATTGGTTGGCGCATGCTGCGGGAGCTGTGGGTCCACCTTTCAGTTGTGTTGTGTACTTCCGGCTTTTCACTTAGTACATTTCTATTGCAGCTACGTATGGCATGATACAGTCCCACTCTTATATTTCTCCGACCAGCACATGAAAATTACTGTGTTATATCAGGAATCACCTTATATCAGGGTAAAAATACAAAAGAACATGAAGACCTGGGACCAGCAAAATGACCTTCTTATATCATTCAGGAATCTCTTTTTATCTGAGCTCTTTATATATATATAGATAAATAGATGCATGGAGTGGCATACATGTATCTCAAAGATTATTTTGATATCTTCAGGATGGACTCTGAAAAAATATAGAATGATCATAATATAATGATAAAGATTTATACCGACAGATAGACGAATGCTTGGCCACACAGAACATTAACTAGCTTCTATTAAATTTTGAAACCAATTATATAACTTCTTCCTTTTTTTTTTTTCTGTTCTTTTCTTTATAGGCCTTGTTACATCACTGGAAGTCAATGGCACAGATACGATAAGCAAATGCAACAGCATCGTTCAGCAAGTCGCTTCTGACTGCGTTGTTTACATTTCAGCCGACAGCGAAGCGGCATCGCGTGATCACGACAACTGGCTGAATTTCCTTGACTCACAGATGACTATGTGAGAAGTAATGAATTCATCTGTGGTGTATGCACCCACATCTTGCATTTTTTAGGTGATTGTAGTCCCACGTGCAGAGGTTTGTGTTGGTCAGGGCTACTTGTGTGTAGTCCCATATGGAGTGGGTTGTGTTGGTGAGGGCTTGTGTAGTCCCACTTGCAGTGTTTTGAGTAAGTAGTCCATACCCCTGGAAAGCCTTCTGTGAGGATATTTTATTTACTGCCAGAGGCTGGGAAGGACGTGAGGAAAATGGCATGAGGTCATTGTAAGAGTTTAAACGTCTTGTAATGTTTAGACTTAGAAACTGCCGTTCAATTGCCCTTGAAGACATTTTTTGGCAAATATAAAGAATTTTTTGCAGTGACTCAAAATACTGTTTTTTCAAAAAGTACTAGATATTGCTAATTACTAAACACTATGTTTTCTTTCCTGGGAATTGTGTATTTAAGCGTTGTGTTTGGGGCATTTGGAGAAGGACGAGTATTCATTTGTGCAGTTTAGGTTATACCACAGTTTAGGAAAGCACAACTATTCCTTTGTTGTGTTCTGATACTTGACATTGTGAGATACCATACATAACCATTAGACCGATCAGAACCAAGGGTAATTAACCCATATACTTCTGGAACCAGGCAGCTGCTGTATTCAGCCTATGAGAGTTAAAGAATTCAGTAGTCAACGGGTTAATGTCATTTCAGGTACATGCAGGCCGTGCCTTTTGATGTATTGGTGTACTATAAACGTGGAATATTTTGCGGTGTTAAAATTACCGCGCATTTCGAGCGGGATGAAATTTGCGAGAAAATTGTAGAAAGCGAATGTTTTTGTTGATGTCATATTCTGCCCATGAGCCTAGCGCATCAGCGAAATTTAAAACTTGTGAAATTCCTTTACTCGACCGAGCGTCAATAATTAATCGCGTGAAAATTTCCACTTTTATATTACATGTACCCTTTCAGGTGCTTTTCATGTTGTAATGATGTAATTCTTGAAATAATCACCAATTAATAACATTTATTCTTATTATTTGAACTGCCAACTTATACACTTTTAATATAACCTGGGCAGCATTTCATCAGTGTCTTGTCAGTGATTTTTACTGACAAATTTGCTCTCATCCAATCAGATGCAAGGATTTCAGTAGCTTATAACAGTTGTCGGTAAAAATCACTGACAAAACTCTTGATGAAACGCTCCCCTGATACAAAGTAAATTCTTTGTTGAGGTTCTGTGGTCCAGTGGTTGTGTCTCCAGGGGAGCGTTTCATCAAGCGTTTTGTCAGTGATTTTTACCCACAACTGTTATAAGCTACTGAAATCCTTGCATCTGATTGGCTGAGAGCAAATTAATCAGTAAAAATCACAGACAAGACACTTGATAAAATGCTCCCCAGATGTTGAATCAGTACGTCCTGTTCTCTCAAAATACTTGCAGGAATCGATCCCAGAGTATTGCACAACGTATAGATGTTGATCGTGAAATCTCAGCGTTTAACGTATATCTATTAAAGTCAGTTCATTTAACATCGTGTTGAATCATGTAGCCATTCTTTTTTTCTACATTTTGGGAATAAATTTCAGTGCTTGTAAAATATGACTTACATGTACATGTATCTTTATGCAAATAATGAATGTTTATGAGTGCAATGGATCATTTCATCTTTCGCCGAATGAAATATTCTGTCCATTGCACGAATGAAAAAAACATTCATTATTTGTTTTATAGGACACCTAAAAATAGCTATCGTTCTCATTTGACATTTTATGAATTAAGAAACAAGAGTGAAGGGACTTACATTTTGTTGCTGAGCGCGCGGCCGCGCCGGTCCGTCAATGTACTTGATGGTCGCATGCGCGCTGCAAAGGCAAGTCGTTTTTGCGTATGTAGACGCGTTGGTGGTCGCGAGTGCAATGGACAATTTCGTATGGATCCAAAATTGCACGGTGAATGGATCAAATTTGCACAATTGATGACGTAATTGTTAAATGGGACAAATGACCAACATCAGACAACCAATCAAATGGCAAGGATCTAATTAGGTGTCATATAATAGAAGTTGATACACATGAATTATCAAATATTGACTAAGAGCTGAGTAATAACTACCTATCTGAGTACAATGTAAATGGTCTACTTTCAACATTTACATGTTTCTAAACAAATCTTTCTATGACATCTTTCAACTGTACATATGACCAGAATCTACCATATCCAATGTTTTGAATAGTAGATTTAATGTGATAATATAATTGTCAAATAACGTGTAAAGAGATTTAATGAAATTTCTACATATAATGTATGTGTTCATATTCTGCAGGTTGTATTTATCAATACCGGCAGTGTATTTACTAAATGTCAATGTGTGTTTGAAGTTGTATTGTACTGTCGTGACATGTATGTTTTCTGTTGTGCATTTGTTATCATCACCGTCATTTCCAGCGTCCTGGTATAGGATCATACAGAAGTATTGCAATTTGCACTTTGCTTTATTGAGATTACAAAAAAATTTTTTGATTATCATGTTATGATTACCATTATCACTTCTCCACAACCATCATCTTTATCAATTTCAACACTTTGACCATCATCACCATCGCCATTATCACCTTCGCCATTATCACCTTCATCATCATCTTTCTCCATCACCATCTTCCTCAACGTTGTTGACATCTCCACCATCATCACCGACATCATCATCATCAACATCAATAAAAACTGAAACCTTGATTACTATTCAATTTGTGCTAAGCAGATATACAGTGGACACGCACTATATCGAGGACCTTGGGACCATGAAAATTATTGCTATACTGTACCAAGGTAAAAAAAAAATGAACTTAAAGACCTGGGACCAGTAAAATTTACCGTTTTATATCAGTAATCTCTTTATATCGGAGCTCTTTATAGTGAGTGGCCACTGTACGTGTATCTTAAATTCAAAATTGTCTTTTTGCCTTTTTGTCTGAAATTCTGTAACCTTGCTTGTAATGATGTAAAAAGATAATAACTTTTGTTTTGCAGCTCTTTCTTTGATATGTATATTTAGATCAATGTTAAATAAAATGATTTCATTGGAAAATATAATTGGAATGTGTGGTGTTATTGCTCATCTGAATCGGTGCACTGCTAGAAACTGCCTTATGCGCAAACCACAGAAAAAATATATCACTCAATCACCATAATTTATCATTGATTTACATTAATATAATTTATTAATTTTTGCCTTTTTCAATCAGTTGATGTATACATTTTGCATACAATATACACAAAAAAATTATTACAACCCCCCCCCCCCCCACAAAAATATTCAATCCAATACAATTATAGCAAAGAGTTCTTTTCAATGGCAGTTCACACGCTTTTAGTTATGAATCCTAAAGTGACAAGTATATTTTCATGTGCATGAAATATATTGTACTTTTTTTTTTCTTCTTACGAAAGACATTAATTTATATGTAATCTTATATGTACATTACATTGAAATTAATTTACACGTAATCTATATATATATAAACATTGAAATTGATGAAAAAGGCATGATTAGATAATAAATTGTACACTTTTTCAAGCACTTATTCCAAAGACATACAAAATATAAAAGGGTATACAATGAAATCTATGTAAAAGACAAGTATAAATTTTACCCTTTTTCTCATACCTTGTAAAACATAGAGGCTACATTGTATGTCTGCAAATCAACTATGAAAACAAAATGAAAATGAGCTTGTTAAAGATGGTCAGCATTCTGTTCACAAATGTATTCAAATTTTATGGCACACTTTTAAAACAAAGGTTCTTCTTGACAACCTGAAAGCTTGTCAGACATAGCAACAAGTAATGTATGCAAACTGGATTCCAAGTATTGTAGTTCATTAATAACCGGTTAATGGATACCTCGTTACTAGGTCCCCAGAAAAGAAACATCCAGAAGACCAGGGGAACGTTTCATCAAGCGGTTTGTCAGTGATTTTTTACCGACAAATTTGCACTCGGCCAATCAGATGCAAGGATTTCAGTAGCTTATAACAGTTGTCGGTGAAAATCGCTGACAAAACGCTTGATGGAATGCTCCCCAGCTAAAACATACACAGGACTGGAGGTGGAAGAACTGGGAAAAGCCATGGTAGATAGAAAGTACTGGGCCATCAGACCATAAGTACAGTAAAACAACCAGAATACATACCAAAATGAAGGCTTTAAGATCGACAATACATTTTCATGTAAACGTACAACGAACTAACCTAAACTAAAAAGTAGCCATTGGAAATCTACAAGAATCTATAGGGAAAAACATTACTTTAAGTAGGATTGTTTCTGCCCATGTTCTATCAATTAGAATATACATAGAATATTTGATTAAAGCAGTAAATGACTAACATGCTTGCATCAAGTTACATAATGGATACAAAAAACATAAAATACATGTATACATCTTTTATCACAATTACAAGGCACGATTTCAGTCTTAAGTTATTCAATTCATAAAGCACTATCTTGACATTACCGGTAATTTGAATTAAATTTCAGTTTATTTGTGATTACACCTGGACGCTCCTGTACTATTAGGTTCATCAAACAAATCACAAATTAAAGCAACCGTATGCCTATTGCAAGTCCACATTGCATTATTACAAATGGCTAGATATAGTTATAGCACATGAGATGAGGTCTGCGGATCATCCATTACATAGGAAGCATGCAGCATGTAATCTGTGAACACCAAAATCCCACTTATTCAAGAAATTTAGAAGTTTTATAAAGATTTTAGCACAAAATAAACTATTACCTTCTCCCAGAGAGGTAAACAGTTCATACTGTAGATTCTAAAGATCGTTCCACTGGAATACACTGGAAACCAGCTTTAATATTGCCATCAAGCTCAAAAGCAATTAACCATACTGGCAAGTATTTTTTAAAATTAATATATTCTTTATACATTAACACTTGATGCGCGCTGGCTCATACGTAAGTAAGTCTATATATAATTTTATTCCCTGCACCTGTTCAAATTCACACAGGTGACCATCAGATTTGGGCCGTGTCAATTTCGGCGGTGGTCGCCCTCTTTAGTCCACGTGGTGAAAACACCAGAAAAAGCTCCCAAATCCAGGAAAAATACTTCATTTTCAATGTTTCAGTCTGATACACATCCTATTCCCAATAATTTCTTCACATGGATCTCTATCACCACAATCGAGTGAGATTTTTAGGCTGTTTTTTTCTGGGAGTTTACTCCCTTTAAACTCAAACACGAGTCTGAGAATACACACTCCCCTGATGTAGGCAGTACAGACGTACAGATGTACGTGTGTGTGCGTGCGAGGTTATCCATAACAACCTTGTATAAGTGTGCGAGGTGCAAATCAAATGTTGCATATTTGTCCTTTTTAATTCCAATGTCCAATAGAAAATTCATCTGTTTGACAATTTTGGAAGCCATATTTAAGATTGCATCAAAACTAACAAAAGAAAAGAAATAAAAACACCCCATAAGTGTAAAGAAATAGCAAAACAATTGTTCCTATCATTATTGATACTCATATAGTTAAGGCATCAATAGATGTCCACCATTTTTAGACATGATTGTTACACACAATAAGTCAGGTCGTAATTAGTGCATGGTACTGTACAATTTCATGCGCTTCTGTTATGGTGGATACGTTACTTGGCGGCGCTTTAACAGCTACCATCACATTGGTGTGTGCATCACAGCCCTTGTCAAAAAGTACCATAGTACCCATGGTAATTTGACAGTAATTTGACCAAATTACCATCAAATCATGGTAATTTGATAGTACTTTGCATGATTTGATGTTAATTTGGTCAAATTACCATGGGTACTATGGTTCTTTTTTACAAGGGAGTGCACCCTCCTTGACAGCGCATAGGCACAGAGGAAATCTGTAGTCGGTCCAAATGACTTTTATTTGCGCATGCGCATTTTGCAATTCCGAATTTACTTATTGGGAATGTACAATAAAGCCCCCTTCGCATATGAAATGGTAAACCTGCGAAAAACCAAAAATAAAAAATAAACAAAAATACCTCCAAGTGAAATGACATTAGAGCGATGTATCTTACGAAGAGTATGTAAGCTTATAGGCATTTGTTGACCACAAATAAATGTACTGTCATTCATTTACTATTTAAGAAATATTTTGTTCAATTTTAAGCGTTGTTTTGGAAGGCTGTATAACTTAATTTTGTATCAACTGAAAACATATTCTGCAAGCATTAACAATAAATCATGGTTAACTATTACAGAATGTAAAACCATGCAACGTTTTGTCTTTGGGTGTTAGTTTGGTCCATCGGCTGAAGTTCTTCCTCTGATCACATCACTGTTTCAATGCCTGGGGCAGATACTTCTCAAAACCTAATGTCTGCAAATAAATCAAGAATAATAATCTTGTTAACCCTAATGGCTTGTTGCCCACCAGAAACGACTGCCTGTATTAACCCTTTTGAGTCAATTTTGTGGTTTGGCTCAATAACTTTTGATTCAGAGCTCTAAAAAATATACCAGATGCATGAGTAGAAAGAGCAAGAATTTCTGCATACACTATGTCCATCTTTGTTGCATGACCATATTGCGTTTGATGCCAAGATTTTTTAAAAACGAGAATAAGCTTTAAAATCCTTAAATTGGCAACACATTTAGGGGTTTAAAATCATTGTTTTTTGATCGAAATTGGCAATTTTTTCAACTTTTCGAAAAAGTTCCCAACCATGTATATTGTTTTCAAGACATAACATTTTATTAGAACCATGTAGCACTAAAAAAAAAATATTATTGTTGCCAATTTGAAGAAAATGTGATCAATTTAGCCCTTAAATAATTCCTGTCCTGAAAGGGTTAAGGGAATAAGAGAATTCAGCAGCAAACGGGGTAATAGCAAATTAAGTAAAATTCATTTTGATTCAATAAGCCAGTTCGGGGTTAGCGCATGGTACTGAGATTGTACAAATGACCCCAAATATCCACAGATATTTTAGACATGGAGGGTCCCTTTATGTGCACTTCAGAAAAATAACTCTGGGAGTGATAGAGGTGCCTCATGAATAGCTTTTGTTTCCCCCTTTAAAAAGAATACTTCCACCTGGATATCATGGAATGCACCATTAGTGCATAATTGAATAATGATTACATGACATTCATGAGCACATATCGAATATTAGTGTCAGTGGGTTTTAGAATTTGGTACAGATGACCTTTATCTGATCATGCTCAGATTGAATCTCCAAAGTGGCTTATTCAAAAGAAGGGTAGGAGAGATGAGACCAGAGAGGAATAGTATTCAAGAAAAAGAAAGTAAAAATAAAAGAAACTAGATGATTCTTCGACCGCGCGCGGTCGGAATTTATGCCTCCGCCATCACCAAATTGGAAATGTATGGCATATGTATGTACACTCTAAAAAGGATTGGTCCAACAAAATTACAAATCTTTTCACTTAAAAGCCCTGGAGACAGAAAATTAATTTCATTTCTGAATCATTTCCATCCCGTACAAATAAAAAACTTACCATTGATGACTTACAATCATCAAATACACCAAGGAAATATTATAGCAAATAGACCACTGTCCCCTTGAAATTTCTAAAATAGGTAGGCCTAGACTCCATACATCATAAACCATTTTCATGTATATAATGAACTTTGACCTTTAGACCCTAAAATCTAATCCGTTCATCGTCCCTCACATATGCATACATGGGCCAAGTAGGAAGCTGATCTGTCAAACAGTTCTGAAGTTATTGGGAGAACGAACCATTTTTATGTACATAATGACCTCTGTGACCTTCGACCTTTGACCTTGAGACCCCACAATCTAATCAGTTCATCGTCCCTCCCATATGCATACAGGGGCCAAGTTACAAACTGATAAAAAACTAGAAATATTTTTATGTAAATTGACCTCTGACCTCTGACCTTTGACCTACTTACCCCAAAATCTAATCAGTTCATCTTTCTATGGGGATACATACTGGTACCAAGTTTGAAGTTCTTACCTCAAACAGTTCTTCAGAAATCATGGTAACGGTGCTAAAAACCAAGAATTTCATGTAATTTCATGTAAATTGACCTCTGTGACCTTTGAACTTTGACCTACCTACCCCAAAATCTAATCAGTTCATTTTTCTATGGGGATACATACTGGTACCAAGTTTGAAGTTCTCACCTCAGATAGTTCTTGAGATATCGTGGTAACGGTGCTAAAAACCACTAATTCCATGTAATTTCAGGTAAATTGACCTCTGTGACCTCTGAACTTTGACCTACCTACCCCAAAATCTAATCAGTTCCTCTTTCTATGGGGATACATACTGGTACCAAGTTTGAAGTTCTCACCTCAAACAGTTCTTGAAATATCGCGGTAACGGTGCTAAAAACCAAGAATTTCATGTAATTTCATGTAAATTGACCTCTGACCTTTGACCTCCTTACCCCAAAATCTAATCAGTTCATCTTTCTATGGGGATACATACTGGTACCAAGTTTGAAGTTCTCACCTCAGATAGTTCTTGAGATATCGCGGTAACGGTGCTAAAAACCAGTAAATCCATGTAATTTCATGTAAATTGACCTCTGTGACCTCTGAACTTTGACCTACCTACCCCAAAATCTAATCAGTTCCTCTCTCTATTGGGATACACACTGGTACCAAGTTTGAAGTTCTCACCTCAAACAGTTCTTGAGATATCGCGGTAACGGTGCTAAAAACCAAGAATTCTTATGTAATTTCAGGTAAATTGACCTCTGTGACCTCTGACCTTTGACCTACTTACCCCAAAATCTAATCAGTTCATCTTCGTATGGGGATACATACTAGTACCAAGTTTGAGGTTCCTACCTCAAATGATTCTTCAGATATCGCGGTAACGAGAAGTGGGACGGACGCACGGACGGACGGACGGACGGACGGACAACCCGAAAACATAATGCCTCCGGCACCCACCTTCGGTGGGCGGAGGCATAAAAAGAGACAGTTGTTGAGAGTAGAACAGACAGGGTGGGTTAGAGTGAGGAGAGAGAGAGAGAGATAGAGAGAGAGAAGAAGAAGAGGTAGAAGAAGACAAAGAAGAGGTAGAAGAAGAAGAAAAAAGAAGAAGAAGAAGAAAGAAGAAAGAAGAAAGAAGAAGAAGAAGAAGAAGAAGAAGAAGAAGAAGAGAAGAAAGAAGAAGAAGAAGAGAAAAGAAGAAGAAGAAGAAAGAAGAAGAAGAAAGAAGAAGAAGAAGAAGAAGAAGAAAGAAGAAGAAGAGAAGAAGAAGAAGAAAGAAGAAGAAGAAGAAGAAGAAGAAGAAGAAGAAGAAGAAGAGGAAGAGGAAGAGGAAGAGGAAGAGGAAGAGGAAGAGGAAGAGGAAGAGGAAGAGAAGAGGAAGAGGAAGAGGAGAGGAAGAAGAAGAAGAAGAAGAAGAAGAAGAAGAAGAATGAAATAGACTCAACTCTACACTGTCCCTGTAAACAAATAATTATTTACAATTACAAACGTGAATAAAAGTCATACTCCTTAACCTTTACCCAAAAATGCAAGATAAAGATAAAATGATTCCTAGTACCTTAAAGACAGGAGCCAGTTGGAATCCAATTAAAGTAAGAAAAGAAGAGAGACCGGGGGGAGGTAGAAAAAGACAGAGAGAGAGAGAAGAAGCAGAAGAAGAAGAAAAATATCTCCCCTTCTTTTAAAGGCAGCCAGTCAGAATCCAATGAGAGTTGGACGAAGGTAAGGCAAAGGAGAGAGAGAGAGAAGGGGGGGGGGGGGAAGAGCAGGAAAAAATATATGAATTTGTAGCGAGAGGGATAAACCCTACCAGACGGAAAAAAGTTCAATGATAGACAGAAGGTTAGATTTCACCTACCTTGAAGATAACAGCCAGCAGGAGTCCAATGAGAGTAAGTCTGAGGAAGGTATTTAAGAAGCCCTTCTTCTTTGGACTCTTCTTCATGAAGTACTCCGCGATTGAGACCTTACGAGGGGTGTACGGTGGGTAGCGTACGCTGTCAGGGAGAGAAGTGAAAGAGAGGAGAATTATGTCACCAGCATCATCATCATACATGTCTTTGCGATGACAAAGTTCCACCAAATCCATGGAAATTCAAAGGATCTAATCAGAGATTTCTGTTGCACATAGTTTATTTGTCCTCTTATTGTCTATCCATGCTCGTACAAACATACTTTATGCGCCTTACCTTTTGGACCGTGCTGAGAGACGGCGAAGAGAGAACAAAAAAACAACAGAAAAACTGACAGGAAGAGACCGGAGGGGGGGGGGGGATAAAGAGACATAATGAGAGACAAACAAAAAGAGAGATAGAGAGAGAAGAGAGAGAGAGAGGGGGGGGGGGGGGGACCTGTAGTGCTCAGTGCACTAAGGGAATAGATCCAATCAGGTACGTTGGATTTCAGTGTGAAATGAACAATGCATAACCCTATAGGTCTGTTCACATCTTATACTTACACCCAAATTTTCCCTGCGAGCCACTGCATTTGTCAGTATACAGATGATGCACAGATATGAGTGGGTCGGTAGAATTGTTTGCATAAGGTAAATTTGAGCATGGTTTAAACACACGAGGCGCAGCCGAGTGTGTTTTAGACCAGGCCAAATTTACCGAATGCAAACAATTCTACCGACCCACGAAATAAATCTGTGCATCATCTGTTTTATAGAATGGGCGTACAGGATAAATGGCATTATTACTGGTATCATGAAACAATTTACCGGCCAAATTTTACCGGACGCATGATCCAATTTACCGGACGCATGATAAGAGAAAAAAACCTTATACAAGGCACTGCTTCATGCTTGCACTGGTAAATCATTTCCATGCATCATAAATAGATTTTAGAAATTTAATGACTTCCATAGAGAACTGAAAATCTGGCTAATTTAAAGGACAATTAACCCCACGTGATATTCTAGATGCACCTATTGTCTGCTACGTCTTTCCATGGAGGCTGCCATTTTGTGCATGACACGGATCATTAGGTACCATATGCATTGATAATAGCCTACCTTTACAACAGATACGTCGCTTTGTTCTGATTGTATTACGATTGTTATTGGCCATGGGCCTAGATAATTGACGACCCATGAGTTCTAATAGCCATCCTGTAAAGCAGATTCCTCGCTTTGTTTTGGTATTGTTACGATTGTCTCCGTCCTTGACGTCAATTCTCCGTCCTTGACGTATATTTTTTATGAAGTATATTTTTTATGAACAAATTAAGACCTTTTAAAAAATATATAAAACTAAACTTACATTTCAGAATATGTGACTTTATCTAATATATATTTGTCCTCTAAAAATCAATTACAAGTTAACGATGAAGAAATTTTACTTGGGATGAAAAATATGTGCGTGTACACATAAAGTAATGGCAGCCCCCTTATTATTGCTAGCAGACGATAACTTGGCTGGAAAATAGTGATTTATATCTATATCCTGTGTTTTTACATGAAATTGCATGTATCAAATAAGAGGCATATACTACACCATTCAAAATAAGCTAATTCATACGCTGAGGTTAATTTCCCTTTAAGGTTAAATTTCAGAATTTCATTTTATTTCAGTGTTAGAGTCTTGACCCTAAGGCTAAGCTAACTACTGTCAATGACTGTCAACTTTTTTTATTTTAGAATCTGTCAGTGTCAACAACAAGCCCAAGTTAGATATAATCTAGTCTATTTACATTAAAGCAAGTAATTTAAAGAATTAATGCAAAGAGAACTTCTAGTCTTGCATCAACAAATTTTAAGTCTGGTCATCCCATAATCCAGGCCAGCCCAGACCAGTGTATGCTGCGCTGTAGACTGTAGTGAATCACCGTACCGTATGCGCTGCAGTGCAGTGCAGCGTACGGTACTACACAGTAACCCTCTCCTTGAAGTTTCAGTTTCACACTGCACTAATTTTCATTTAATCGCCTTTTCAGTTTGCTTGTTTTTAAACAGGTAGACCTATAATCGGATTTTATTGGGCTTACCATCAGAATCCGAAGTCAACTATCATTAACATCTGAATTTTGTCTCAAATCTTGCAATTCTCCGTCATTAAAAAGTCGTATATCGCGGCTCTCGAGTCTCAGCTCAGACTCTCGCACTCGCTAAAATAAATATCGATAGCATGTTTACAGTGGCTATCGTCAGTGATCGTAATAATTATTGATATCGAACGTGCAGGCCAGTAAAATTCAAGGCACAGCTCTTGACCAATGAGATTGCAGGGATTCTGAAACCCATTCTATAATGAGCATTGTTTGGAAGTGTGAAATGCACCATGCACAGCTCTACATGTCTGTTCACTTCCAATACTGATACGTGCGCCTCAGAACTTTTTCAACTTACAGTGTGAAATGAACAATAGATAACTCTATAGGCCTGTTCACATTTGTCACTTACCCCTGCGCCTTTTCTGTAAGCCACATGTGTTTGTCAATGAGCACCGGTTTCTTGTGAGAGAAAACCTCGAAGGAGAACTTGCCGTGGTATGCCCCATGGCCAGACCCACCTACTCCACCAAAAGGCATGGAGTCAACTACAGAAAAGGACAGAATATTAAAGTTGAAAAGATTTTAAAGTAAATTCCCTGACAATGAGGTGAATAAGAGCCTGGGGTGGTATTCTGAGATTTATTTTATCTTGATTTTAGTGAAATAATTTTAATTGTCATAACAAAATGTACGCTTACGGCGCATCATTGGTTAATGACTGGGCAAAAGTGGCTGCGCACACAGAATTCATCTGCGCAAACACCAATGAAATGTTGCAATTTAAAAGTTGTTATGACAATTAAAATCTTTTCACTAAAATCATGATAAATAAGTCTCAGAATACCACCCCATGGCATTAAACTGATAAAATTTCTTTTTTTAATTGCTCAAATTAAGACTAAGATTGAAAGCTACTGCTACTCAATATCTTTTACATTTACTGAGGTCCTCTCCATTCCTTTTTAGTTTTTCTATTCCTTTATTATTCCTTCTCTCTGATTTGACTTATTCCATGCTTTTCTCTTCTCACTGTCCTTCATTTATTCATTAATCCACACTACATTGCTCTATTTTCTAAATGAATCTCTCTCTCTCTCTCTTGATTTTATTCACTGTATCAATATCCCTCCTCCCCCCCCCCCCCTCTCTAGCTCTCTGTCTTGATTTTATTCTCTATCAATATCCCTCCCTCTCTCTTGATTTATTCGCTATGAATGTCCCTCCCTCCCTCTCTCTCTCTCTTGATTTTATTCACCATCAATATCCCTCCCTCCCCCTCTCTCTCTCTCTCTTGATTTTATTCACTATCAATATCCCTCCCTCCCCCTCTCTCTCTCTCTTGATTTTATTCACCATCAATATCCCTCCCTCCCCCTCTCTCTCTCTCTCTTGATTTTATTCACTATCAATATCCCTCCCTCCCCCTCTCTCTCTCTCTTGATTTTATTCACTATCAATATCCCTCCCTCCCCTCTCTCTCTCTCTCTTGATTTTATTCACTATCAATATACCTCCTCCCTCTCTCTCTCGATTTTATTCGCTATCAATGTCCGTCCCTCCCTCCCTCCCTCCCCCTCTCTCTCTCTCTCTTGATTTTATTCACTATCAATATCCCTCCCTCCCCTCTCTCTCTCTCTCTCTCTTGATTTTATTCACTATCAATATCCCTCCCTCCCTCTCTCTCTCGATTTTATTCACTATCAATATCCCTCCCTCCCCTCTCTCTCTCTCTCTCTTGATTTTATTCACTATCAATATCCCTCCCTCCCCCCTCTCTCTCTCTCTCTCTTGATTTTATTCACTATCAATATCCCTCCCTCCCTCTCTCTCTCGATTTTATTCACTATCAATATCCCTCCCTCCCTCTCTCTCTCGATTTTATTCACTATCAATATCCCTCCCTCCCCCTCTCTCTCTCTCTCTCTTGATTTTATTCACTATCAATATCCCTCCCTCCCCCTCTCTCTCTCGATTTTATTCACTATCAATATCCTCCCTCCCCCTCTCTCTCTCTCTCTCTCGATTTTATTCACTATCAATATCCCTCCCTCCCCCTCTCTCTCTCTCTCTCTTGATTTTATTCACCATCAATATCCCTCCCTCCCCCTCTCTCTCTCGATTTTATTCACTATCAATATCCCTCCCTCCCTCTCTCTCTCGATTTTATTCGCTATCAATGTCCGTCCCTCCCTCCCTCCTCCCCCTCTCTCTCTCTCTCTTGATTTTATTCACTATCAATATCCCTCCTCCCCTCTCTCTCTCTCTCTCTCTTGATTTTATTCACTATCAATATCCCTCCCTCCCTCTCTCTCTCGATTTTATTCACTATCAATATCCCTCCCTCCCCTCTCTCTCTCTCTCTCTTGATTTTATTCACTATCAATATCCCTCCTCCCCCTCCCTCTCTCTCTCTCTCTCTCGATTTTATTCACTATCAATATCCCTCCTCCCCCTCTCTCTCTCTCTTGATTTTATTCACTATCAATATCCCTCCCTCCCTCTCTCTCTCGATTTTATTCGCTATCAATGTCCGTCCCTCCCTCCCTCTCGCTCCCTCTCTCTCTCGATTTTATTCGCTATCAATGTCCGTCCGTCCCTCCCCCCCCCCTCTCTCTCTCATTGTTTTCATTTCTCCTTCTCTGCTTACTTACTACTTACTTCATCAGTAACATTAATTTGTAAAATCAGCACTGATTTTCTTATTTACTATATAAATCTATATACCTACCTATTATGCCTGTAGTCTTGACTACGGGACCCCTTCGAGAATTTAACACACATGAGTCACAATATTGTGCGCACCCCCCGTAATCCTATTGTCCCCTTCGCCACTCACGCGCGTCAACACGCTACGGCCATCTTCCTCTTTTGCGAGCAATCCCAAGTAGAAACATTTTGCTTGCAAGGTGAGGGGAAGGAGGGAGGGTCATAGGTAGGTATATAGATTTATATAGTAAATAAGAAAATCAGTGCTGATTTTACAAATTTACTGCAATAAATCATATATACCTACCTATTATGCCAGACCAGCGCCAACTCAAAGACCGGGAGGCATGTTTCAAGCAGAAGGGAATAGGATTACAGCGAAGAAAACAAAGACACAGCGGCCTTTAAGGTGGCTGACGCAAACATAGCCTCACCTGCGGGAACATCCCTAAGGTAGCAAGAAATGAAGGAATTGGGGCGAACGCCAATAAGCAGCCTTCAAAATATCATCAAGCGCCACACCTTGAAACAGAGCCCAAGAAGTGCTGACACTACGAGTGTCATGAGCACAAGGCTTACTGTCGGAAAAAAGAGACCCTGTGCCAGCAGCCCTAAAAGCCTCGACAATCCATCTAGAAATGGAATCAAGAGAAGCAGGAGAAAGAGGCTCTCTAGTGAACAGGAACAACTGATCATCCTTACGATAAGACTTAGTCTTATCAATATACCAATAGAGAGCCCTAACAGGACACCAAACTGTGTCCTCGCGCACTGACGAAAACCAGAAAGCGGACAAAGAAAAATCTCAACAGGGCCAGAGGCAGCTGTCTGATTCTCGGCAATAAAAGAAGCCTTAGGAATCAATCTAACGCCTTTTCTCTCCCAGCGAACATGACCAGGAGTAAGGCAGAGAGCATGAAGAGTACTGCGCCTCTGCCCAGAGGCAAAAAGCTACCAAAAAGAGCGTCTTAACCGTAAGATGATGAAGCGAGCTTCACCTAACTGTTCGAAAAGAGGTTTTGCCAAGGCCTCCAGGACTTAGGCAGACCCCAAGACGGCACTAACCTAGAAAAAGGAGGTCGCTTCAAAAAGAACGACCGAATCACACCACTTAACAGCGGGGAATTGGAAATCCCGAACCATCTGAGAAATCCGAATGAATGGCCCCGATCATTCCGAACGGTAGCCTCGGATAGTAGAGATGGATCTCCCTTTGTCAAATAGCGAGATTAGAAAATCCGCAATTGAACCAATAGGAGCCGATAAGGGGTTTGATATCGCTCTTTACGCCAAAGGAAAAAGACCGAAAGACGGGAATTATAAATCTCCTAGTAGAAACTCTACGACTGGACAATAAAAATTCCGCGGCTCTATTACAGAGACCCGACTGTCTTGCAGATTCCCGACAAGGGCCAAGCAGTCAAATGAAGGAACTCTGGATTGTGGTGAAGAATCCCCGAGCCCGATCTTCCCTGATCTTCCGCAAGACTCGCGGAATCAGCTGGAAGGGAGGAAAGGCAAATCCTCGTCCGTCAAAGAGAACAAAAGCGTCCCGGAGATGGCCTCCCAAGCGGGGAGAAAGGAACGAAGACAGCCACCAACCAATACTCTGCGACGGTACATGACCGAGGCAGCTGCAGTGGAAAACTATGACCACTGCAAACCAAACATGACGCTCAAAAGAAGCACCGCTTCAATGCGTCCAAAATCCAGCTAGAAATCCTCCGCAAGAGAAATACGCTCGGAGGAATCCCGCTTCCTGAACCAAGCAAAGTCGAACCCTGCGCGCGGGTTGACTAAAAGTCAGGGAAAGTTTAGAACAAAGCAATCGCTTCTACCCCACAAAGGGAGAGCAACTAAGGCTCTGCCTGCCCCAGCGATTCGGAAACCGAAGCTTGAGAGGCCGCTTCCAAAACTGGATCCGCCTGAAATGATCGTGACAAAGAATCACGAACAAAGGCCGAAACAGTCGGATTCACGCATGAACCGCCATAAGCCTCCTCACCAGACGGAGCCCCGAGGCTGCGAGACTAGGAGGCGCATGTGATCCCATCACAGACAAAGAAGAATAAACCATAAAAGGCTAATTAGTCTCAATGTCCTACCCAAAAAAGGGACAAGAGCAGGGGATGTGAATCCTGGTACAAGGGACCAACCCTGAGTCTGGGCAAAGCCATCTCACACTGAACATCTCAGCTTGAGAGACCGGAGGGTTAGCTAAACCCGATGGGCAAGAGGCAGGCAAAGCCTTGCCTCTTTTAGCCCCTTCCCTAGGCTTCTGATTGGCCCAAAAAGAGCCTAAGTCGAAACCCGCTTTTCAGAGCGTTTATTCGGTTTCGTTCGGATCCCCGAAGCCCTTCGGGAACACGAACCGAACCCTCCGCTGAGGGACGCTCACCTCCCTTTATGGGAGAAGTGCGCTGAGGGTATTGAACCCAAAGACGCGCACCAATTACCCATATCGGCCGAGCAAGGAGATGCAACAGCCATGGGCCGGACGCCAAGGCGCCCAGAGCAAGGGCGGACCGGGATGACCCGGCAAAGGAACGCCAACAAAGGACTCAGCAGGAATCCCGTCGAACCCTGCGCGCGGGTTGACTAAAATTCAGAGAGATATCTGGACAACAAAGCAATCGCTTCCACCCCACAGAGGGCGAGCGATTGAGACTCCGCCTGCCCAAGCGATTCAGAAAACGAAGCTTGAGAGGCCACCTCCAAATCTGGTTCCACCCGAGTGGAAAGAGACAAAGGAACGCTAACAAAGGCCTCAGCAGGCAGAGCCCCGCATGGTTCAACGAAAGTCTCCTCGCCCAGCGGCGCCCCAAGGGCCGCGGGAATAGGAGGCACATGCGAAACCGACTCAGACAAAGACGAATCCAACACAAAAGGCTGATTAGTCTCAAAGTCAGACCCCTGAATAGGGACAGAAGTCAGGGTTGAAGTAGCCGGTACAAAGGACCAACCCTGATTCTGAGCAAAAGCCCGCATCATGCTGAACATGTCAGCTTGAGAGGAGCTAGCTGGGTTAGCCAGGCCAGACGGGCAAGAGGCCGGCAAAGCCTTGCCACTTTTTGCCTTCTTCTTGGCCTTTTTCTTGGCTGACTCGACAAGAGTCGTAGCCGAAACCCTTTTGTTAGAACGCTTAATCGGATTCGTTCGGATCTCCGAAGCCGCTTCGGAAACACGAACCGATCCCTCCGCGGAGGGACGTTCACTTCCCATAAAGGGATTGGAGCGCTCATGGCGTAAGCCTAGAGAATCGCCCAAATCACCCATATTGGCTAAGCAAGAAAATGCAGTAGCCATGGGTTGGGAGCTAAAAGCTCCCAGTGCGTGGGCAGACCGAGATGACTCGGTATGTGCCCGATGACTACTAAAGGCGTGTGAACCCGCTATTGGACCGCTCGAAAGCAGCAATAGGGGAGCACTAGTAGTCACGCACTCAGGTGAAAACACCTGTTGCTCCGAAGAGCGTCCATAATTGTTAGCTCGAGCATTCCCATCAGCTGGCACCTGAGACAGCCCAGAAAGTACTCGTTCCCCCATATGGCGTTAGCACGGGGGCTAGGGTTTGAGAACCCAGACCAACATGGACTAAGCCCGTGGGTTGCCCTGCAGTAGTGGGGCGCGTCTCCCCTAACGGATCAGAGCGAGTGAACGCTACCGTACGGGAAACAACCGCCCCCCCCTCTGGTCTCAGCGACCGGGGGATTGGATTCGCTAGATATCCAAACCACTAGAATCTGACGCACCCACCCCGAAACCACGGGCTTCGGAGTTGACAATCCCGACTCAGTTAACGCCACCCGTCCCGAAGCCGCAAGCTCCGAGACTGGCAAACTCTGCAAGGAAACACCACTAGGCAACTTACCCTTAGCCCTCCTCCCTCCCCCATGTACCGAAGTACTCGGGAGAGTTCTGGAAGGCCGAGTCGTCTTGCTAGACGACTCTTCGGAAGAAGCAGGTCTCCGTGACCTAGCTGCTTCTTCTTCCGAATTCATACCACTGCAATAAAACAGACAATAAAGTATACTTTTCAAAATAAGAAATACTTCAACTGAATGCAGTAAAATAAAAGTAAAATTTATTTGGGAGATACGCACAAAAGATTTTCACAGCCAAAAAAAAAAAAAAACCGTAAGAACAAACACCGAACCCAAAGGCTCGGTGACAAACGGAACACCCGCAAACACACAGAAATATCTACGTGGGGCTGACCGTGAAAGGGAAAAATAAATGCCAAGAAAAGGATACCAAAAATCCCTTGCAATCGGCAAAAGTGACTACTAAAACACACAGTACTATAATCTAAGCGAATATAGGTACCTAAAAGTGCTTTAAATGTGCGAAAAAGCGCACCTAAAGGATACTATACGACCTGATTTCAGGAGCGCTGTGACTATACGTCCTATCTCGTCGGGGGCGAGCAAGAAAGAGGAAGATGGCCGTAGCGTGTTGACGCGCGTGAGTGGCGAAGGGGACAATAGGATTACGGGGGGTGCGCACAATATTGTGACTCATGTGTGTTAAATTCTCGAAGGGGTCCCGTAGTCAAGACTACAGGCATAATAGGTAGGTATATATGATTTATTGCAGTAAATAAAGTATGTAATTATGTGTATGTAACTCACTTGCGGCATGTATAATGACATCATTTCCAACAAACGCTCCACTTGATGTCTCGTCTGCAATCCTGCGTAGAGTCTTCTGATTGTTAGAGAAGGCATACAGGGCCAGTGGTTTATCTCTGTAAAGCGAGATAAAAACAAAATGAATACGACTGCCTCTCCTATAGGCCTCCGCCTAAATTCAGTTGATGGCTCAAACTGTTCTTTAAATATTATTATAACACAAAAGTCTGATCACTTTATCTCCTCATCATGAATACAAAGTAGTTGAGATATGGTGATAACAAAGCTTTAAAACATTAAATTTCACTTGTATAATGACCTCTATGACCTGTCACCTTTGACCTATGTGAACAAAAATCTAATCAGTTCGTCTCACAATGGTGATGCATACTATTTCCAAGTTTGAAGTTAATGACTCAAATTGAGCTCAACAGATTGTTAAGGCATAAACCTGAAATTTCATGGGAAATGACCTGCATGACCAATGACCTGCATGACCTTTGACCTACGTACCCCAAAATCTAATCAGATCATCTTCCTATGGTGATACATACTAGTACCGAGTTTGAAGTTGCTTAAGAAAAAACCTCATTGAAAGTCAATATTCAACTCTTGAAAGTTCAATATTGACAATTGCTCAAAAATCTGGTGGCATGGAAGGGGTTAAAAAAGTCATGCGTAAACGAGCCTTTATATTATAAATTCTTTCCTACCTGCTATTGATAAAGGAAATGGCTTCGTCAACTGTGTCTATGTTGTAGATAGGTAGGATAGGTCCAAAGATCTGGAAAAAAAATGAAAACATGAAAACTTGGCAAATAAAGAAGTAATGTTCCATTAAGATACATGGTCATACGCTATCTGGCTTTCTCCCCATCTCCAATTCTCTAACTCTTTGTCTCTCTCTCTCTCTCTCGTTCTTTCCCCTTATATCTCTCTCTCTCTCATCTCTCCCAGTATCTCTCACTGTCTCTCCCTGTATCTCTCTCTCGACTTACACTTTCTCTCCCCATCTCCTCTCCTGTCTGTCTGTCTCTCTCTTATGCCATGTATTTTTGCTCTCTTCTTTTCTCGCCCTGGATAGGTTTATGCAACCATTAGGAGTAAACGTGTAAAGCCCACCGCACGGTCTGCCATCTGATTTCGGATAATAGCATTATATATAAACAGATAAACGCATAAAATATGTTGGATTGAGATTCTGAACAGTCATGCACAGAGTAAAATCGAAAATACGGCCTATTGCGAGGTTTCTAGTCGGAGGAAAGGCAAAATCAGCTCCAAATCGTAGTGACGTCAGAGCAGTGCTGCCATTGTCTACGATTTGAAACTGATTTGGCCCTTATTCCGGATAAAAGGCTTAGATCGTACTAAAATCCAATGTTGATTATTCACATTATCGTTCAGAACCTGAATCAGCTAGATTTTATTTGTTAAAACGTCTCTATTTAATGATCTTGCGATTTCCAAAATCGGATTGTAGTCGATTGTATAGTGTGCGATGGGCTTAAGAGGGCATTTCAACTCTCCCTCTATTTTTTGTGTTTTTCTATTTCTCTTCCCTAAATCCTTTCTTTCGTTTTTCTTTCATTGTTTCATTAATTTTGATCCCCCTCTCTCTCTCACTCTCCACCTCTCCTTTGCTTACTTCCTCTGTTACACATCTGGGGAGCGTTTCATCAAGTGTTTTGTCATTGCTTTTTACTGACAAATTTGCTCTCAGCCATTTAGATGCAAGGATTTCTGTAGCTTATAACAGTCGTCGGTAAAAATCACTGACAAAACGCTTGATGAAACGCTCCCCTGGCTGTCTTGCTAGGATTCAAGATTTCTAGGAGCAATGTACATGTATACACCAGATTCATCTCTCTCACTTTCTCTTTCTTCTCTCTCTATTTGTCTCCCCCACCCCTGTCCTCTCTCTCTCTCTCTTTACCTGACCTCATCTGTCATACACTTTGCTGTCTCACTAGAATTCAAGATAACAGTAGGAGCAATGTATAGATCAGATTAATCTCTCTCACTCTCTCTACTTCCCCCACCCCACTCTCTCTCTCTCTCTCTGCCATGCCCCACCACCCACCCCCCCTCTCTCTATCTCCCTCTCTCTCTGTGCCACCCCACCCTTCTATAGAATTCAAGATAACAGTAGGAGCAATGTATAGATCAGATTAATCTCTCTCACTCTCTCTCTACTTCCCCCACCCCACCCTCTCTCTCTCTGCCATACCCCACCACCCACCCCCTCTCTCTCTATCTCCCTCTCTCTCTACCTTACCTCATCTGTCATGCACTTGGCAGTCTCACTTGGATTCAATATAACAGTAGGAGCAATGTATAGACCAGATTCATCTCTCTCACTCTCTCTCACCTCCCCCACCCCACCCTCTCTCTCTGCCATACCCCACCACCCACCCCCTCTCTCTCTCTCTCTCTATCTCCCTCTCTCTCCACCTTACCTCATCTGTCATGCACTTGGCTGTCTCGCTCGGATTCAAGATAACAGTAGGAGCAATGTATAGACCAGATTCATCTCTCTCACTCTCTCTCTACTTCCCCCACCCCACCCTCTCTCTCTCTGCCATACCCCACCACCCACCCCCTCTCTCTCTATCTCCCTCTCTCTCTACCTTACCTCATCTGTCATGCACTTGGCAGTCTCACTTGGATTCAATATAACAGTAGGAGCAATGTATAGACCAGATTCATCTCTCTCACTCTCTCTACTTCCCCCACCCCACCCCCTCTCTCTCTGCCACGCCCCACCACCCACCCCCTCTCTCTCTATCTCCCTCTCTCTCTACCTTACCTCATCTGTCATGCACTTGGCAGTCTCACTTGGATTCAATATAACAGTAGGAGCAATGTAAAGATCAGATTCATCCGTCTGACCGCCAATCACAACATCCTGACCTTCCATCAGAGCTGCTATTCTCCTGGTTACGTGAAAGAGATACAGAGAGAAAGAGAGAGAAAGAGTCACAGATTAAGGTAATGAAGATCGCTATAAGCATCACGAACACCATAATTATTAACGTAACTATAATCATTAGCATGATCATCAACTTCCTTATCATCACCATCATGATATATGTACACTAGTGTAATGGACACCTTCGGTACGAGAGAAAGGCAAAAACCCAGACTGGTTCAATGCTGGGCTCACAGAATTGGAAACCAGTATTGAGGAAAAGCATGTAGGTCTTCTTCCTCTTCTTCATCACAAGAGTGACCACTCTGCGAAGACTCTTGCAGCACTTAGAGAGGCAAGAAATAAAGCTCAGTTGATTGCAAGACAATGTGCCAACAGTTACTGGCAGAAAATCTGTCAGAGCATCCAACTTGCTGTTGACAATGGTGATATTAAGAAGGCTCTTGGTCCGTCTGCAAGCAAGTCGGCACCACTAAAATCATCTCCTGGCAATGTCATCATAGACCGGAATAAACAGATGGATAGGTGGGTAGAGCATTACCAGGACCTATACTCTAGGGAGACCACTGTCAGTCACTGATGTCGCAACTGAAAGCATCAAAGGGCTTTCCAGTCATGAATGAGCTTGACGATCTGCCATCTGTAGCAGAGCTCATCAAGGCTATCAACTCTGTAACTAGTGGCAAAGCTCCAGGTAAAGATGGTATTCCCTCAGAAAATCATCAAGGTTGGCAAGAACACAGCCTTACTTCATCATTTCCATAAGCTTCTCTGCCAATGCTGGGAAGAGGGAACAGTACCTCAGGATATGAAGGATGCTAATATCATTACCCTCTACAAAAACAAAGGTGACCGTGGTGATTGCAACAATTATAGTGGAACATGCCTCCTCAGCACTGTTGGAAGAACTTTGCCAGTGTGTTTCTGACCAAACGGCAGCTGCTTGCTTCTCGCATCTATCCGGAATCACAATGTGACTTCAGAAGCGGAAGATCAACCATTGACATGATCTTCTCTATTCGCCAACTACAGGAGAAGTGCAGAGAGCAGAAAATGCTGTTCTACATTGGCTCCATTGATCTGACAAAGGCCTTCGATCTGGTGAGTAGAAAAGGCCTCTTCACACTACACCAGAAAATTGGATGCCCACCGAAGCTGCGGAGGCTTACCAAATCCTTTCATGACGATGTGCAAGGCACTACAGTACAATGGTTCAACATCAGTGCCCTTCCAAACAAAAAATGGAGTAAAGCAGGGGTGCGTGCTCGCTCCCACTCTATTTGGCATATTCTTCTCACTGCTGCTGTCACATGACATGCCTTTGAGTCAACAGAAGATGGGAGTGTTCCTGCACACCGGTGTGACGGAAAATTGCTTAAAACCTCTCACATCTTCGTGCAAAGACCAAAGTACGACGTGTCTTGATCAGGGAGATGCTTTTCACCGATGATGCTGCTCTGGCATCACACTCTGAGGAAGCTCTACAGAGGCTCATAAATTGCTTCAAACAAGCATGAACAAGCCTGAAGATGACCAACATCATGTGTCAGGATGCAACGGACATTCCCAGCATACACATTGGGGACTACACCCTAGAAGTGGTGGAGAAATTCACCCATCTTGGCTCCACCATCACTCACAACCTGTCCCTTGATACCGAACTCAACGTACGGTAAGGCAGGAAAAGTGATGGCTCGACCCTCCAAACGGGCATGGGAGAACACCACGCTGACCAAAAACATCAAGATGAAGATCTACCAGGCCTGTGTGCTCAGTACTTTACTGTATGGCAGTGAGTCATGGACATCATACACACACACACCAGAAGCGCTGCCTGAACTCCTTCCACCTACGCTGCCTTAGACGAATCCTTGGCATCAGATGGCAGGACCATGTCCTGAACAAAGATGTCCTTAAGCAAGCCGGAATTCCCAGTATGTTTGCCCTCCTCACACAGCGACACCTGAGATGGCACGGACATGTTAGTCGTATGGAAGATGGTAGAATCCCCAAAGATCTCCTCTATGGGGAGCTAGCTAGGGGCACCAGGCCTATTGGGCGACTATTCTTACAGTTCAAGGATGTCTGCAAAAGGGACATGAAGGCTTGTGACATTGACCCTAGAAAGTGGGAAGCCTTGGCAAGAAACCGTAACAAGTGATGACATGTTGTGAAGATGAGTTTGCAAAGGAGCGACAGGAAGAGAGTGGAAAAATGGAAGGAAGAACAAAGACACAGAAATGAAATGCTTACATTACCACCACCACCACAACAAAGACCAACTTTCACCTGCACCAACTGCCACAAGGTCTTTCCAGAATAGGATTGTACAGCCACAGCAGGAGATGCAAGTAAACCACAAATCAGACTGACTTTTGTGCAAACTCCACTGTCTCGAGAGACAGACGGATGCCAACCGGGAGTGTCATTAACACGATTATCATCACCATCATCACCAACATCACCTTTATAACCATCATCACTACCGTCATCATTATGCATATCATTATCACCATCACAATCATCATCAACATCATTGTTTTCATCGTCTCCACCACCGTTTATAGCAATTCATTCATCACCACTAACACACAGGGAGCTCTGATTCACTGTCTTTCCACTGTAGTTATACTTTTCACAAACATAAACCATGACATCGTCAGCTATCATGAGAACATCAAGTGCGATTATCCTCATTCAAGTATTAAAAATGTAAGTATTGGCATTATGATGATGATGATCATCGTCATCATCATCATCACCACCATCACCATCACCATCACGACGATCACTTACTTAAAATGCCTCTCATTGACTATCCTTGCATAGGCACTATTCTTTTGTGGATCCTCCCCAAAGAACTCCCTGATAGCTGAACGGAAAGCCCTCACTATTTTCTCATTGTCCCGCGAGTGGCAAATGACGTAATCTGGAGCAATGCAGGTCTGGCCGCAATTCATGAAACGCCCCCATGTGGTCCGGCGGACTGAGATCCCAATGTTGCAGTCTGAATCTATGTAACAGGGGCTGATGGAAAAAAAAGAGAGAAAAAAGAAGTTTTAACATAAAAGTATTGTGCATTATACTGATTACTATCCCCAATACCAACACCAAAATATCATCTTTATCATTATCACCATCATCATCATCATCACCAGAATCAATATCATCACCAACATCATCACTATCATCATTATCACCACCACCATCATCAGCACTACCACCAATACCAGCATCACCACCACCACCACCATCATCATCAGGACCACCACCACCATCATCATGACGACCACCATTATCATCACCACTAGCACCACCACCATCATCAGCATCATCACCACCACCATCATCATCATGACGACCACCATTATCATCACCAAGACCACCATCACCACCATTGCCATCATCATCATCACGACCACCACCATCATCATCACTAACCAGCATCATCTTCACCAAGATCAAGATCACCACCACCACCAACACGACCATCATCACGACCATCATCACCACCATTACCACCACCATCGTCACCATCATCACCAACAGATCAACCAACCAGCCCTCATCCTGGGTACCACTAACCTCTTTCCTCCAAGCTCCAGGGTGACTGGTGTGAGATGCTTAGCTGCAGCCGCCATGACAATCCTCCCAACCACCCCACTACCAGTATAGAGAATGTGATCAAACTTCTGCTCCAGCAGCTGTGTTGTCACCTTAGCATCACCATTCACTACTTGATAACAGTCCTATAATTCAAAATTAAATAGGCAGGTTCAGAGCGCTCGGAAAAGAGAGTTGTGACATGCCCATAATAAGCCTAGGCATACGCTGTCTTTGTTTAAAACATGGCGGATCATGGAGCTCCCAATAGTTCCCTTTCACGTACATTCTCTATGGGAGGGAACTATTTAAAGCTCCATGAAATGACTGACCTATCACAAGCGACCTCCAGTGTCGCGACTCTCTGTATGTATAGCTCTGGGCAGGTTGAAAGATTATCATTTCTATGTAGATTATATAAATACAGACTTTAAAAAAACAATCAAAACAAACAGGGGTGCATGTATAATAGAAACTACCCAGGGTTACAAACAACCACCGCTTCAATAAAATCAATGACCTTGACAAACATTGTGCAAGCTTATTAAGATAGAGAGGGAAAAACAACTTAGAAACATTTCATAGGCACTAATGTTTTTGTAATCCATAATACCATGTATCTACGATTATATGTTGTGTACTGTGTTTCTCATATCGACGTGTTTTTTTTGTATGCATAATTTTTGTAATGATAATATGAAAATTTTGTTTATAAAGATTATATATTTAGACTTATTATCTTGTAACCTGATCCTTTCAGCCTGTGTTGTTGTTATGTACCAATAAACAAATAAATAAATATTAACTTTATCAGGGAAATGTATAAAATACAGATAGAGAGAGCTGCACAGTCAGAGTAGAAAGAAACAAAGAAGATACACACCTTGTCCAGGTATTGGGGAATAAGCTTTTCAAACAGCAAGGCCGTTTCCATGGACAGTTCCGATGGTTTGACGATGGCGGTGTTCCCGGCCACCATGGCTGCTACCAAGGGTTCCACCACTAGTTGAAAGGGGTAGTTCCATGCCCCTATGATGAGGGACAGGCCGAGAGGCTCCCAGATGTTGTAGGCCACTTTTCCTGCTGTCATGATGTTGGTTGGGACCTAAGATAGATAGGGATAGAGATAGAGAGAGAGAGAGAGAGAGAGAGAGAGAGTCCATTATAGAATGGGAGAGAGAAATGCACATAGATAAAGAGAGATAGATAGAGATAGAGAAATACAGTGTGAGAGAGAGAGAGAGTCAATTATAGAATGGGAGAGAGAGAGGGAGAAAGGCACACAGATAAAGCCAGGACCACTTACACATACATGTAGATATTGTTGAGTTAAAGGAGAATTAACCCCTGAGTACAAATTTACTTATATTGAAAGGTGTAGTATATTCCTACTTATTGGCCTAAATCATTTTCCAATAAGATATCAGAAAAGGGTATAATAAAGATATTCCAACACCCGGTATCGTCTACTACTCATTTACATGGGGGCTGCCATTTTCTTGCTGATTTGTACATGAACCATTGAGAAATGTTCCGGTCAGGAAGATATTTTGAATCCAAGACCTAAATTGATTTTCTTCATTACCTAAAATCCCATATGTGACGAAAAATATAAAGTGGGTGTTTACATGATTTATAAAAATTAAATCTTTATAATGATACTTTTAAATTGTCTGGTTTTGCTTAACAAAAATCTATTTTCTTGGGTTTGCCAAACAGAGCAGAGCATAATATATGCAGCATGCATTCTGACTTTTCAAGTCCCATTATCCGAAAGCAGGTGAATGCATAGTTTGCCGCTATAGATGCTCAGGGAAGAAGCATCCATAAAATTTGAATTAATTTGCTCCGTCCATTGCGTCACAGTATCTAGAAAATAGATTTATATTAAGCGAATATCGATTTTCAACAGAAATATATAAGGAAATCTTCAGTTTAAAAATAAATTGACATATCTATTCTATATTTTAAATCTCAAATGGGTTTTTAATTTTGAAAAAGGCAATTGGGCATTTGGATTAAGAAAATCTTCTTGTACACATAAAAAAAATGGCAGCCCCCATGTATTGCTAGCAGACGATACATATTGCTAGCAGATGATAAATTTTGCTCAGAAAATCTTGATTCGTATCGATCTCGTATATTTTGACGCGAAGCCATATAGTCTAACAAGTAGGAATAAATAACACCTTTGAACACTATCGTCTTTATTGTTTGAGGTTAATTCTCCTTTAATGTACTTGTGTGACATATGCTCCGGTATTCAAAAGCAATCTACTCCCCTCCTTTGTAATAGACATGCCTACCTTATTCTTTCATCTCCACACTGATGGGTTTAATCCATTTGAAAATGTAGGGGCGTTTTTACTCACATTCATAGGTTTCATCCAGTCTTCTAATTCATCCATGAATTGAACAAGATCCTTTTCAGACAACATGATCTCATATGCATTCGATTCAAAGGCAGGCTGTAGGTGAGAAATATCAAAGAAAAAAAAATGAAAGAAAAAAAAAGAAGAAAGAAATAACAAAAGAGGTGACAGTCAAAAGGGACAGGAAAGCAGAATTTGCAGAATCTGCAATTTTCTCCCCCCCCCCCCAGAAAAAATAAAAATAAAAAAGCAGCATATATAATTTTCATGCTCTAAACATTGATATATTGACCATCATACATGTACATATTTCTTAGTGGAGCAATGTGTGATTGAAAATAAATAGTCTATTTGTCACAGAGTTAAGCAGACAGATACATTCCCACATGTGTGACTGGAATGTTTGTAGTTATTCTATTTGATAATCTCATGTGACTCTAAATAACTAAAATTCCATATTCAGCTGACAGGATGATTTATATTGTCAAGATGAATTCGGCTGTATACAGCAATGTGAAGAATGGGAAAAGTTCACCCCATAAGCACTTAAAAAGTTCAAGTATTTATCTTTCACTGTACATCTCTCTCTCTCTCCTGTTCCTTATTCATTCCTTATTCATTCCTCCGTCCCTGCCTGCCTCCCCCCCCCCATCTATCTCTTTCCTCTCTCTCTCTCTCACACACACACAATTTCCCCTCTCTTCCTTTACCCTCCCCCCTCTCTCTCTTAACCATCCCCTCTCTCTCACTCCCTCCCCCTTCTCTCTCACCCACTCACTACTCTTCCCTCCTCTCTCCCTCTCTAATTCTTACTTAAGTTTCTCCCTCTCTTTCTCTCTCTCCTGGCCTGTTCCTTATTAATTCCTCCCTCTCTGCCTGCCTTCCTCCTCTGCCCTCACTCACCCCTTCCTCCCACTCCCTCACTATCTCTCTCTCACACACTCAACCATCCCCTTCTCTCTCACTCCCTCCCCTCTCTCTCGCCCACTCACTACTCTTCCCTCCCCTCTCCCTCTCTAATTTTTACTTAAGTTTCTCCCTCTCTTTATCCCCTCTCTCTCTCTCTCTCTCCTGGCCTGTTCCTTATTAATACCTCCCTCCCTGCCTGCCTTCCTCCTCTGCCCTCACTCACCCCCTCCCTCCCACTCCCTCACTATCTCTCTCTCACTCCCTCCCCCTCTCTCACTCATCCCCTCCCTCCCCCTCTCTGTCTCACCCACTCACTACTCTTCCCTCCTCTCTCCCTCTCTAATTCTTACTTAAGTTTCTCCCTCTCTTTAACCCCCTCTCTCACTCTCTTCCTCTCTCTACCTCTCTCCCCCCAGCTCCCATTCTCTTCTTTCTTCATCTCCTCTAGATACATCCAGTACATTTAGAATTTCGAAGGAAATGACCTTCAGATTTACGCCATACCTTTTTAAGATCTTTGTGGATGGCATCAATGAAGTCTTGTCTGTGCTCTTGTATCATGCGATGGCAGTCTTTAAGATGTTTCATCCTTGCCTCGTAAGACCTAGTTTTCCCGGCTCGGAATGCAGCCCGCCCTCGCTCTACCACCTGGCACAGACAGAGTAAAATAATAACAATAAGCATACATTCAAAACACAAACATTTAACTTTAACCTAAATCGAAAAAGAATAATTGTGACTTTTATGCTAACCTTTCAACTTAAACCAATAACCCAGACCCCACATGTATTAAAGGTGACAAAACAAAGCTTACATATATATAGATGAATAAAAGATAACCCATTTTCCATGCCTAAAATTCCTGGCATCAAAACCCCCAAATATATGTGTGCAGAAATTTTAATCTTCCTGCTCATGAAACTGGTAATTTTCCTTTTAAGCGCTCTGAATCAAATGTTATTAAGAAAAACCAGAAGTTAGATGCCATGTTCATCAGCCAGTCTAATGGTGTGGCTGTTACATGTATTAAAGTACAGTATGGATATAAATGTCTAAAGTTAAATTACTGAAAATATTCATACATAATTACAACATCCACAAATCTTGGGTTTTTCACAAGACGTTTCTTCACTTTGAAATTGATTCAACTTACCGTCTTGGCATCAAACGTTGCCATGGCAACTGCTTGGGTCAATCTGTAGTTGTTGTGACAATCTAGTAAAGGATGAAGAAACAAATTATTATTTTTTTAATGTTTTTATTGGATAATTTTATTGGATAAAACAGTTGATTTATATAAAAGTACAAAATACATGCACATCACAAGTAAAAAATAGAAGTTCAAAAAATAAACGGTCACCAGTTTGAAACAATGTGCAAATAATAACAGTACTAGTGACAATAGAGTACCGAGGTGATGACGTCACAAAAAGCTATTTTTTCATTTTGACATTTTTTATACCATATCGCAAAGGAACATGGTGAAAAACATCCAGAGCCCAAATTTTATGGCAATTGGCTCATTGGGCCCTGAGATATGGCCGCATGAATACCTCCTTAGCCCCATTGAAGTCAGTGTTAAATTGGCCTGGTTCTAAACTGTTAAGAACCAGGCCAATTTACACTGACTTCAATGGGGCTAATTAGATATTCATATAGCCATACCTTGGGCCACCATGAACTGATTCATGTCAAATTTGATGTGTGAACGTTTTCCATCATGCTCTACCTAAATATGGTCATAAAAATACTGAAATACAAAAATCAAAATTTGATGATGTCACACTTCGGTACTCTATAATGATGATGAAGGAATAGTGGAACAGAAGGATAAAGATATTTAATAATTTAATAAATGATCAATTCTTTTCCTTATTATCTATAATTTGTCATTCCCTGTGCCTGAGATGGGTAATTACTATGAACCTTGGGTCCCCCTCCCCAGTGGCGGATTTTGGGGGGGGGGGAAGATTGTGCCCCCCTCGATCCCCCCTTTTAGAACGATAACTTTTTTTTTTTTTTTTTGGCTGGTCAGAGAATTATGGAGGGAAACTGGACCCCCATAACCCCCCTCCCCACTGAGCGAATTTTGGAGGTCTGGCAAAAAAAAAATGGGTTTTTTAATCTTTAAAGAAAACAGATATTGTTGAACTCACTTTTCAGAGGAAATAAAGGATGGATGACAGGAAGAACCTTGAGCTGTGTCCTGATGAATGTACTCCACATTGAGTGCATTCAGCTACACTGTATGTCTGTCCCTGGAGAATAACAAAATATGGATGTCCAGATGAAAATTATCATTACACATGAATCATACAATACAAGCACAGCTACAACGTGAAACCAAGTGCCATTAGAAATGCACTCAACCTTCTGCAACTCTGTGCATCTAAATACAGGAGCATGTGGCCATACGGGAGCAATGGACTCATTTTTTTATTTGTACAGATATTGCGTTTCTTTGTTTATCTTTTGACCCCCCCCCCTCTCTCTCTCTCTCTCTCTCCCTCTCCAACGAACTTGTAGTCTTCTTCTTCCTTCCTCTCTCTCTCTCCGTACACACTCTATCTCTCTCTCTCAATCTCTCTTGCTCTCTCTCTCTCTCTCCCCTTCTCTATCCCTCTACAGCCTACTTGTAGTCTTCTTCTTCCTTCCTCTCTCTCTCTCTCCCTCTCTCACCGTACACACTCTATCTCTCTCTCTCTCTCTCTCTCTCCCCTTCTCTATCCCTATACAGCCTACTTGTAGTCTTCTTCTTCTCCTTCCTTCCTCTCTCTCTCTCTCTCTCTCTCTCACCGTACACACACTCTCTCTCTCTCGAACACACATACCCACTTGTTTCTTTCTCTCCCTCTCTCTTCCTTCCTTCCATTTGAATTCTCACAAAATTTCAGACAATTGTAACAGTTAACTATCATCACATGATCCAACCAAGGTCATCATTGACAAAGTCCATTAATCTGTGTTTCAAATCCCTCAAACCTTAATACATATTGGTATACATGTATAGTGAACACCGTAGGGCTGAAGGTCACTTTGCTCATTTTAAAGTGAACTTTACCTTACAAAAAAATGAGAGAAGAGATTTGAGTGCAAATAGACCGTATACATGTACATGTACGTGCCTCCAAAAGACCCTCATTTTTGAGAATACATGTACACATACTGTAATAATAATAAGATAAGATGCTTAATACATGTATATAGCACAAAATACAAAATTGTCTCTATGCGCTTAACAAAGTAAACATAATTTATAAACATAACAACTTAAGGTACAATAATATGCATATGTACATATATATGCGCAAATCATTCATTGCAGGGTAACTTACAATTAAGCCTGTGCTAGGTCAATAGATAGAAATGACCAGGACACAATAAATGCACAAAATAATATTCCAGTTATTACTTACATTAAGGGAACTAGTCCTTACTCAACGTACATGTAGCCTGTAGCCAATCTAGTATGAGTGCAGGCGAAGGCAGAGTGAATATTTACCTAAAGTCTGTATTCCTTATCAAAAGCTGGTACAAGGGTTAAACCAACTAAAGCGCACAACTGATCCAGGGTTATATAACACACAGCAAATCTTATCTCTTCAATTAACCCATTGACCACTGAATTCTTTAACTCTCATAGGCTGCCATCCGATTCCTGCATTCTATGGGTTAATTACTAGAAACGTGAGCATGCGGTATGATGAATCCTCTATTTGCCTATGTCTGGTAAGCTCCTCAACTATAATTTGTTAGTTCTTCAAAACTGATAGACCTACATGTATACTGGGCATTTAAAAAGAAAAGGAAACCCAACTGAAAATTTCCTACAAGTGGACGATATATTTACCGCCGTTTAATTTCATCATATAGATGAAAAATAAATAAATTTGCTTTCCAATGGTAACTTGTCAAAGTTTCCAGCGTCACGCATCAACGGACACCTTTGAAGACATTATTGTCTTCAAAATTTTGTGCAAAATTCCAGTTGGTTCACTTTCTTGTAAAACACAATAGGCATGGTTTGGGTTGAATGGCTTGGATGCTCTTCATGGCCATCCATTAGAAAGCAAATCTCATGATTACTTTTGCACCTTAACAAGTAAAGAGTCTTATGAACTTCACAAAGCATGGAACGAGTTAGTCATAAAATTTGAACAAGTAGTGAGATCTTCAGAGAGCACAGAGAACATGTTTGTTTGTCTTGAGTGCTGCAGGCATCTTCCACCGATTTTCAACTAAATGCTGACATTTTTCAAAATCAGCATTTAGTAAAGTCTTGAATCACACATATGACATTTTTTATTTTCCTTCTTTATGCTCTTTGTCTTTGATTTGCAATTCTTTGTGATATTGCAATCTTTTGGGTTAACACTGTTTTGTTATTTTTGGCATGCAACCTTGTTAAAATTCATAGAGACTGTCTTCTTTGCAAAATGATTTCTCTCTGATTCGGGTTTTAAGCAAAAACCTGGGTCATGGGTGAATTTTAACATCTCATTAAACACAAATCTGAAAAAGAAAATTATCCACAATGAGAATTGGAGCACCCAGGCCATTTCACAAATCTCGTTAACACCATGCATATTGTGTTTTACAAGAAAGTGAACCAACTAGATTTTTGCACAAAGTTTTGAAGACAATGGTGTTCAGTGATGCATGACCTTGGAAACCTAAACAAGTTACCGTTGGAAAGAATATGAAATACTCTTTCATATGGTATGGATTTCATTGTCAGTTAACATACATGTACCTTGTTCATTTACAGGAATTTTTCAAAGTTGGGATTCCTTTTTTTAAACATTTAAGATACATACATGTAAGAACATGTATCTTTCATATATGCAACTTTAAAGAGGTGGTTAAACTTCTGGGAAAGGTGAAAAATGATTTATGAACTTTCTCATCCTGTTTGTGTCAGTTTAATAGAAGATTATCATAGAAGAAATTTCCCCTGGAAAGGATTGCTCTTCAAATGCCCTCATATTCAAAATATGATAAGAAACATTTGGGCCGAACATTCATGCCACATCTCGGTCCCATATACCCATTTCTGTGTGCGGTGCATGGGCTTTTGGGGGAGTTTGGGTTGATTTCTTATCATTTTGATGATTCCAAAACCTCACAGTATATACCAATCCTTATTCAGACATGATCACCCTTTCCCAATTGCTTCCAGACAGTTTCTTTCACAATGTAATCGTATGACCAGAGCTCCACTTTATCTTTTCAGAACTAAAGTCCTGTAGATAGCAGCTACACATGTACATGAACATGTTTATTGTAGATGCAGTTAAATTTGTATTTAGTAAAGGCACTTCTGTAGTTTTATGAACAGGAAGAACAGCAAATATGCACTGGGGCTGGGGATTCTGTGTTTTCCTACAAATCATTTATACATGTACCTCATGAAGCAGATATGCCTGATAAAATGTACATCTATATACATGTAGCTATCAGAAAAAATAAGGGCATTGAAAAGAAGGGCATTGGCCTTTACACTAGCATCGAAATGGCCCAGACATCCTGGGCGAGGAGAGTGGCTGGGTTGGGGTGGTGTTTCATCAAGTGTCTTGTCTGTGATTTTAACTGACATATTTTCTCTCAGCCAATCAGATGCAAGGATTTCAGTAGCTTATAAAAACTTGTTGATGACAAGTTTCATGAAACAGGTGCCAGCACTCCAAGGTATTCCCTTTCAAGTTTCACTGTGGCACAGGCAACCTGTGTCACCCCCCCCCCCCCCCCACAACCACTGTGACATTGTGCCCCTCCCCCTTAAAATAATCCATTTGAATGGGACCTGAGATTGAGAATTTGAGAAAGTTCTTTTTGTTTCCCTGCTTGTCAGAATGCCATTGGGGGGGGGGGGGGGGGGGGATTGCACCCTCTCCCCTCCTTACAAACACTTGGATATACATGTAAGCCCTACCCCTAACTGCCTAATCCTCATTCATTTTTCGGAAAGAGTTCCACACGTAACCCCCGCTAACGTCTTTCGGATGGTGACGTTAAACTTTTAAACTCAATACTATAGGCCTAACTGTTGTTGGTCCCACTCATAGGTACACACCATTGCCGACTGTGTAGTAACGCAGCCAACACACATCCCATACCTAAAACTGCATCACTGTGCATTTTTGGCTATATTTAATTGAAACTCATATATTGCAGTTTACTTAAATCCAAATACTTATGTTGAATAATAGATGATTAAAACTTACCAGGTTGTTTTGTGACCTTTGAAGAGGGTTTCCTGAAATTTTGGGTCCTTTTTGTCGATAACTGCTATCGAGACTGTCCCGTCAGCATCCAGTTTGTATTTTTCACGATTATGATGAAGGGAGCCCTCAGCGCTCGTAGTAGTACCGGCGCGATCGGTTCGTCGATCTCCTACGAAGACCTGGAAGGGCCAAACTGACGACGTAAAAAAATTAAAAATATTACGTACGTACGTAATAATTACTACGTACGTACGTAATATTTTTAATTTTTTTACGTCGTCAGTTTGGCCCTTTCAGGTCTTCGTAGAATAGCTTGTGTGCGTAACATTCTGCGTACGTATCTACGGTGCGTAACCATGTAGAGCGGCCTCACTTGTGCGCAACATATTGAGAGCAGTCGTCATCCGTATGGAGGTGTGGGTAACAAGTACCAAAAAAAGGGCTGTAAATGTAAGTTTTTATAACTTTCTACATTTTGTATCTTAACGAACTGATAACTTAAAATCTAAAGAATGATACTTAAGTATCAGTTTGCCCACAAAAACCTCCATTTCAAACAAAATTACATCTGTATCCCCAATACCCAGTATACACACATGTATATGATATGATCCTAATGGTCAATATGACCATTGCTTGCTGATGTGGTTGGTCCCAGAATCCAGATAGACCTAATCCCTAAAATAATTATAGAGTCTACATGATCATGATGATCGATGATTGATAATATGATACACGTCTGCCAAAATTCAATTACACACACCCACACACTAGTATCACAATAATAGTCAATAGCCTAGGCCTGGACAGGTTTATATTATTAGGTTGACAAAGAAATCTAACTTAGGAAGACTTAGGTGGCTATAGTAGAGCTTTAAGTTATATCGTAGTTTAGGAAACCACTCATTCGTTTGCATACACAGTCACACTCACACAACTGCACAACGAAGCTGTGGGAAAGAAGACATGTCATCAGACATCATTTCAATGATTCAAATTTCAATCATCATCAATGTCGAATGTGCATGACAAAAAGACAGAGAATGGTGGTTTCCTTGCGTCTCTTTGTCCTGCCTAGACTTCTGTTTCGAGAATCAAAATCTAGGAAGTCATATGTACCTAATTCCTAACAAAAAGTAGAACTAGTACTGTGTAGAAGATAAAACTTCAGTTGCTGCATTTACTAGTCTACTGCTGCGGGTCGTGGCTTGTCGCACACCCGGTCCTAGAGGGATGGCGACAATCTCATTTGACCCGTACAAGCTGCAGCGACAGGGACCCGGGCTGGGACCCTGACAAATTCATGCTTTCTTTAGTCTGCAGTCAGACCTGACTGCCCGAAAGCTTCGTTCTTGGTTTACAGATGAGTATAGAGAACCTTTATAACAATACATTTCATAAATAGTGCAACTTACCGTCTGGTAATTTGATATTTTAATTGAATGGAGCTGGCGTTTGCAGAATCTGAGACAGGCCCATTGCGAGATGGCGCTATTTACTATAAACATGCAGCCTATACGAAATTAAAAAAAAAGGGGGGGGGGGGGGAAGAAGAAGAAGAAGAGAGAGTGAGAGATATAGAAAGAATGGGGGGGGGGGGGTAAAAACAAAAGGTAGAAAAAATAAAAAATAAAAATGGATTAAAGGTCAATACATTTTTTAAAGGGGTGGGGGGGGGGGGGGCGTTTGTTCCCTTTCACTATTCCCTGACAAGTAACCTCAACCAGGGGCGTCGATAGAGGGGGGATGTCACACCCACATTAAAATTGCTGTCGATCGGCAAATGCGCCACCTCTGCTGGCAAAACAAAGGAGTTGGAATTTAAGGGAAAGGGAATAGGAAAGGGAAGAGAAAAGAGAAGGAAAAAGAAAAGAAAAAAGAAAAGGGATTAAAGGAAATGAAATCAAAAACAGAAAGAAAAGAAAGAAAGGAAAAGGGAAGGAAATAAAAAGAAGGAAAAACTGGCCAATTTATTTGCTCGCTCGCTCGCAAAAACACTGGAAAGTTGATATTCGAGCAAAAGGTGTCAGCCCCCTCCTTCCAAAAAATGGGCCTGTATGATCTAGATCTCTATACATCTGTGATTTTCTTTTATTATCTGTGGGGGAGAGGGGGGATTAGGGTGCAGATTTTTTGTAGGCAAATTTGGGTGTAAGCCCCCATTCAAAATGTCCCCCCCCCCCCCCCCCACACACCACCACGCACCCACACACACAGACACACACACCCGCCCTAAGCCGCTGCCAGCAGCCCCAGCAACTGGGCCCTATCAGGTTGTGAGAGTCATTATCTTGTCACAATTTTTATTTACATTTTGCCAAACTTACCGTGATCCAGGATTTCTTGAGGGAGGGGGCTCAATATTCACAAAATTTCTGACAAGAAAAAAAAAAAGTCCTCAGCATTTTGTGGCCCTCTCAACGAAAAAAAGTCCTCACCATTTTTGGTCCCCATATCGGTCCCAGGGGAGGGGGCCCGGGCCCCTCACCCCCCCCCCCCCCGGAGAAATACTGGAGAAAAAGCCTGGAGAAATACCCTTGGGTTGCATGTATCCATAAAACTACTTCAAAGTGACCCTCCGGCAAGGGGGGAGGGGGTCCTTCTTTCATTTTTTTTTGAAAATGACATAATGTGCGATCACGATTTTCTCAACAACGGGGCCGCCAATGTTATAATTAGTGTGCACGCTCGACCGTCCCTTCCCCTATTTTCTAAACCTGGAGGCCGCTAGTGATGTACGAACAGTATAGATTCACATATCTTTATTATTTTATTCATGCCAATCATAATCAAATGTAAACATGAATAATCCTACTTGTCATTCATGGAGAATATTATTGAACTGAAATGAACTAAAGTCTTTGATTTGATTTGATTTATTTTTCTTCTGCATTCACATAAGTACAACATTTTTTGGTAACATATATAAAATAAAATACAAGGGTATTTTTTGACAATGAATCATAAATAAATAAGTATATTAAACAATCATTTTTCAAAAACAAACACGAAATGATAAGTTGTGAAATTATTGTAATTCATCAAATATAAGTCATTTGCGGAAGAAGGACTGCCATTATATTATAAGCAATTTGCTTGAAAATATGGCAGCCCCAGACAAATATTATAAAATAGTTAAAACATGTTCAAAGAAGCAGAATGGATAATTAATTAAAATCATAAGTTAAAAGCTTATTGATGATGTTGATGATGAAATGATGATGATGATGATGGTGTGGGATAAATATGGTAAAGCGGTACATATGCGAAGGGCTTTCTTTTACAATATATCGAGTTGATTTTTGTTTTGTTGCTAGTGGCCCATACTAAATTGCAATGTGTTATATAATTGTAATAGCAATGAATTATAATGCCAACAAGTATACCAACATTCCTAGAAATAGAAGTAGTCATATAACGTATATGTTCGTCCCAATTTAAATTTTCATCGATAATGACACCCAAAAATTTTCTTTGTCTCCTTCGTTCAAGAGGTACATTATCTATAAGTATGTCGTTAGGAAAATCAATGACATGAGAATTTAAGTGCTTGAAACACATGAAATTGATTTTATCCAAATTAAGGGACAATTTATTGCATTTAAACCACAAAGATAACTTTGGTAACTCATTATTAAGTGTATTTACTAGGATATTTAAGTTATGATGTGAACAGAAAATGTTTGTGTCATCTGCAAATAATATGAAAGATAAAAGAGGCGTTGTATTGGTTAAATCATTAATATATATAATAGAAAGAGTAAAGGGCCTAGTATTGACCTTTCTGGAACACCGCATTGGATTGGTAGGAGATTTGAAGAAACATCATTACCCACTACATAATTGTTGTCTGTATATTATAGATAAATAGCTCTCAAACCAGGAGAGGCAACTCCACGAATTCCATAAGAGTGAAGTTTTTAAAGTAAAAATTATGGTGGTCAAGCGTATCAAAAGCTCTTTATAAGTCCATGAATACTCCTATTACATGTTCTTTATTGGCCATGGCATTCGTTATTTTATCATATAATTGTACTAAAGCTAGGTCGGTTGAATGTATTTTTTTGAAACCATATTGATTTAGATTTAGAAAATGAAATGTTTCTAAAAAGTTATACAGCCTTTTGTAAATAATCTTTTCTAGGATTTTTCATATGCTGCATGGGAAGAATTGATATAGGCCGGTAATTACTTATATCGTGAGGATTGTCTTTTTTTTGGAAAACGGGATTTACCTTTGCAATTTTTAGGGACTCAGGACATTTCCCGGTGTTAATAGATAGATTAAAACTGTGAGGAGAAACAAGAAAATGTATAATTTTGTTTAAGGAGAATCTATCGTGACCTTGTGATTTACTTGACTTGAGATTTTTTGTTATTTCGATTATTTCATTAGGATTTTGGGATTAAAAAAAGTGAAGAATTTGTAGGTTCAGGAAGAAATTTAGTAAGAGTTTCGTTTGGTTTATTGAGCTTATTTGCTAAATTATAGGTCCTATATTTAAAAAAAAAAAAGGATTTAAAGATATGAGCTATATCTTCAGACTTTATTACTGTATTATCAATTGTGAAATTATTAGTAGGTGATTTTTTTTTTTGCTTTCTTGCCAATCAGATCATTATTTTATAACCTCCCATGTAGATTTCATATTAGATTTACGAGAAGTTCGATTGATATTAGTTAATTTGTTTCGGTACGTTTTATATTTGTTTTTATTAAGAGTAGTAGAGTTTGTTAAATAAGCCTATAAAGTTTGTTCCTTGTGTGTATGGATCGCAGAATTGCTTTTGTTCTCCATGGCATTTTACAACGTTTATTGTTCTTGTTTACAGATACCAGAGGAAAGTTTTTGTCGTAATACTTCTGTAACTTTTTATTAAAAGTTTCGTATGCAATATTTGCATCGGACTCACTATAAGTATCCAACCATTCTTCTGTTGCTAGATCACTTTTGAGGGATTCAATATTTTGGGGTGTTTGATTTCAGTACAAGCTTGATTTAACTGACTTTTTATTAGAAATGTCATTATTACACATTAAAATAATAATTGGCAAATGGTCGGATATATCGGAGTATAGTAATCCACTAGTCATGTCTTTGCCAAAGATGTTAGAAAAAAAAGTCCTGGTTGGTTTATGTCTATGTGGATAACAACTATTAGCATAAATAATATGAAGAAGGGTATCATTATAACTACTATGAGATAACAAGTCTACATTAAAATTACCTATTAGATATAATTTTTTACCTTCTCCCGTATGAGTATGAATTTATAGAACAAGGGGGTCTGTAAATTAATTCATGATCTCTAAAAACAATGATTCAGTTTGTGTTAATGATATTTCCTTTCGGAGTTTAAATTGTAGTTGTTCATTGACATAAAATGCTATACCCCCTCCTCCCTTTTCTTCTCGATCATGTCTAATCAGTGTATAATTCTGTAAGTTATATAGGCGAAGTGTTATGAAGCCACGTTTCCGTGACACCAATAATAGAAAAGGGAAAATTGTTCATTAGAAATGTTTCCAGAGAATCAAAATTGTTGCTTAGACTTCTAGCATTTACATGAAGTAAACTAAATCTATTCCGTTTTTTTTGTTTTAAACTAGAAGTAAATTCGTCAGTTGAGTAATATACTATCAGAGGATAATAGATAACTGGTGCAGATCAGTATTACCAATCTATGGTGATTTAAAGTGTAACAACTAGTTCGCATGTAAAGTTTGTGTGTCGTACTAGTTTGACAGTAGTAATGGTCATGAGATGGAAAGAGAATGGAATGACGATGTAAAGATGGGAGGCGACATAAGGATGAATGATGATGATTATGATGAGTTCCTAAAGCGTTAATGATTAACTTTCATAATGACAAGTTCACTAATTTTGAGCACCTCAGCCATAAACTACATTCATAACTTATGGAACCCTTAATGAACACTCTCTCTCAGCACTGCTGCATCATAACAACGTATGCACTGTTGTTTAGTTATGAAGTTTTAAATAATAATAATACAGTAATATTATACTTAACTTATCAAAACTCAATTTGTTAGAGAAATACATGATTCGAATGAATCTATTTCGAAACAGAATTGAAGAGTGATTCATTTCATGAAAAGGAGCAGTGCAGAGACAAAGCTTGTACATGTTTGCATAGAACTTCATTATGTACAGATGTAATAAACAGATAAGTTCAATTATAATACGTATTGTAAATTCATAAAGGTAATGCTAAAACAAGGAGAATGAAATGCTTGAAAACAGGAATCGATCGTGCTACTTTTTCCGCACGTATAAAAAAATAAGCAAAAACAGGCGAACATAAAAATTGTAAACGAAGAAGCTTGACTGGGGAGGAATTTTAATTTGTAAACAAATCTTTCGGCATATTACTCCCAGTGTTAAAGATCGTATGCTCGATCTGTAATGAAAAACACAAGTCAGAAAAAATTGGAACCAGCGGGATTCGAACCTGTCATCTACTGCTTGCCGGGCAGCGACTTAACCACCAGGCTATTCTGGTTCACGGCCAAGTCACGACGAACTAGAATCAAATACCCAAGATCCTCTTCTTTCTGACTCATTAATATTCAAACGGTCCGCCGTAGACAATGGTTAGTAAACGAATAAGCTTGACTGGGGAGTGACACTGGGAGTAATATGCCGAAAGATTTGTTTACAAATAAAAATTGTAGTTGAAGATTTGTATTAACTAAAAGACTTTCAGCATTATAATCTACCTGGCGTTGGTTTAATATTGAGATAATTAAGAGGTGATTTTGTCCGATGGACAGACCACCTAAAAAGAACAAACACGCAGATCTATGCACTACCATTTTTGGCTCGACGGATAAAAACCTTTCCGACTGAACCTGTTCGCCTCCTGGTTATCGCTTTAGAAGTACAACTGATGAAATTCGGACTTGTATAAGTACAAAACAAGAAATGAACTAACGAGACAAAACTATAACAACAACAAAGGCCTTCGACTAAAGGAATACCAAGAACGTTGTACTTTTAGTTCTTTTATGACAGAGTTAATGACCAAGGTTTTTGATTTGGATCTTCGACAAAATTTGATTGCTGACCTAAATATTCCAGGAAGGACTGAAATGTGGGTGATCGTTTGTATTTGAAAGTTCCATTTCTTTTCCATTTCATTTTCATATGCTTATCTCTTAACTGATCTTAATAGGCCTACTCTTTTATGGTATTATAAATACAAAAAGATGGTCTGAGGATTGAGTTCCTACGACGTGAATTAATAAAACTTCTATACAGTGCGTCCCCCCAAAAAGTTAACAGTTGGAAAAAGTCTATCTAAATCGATATTTCAGAATATCTTCCATAAATTTTCATTTCTGTTAATAGCTTAGGGTCTCTCCTATGCATTAACACACACAAACGCACACACACACACACGCGCGCGCACACCCCACACACAAATCTAACTTGCTATTCAGCTTGAGTGATCAAAAACCACTTTTGTGAAAGGGTGCAAAATTCAGACTTGACAAGGGTTGGTATTTGTCCTAGCTGGTTTGAACGAAGTTGAGAACGGTTTAAAATTGACAGTTGAAAAAAGTTTCCTCATTTAAATATTTCAAACTATTTTCAGGAAATGTTCATACCTGTGGAAAGCTTAAGGTCTCTTCTGTCATAATTATGACCTCAAAATATTTCACAATATTTTACGCTTGAGTGAGCAGAAGCCAATTTTGTGAAAGGGTGCAAAATCCATACTTGACAAATGGTTGTTTATGTTCTGGCTGGTATCAGCAAAGTTGGGAGTCATGAAAAGGCTTAGAAATGTCAATTTATGATCATGAAAAGACAATTTATGAAAGAACAGACTTTGTTCACTGTATGTCCTGATATATCCATCAAAAACTTAATGGTTGGGCGAGCAAGCCAGGTGAAATTAAAAGACTCATCAAAAGTAAGATTTTTGAAACACTCAAAAAAGCAGTTAATTGCCCACTTAAGCAAACAATGTTGATGGGATGTGCAAGGACATACAGAGAACAAAGCCTGTTATTTCATAAATTGACCAGAATATGGGCATTTCTAAGCCTTTTCACGAACTCTCAGCTTGGCTGATACCAGCCAGAGCCAATATCAATTCTTGTCAAGTCTTTGCACCGTTTCACAAAATTGGCTTTTGCTCACTCAAGCGTAGACTATTGGTTGATATTTTGGTGTCATTTGATAAAAAAAAGTCCATAAGCTATCCACAGGTATGCTTAGAATATTTTGAAACATTTTTTGGGGTAGACTTTTTCCAACTTTTATCTTTTTTTTCTGGGACGCACTGTACATTGACAAAAGTCGTTGTACTTTGTTAAGCTATGGAGGCCATGATTTGCGTTTAACTGGATAAAGTCACGTATAGGCACCGAGTGACCAAGAATATTTAAGGGCAATTGGTCGTAAGTACCTTTATAGTATATGCAGTAGCGTATCTAGGGTTTATGGCGCCCAGCTCAAACAATGAAGTTGCTTTAGAAAATTTTTGCATTTAAATCCTTAAAAACTGTATTTCTAGTTTATTTACCCTGGGATTGGGAACGATAATTATTTTTCTTCATTTTCTCCTCATTTTTCTTTCTTTCTTTTGTGTTTAAGTTTGCGCCCCCTCTGTAGATATATACGCCACTGAGTATTTGTATCTATATATGTGGACACATCCACGCTAACTTGGTTGTTGAAAAGTACGACGACGGATAAGTACTTGATACTGATATTGATAAAGTTGCAAAAAGCCAGGCGGTTGATAGGAAAAGCAGATAGTAAGGGCGTTTATATTATACAGCCCACACCGCTTTCACAAATACTTAGTATCAGGACGGGGGAAAAAGCTGCCGCGATTTCTCTAGTTTCAGAACGCCTTACTGATCTTTAAGACGAAACCTGTCCAGTCAGATAACGAATGATAATGGTAAGTATCATTTTGTAATTTCTATAATAATTTCTATAATGAAAATTCCTAGTTCCTGGGTTGATTAAGAACATTTTAACATGAGTTCACCCAAGTTATTATATATATATATATATATATATATATATATATACATATATACATGTATATACATAATATATACAGTGCGTATCAAAATAAACTATACCCAACTTTGGCAGCATCGTATGAATAATTCATTAAGGCCAATCTTCTTGCTTGGTTCGGAATTTGATTGTTCTCTAAAACTTGGTACTCTCCCCGACTGATGATTATTTATCCCTAAAACATGTCCGGGCACGATTGGTGAGATCCGTATAATACCTCTAGCTTAACTTGACAGTACATTTTAACAGTTTTATCTATGTTATACCTAAAGAGGAGTAAGAAAAACGTGTTTTCACGGTGCTGCGTTCTATGGTCTGTATATATAGGGCTACTCAACACTTCTTATATTAGGAAAGGAGTGAGCATATCACTGTCCTGCTGGCCCTCTTCTGGCATTCCAACACGCTTTCGGTTGCGGGAGCCCACCAAGCAACATCAGTCATATTTGAAGCGATGGTCAAACCACAGATCGTCTTAAAAATAAACGATCGAATTTAGTGAAATTTTGAATAAAAAGAGCAAACTTATAAGAAAGCTTTGAAGTTTGGAAAGTTGCAAAAATTACTGTATTACTGAAATCCTAATTTCGCGAATCGAGGGTTGCCTTCGGGAATAACTCTCCCATAAATGTATGATGGGGGCGGGGGGGGGGGGGGCAAAACTTATATACGCACTTTATTTTCAGTGGCTAAAACATTTAAGTCAGTGTTTTGGGGAATTTCTTTTAGCTACCTTCGTTCTGCATATTTCTGCAGTTGAATTGTTGAGAAAATTGGGGCGAACCAATGTCGGTAATAAACATTTTTAAGTCGATATCGATGCCTGTGTCAAATTTTGTTCGAGAAAAAGCTGCGCACATGTAATAAGATGAATCCAAGTCTCGGGTGTGGTTCGGGGCGGCGGGGTGTGGAGCGTTCAACGCACACTTTTTCTAGAAGGGGTGCGTTAACTAGTCTTCCACATCAGTCGTTTATAATATAATTTGATAACATAAATTCATCCATCATTAACGTAAACTAGTCAATAGTGTGTGGTCATCGTCCCCGTTGGCGTTGAAAGAAGTCACTGGCCATTGATAAAATAAACACCCCCCACACTTTTCTCGAAAGGGTGCGTTGACGCGCTACTTATACTAGTGAGCTTTCGAATGTGTCGACGTGAACGCCGTCCTAGATCCTCCCAGCTACAATGGACTGCTTTGTGTTAGCTGCATACCGCGCTTTTGTGCAAGAACGGCTCACCCATCCACTGGCTTCTCCCTCGTCCACTAGTCAGATCGAGAACGCGTCAATCATAGTATTGCCGTCTTCTCTAAAACGTGAACGTCGCTTCACCCATTGTTAGCTTCATGCTTCACCTACTTTGTATGCAGTTAACACAAAGCAGTCCATTGTCGCTGGGGGATCTAAGACGGCTTTCATGTCAACACATTCGACAACTCCCTGTTGTTCTCAACGCACCCTTTCGAGACAAGCGAGGGGGTGTGGGGCTTTCTGGAAAGGGTGCGTTGAACGCTCAACACCGCGCCGCGCCGTGCCGCACCACACCCTTTGGAGATAAGCACAATGGTATTACCTCCAAGCCAGTTTTAAATTCCCTTATCCATCGTGATTACAAATTAAAGAAATTCTCAACTTTCTTATCACTTGACCAATTCTGTAACGTTAAATTTTTACCAACCTCCTTCTCTGATTTTTGGCTTCTTCTTCAGAGCAACTTACAATAATTGATTGATTTCCCCTTGAATAGTCTTAACATTTCAATCACCCTTTTTTGGCACAGATTCTATGGCCTGTTATTGTTATCGGGAGTATCTGTCTACATGGTATAGGTAAGTCAAACCGATTCCCCGACCGACAAAGTCTATCAAACTACATATAATGGATAGGCCATGGATGACACCCAGAGTCAAGCACTTTATACGCCAACGTCAAAGTGCTTTTCACTCTGGTTCCTCGACCTGGCGCAGATCGTTTTATAAGGATCGCGTCCAACACCAGAAACGCAAAAAAACCTTCCTCGTGGTATCGATATATCAAACTGATGACTTCAAATAAGCAGCAGGAAATGTCCATTTCCTTGCCAGATATTGATACCTCGGACTTGTTGGCAATTTGGAAGCGTTGGAAAGGAAAGTCAACCTCTTGATATCAATAAGGTTTCTGGATTCCACTGGATAAATTACCAACTGTACAACCCTGGACAGTTTACAAAGAACTGTCTAAGACACCAGTTGGGAAGAGCGGTGGACCAGACGGAATCTCTCCGCCAATGATTCGAGAATTCGCGGTGGAAGTTAGCTCCCCTATGTGTGACATATTCAATGCCGCCCTGTTGCTGAGACCGACTTTTTCGCGAAGCTTTTGGAACAGGTATCTAAAGCGATCATGGCTGACACCTCCGACAATATTGACCCTCAACAGTTTGGTAACCGTCGAGGTTTCTCAACAAGTCATTATCTGTTGCACCTTCTTGAATACTTGCACTCAAACACCGACAAAGCTGGATCAATTACAAGTGTCGTGCTTACGGATTTTTCCAAAGCCGTTGACTTGGTGAACCATAGTGTCGCAATCACAAAATTAAACTCCATGGGAGCACGACCATCTTTACTACCCTGGATGTGCAGTTTTCCTCAGTGGGCTGATGCCAAAGATGACGCAGTCATGATACTCAGGAAATTTAAACTTTCGTCTCTCGACTTCCTCAGCGATTGAAACTATTAAAACCAGTTAGGAACAATTACTCAGAAAGACATAACAAAACTAACAAAGCACAAAGCGTGTGAGAATAATTCGAGAAGATATAATCATTCATATTCTTGGAGTAATAAATTATGTACTCTCTGTCAGGGGCGGATCCAGGATTTGTATAAGGGGGTGGCGAAAATTTTTTCCCCTCAGCCCTCCAAAATTCGCTCAGTGGGGGGGGGGGGGGGGGGGGGTTTTATGAGGGTCTACTTCCCCTCCATAAATCTCTGGCAAACAACAAATAAAAACAAAAAGAAAAAAAGAAAAGGGAGACCCGTACTTTTTTGCTCTCGCCAGCTCTTCAAAATTCGCTCAGTTGGGGGGGGGGGGGGGGGGGGGGGGGGGAGTGCAACAAAAATTTGTTTCCCAAGCCCACCCCGAAACAGAAATAATTTTAAAAAAAAAATCATCGTTTTAAAGGGGGGGGGGGCACAATGTATGCTTCTCTCCAAAGGGGAGGGGGGGGGGGCGCAGGCCGGATGTGCCCCCCGCCCCCCCCCCCAAAAAAAAATAAAAAATCCGCCACTGCTCTCAGTAAAAACTTTATTATGTAAAAATACTGATACTTGGTGTCCCGTAACAATACACTTTCCTCCCTATTTATTGTAGTGATGGGAAACCCACAGGCCGAAGAACAGTGCCCAAAGTTCAGAATGCCCGATGGTAGCCTTCTCCTTGGTATCCCTTCAAACCAGACATCGGAATTCGTAATTGGAAAATCACGAAATGGAGTTTCCCGGAGCGGGACAAAGATTTCCCTGTGCGTGCCGCCCTCTCCGATAGGTAATCCAGTCATTGTCAGTAGATGAAATGATATGTCTTCATTTTGAGTATAAGGACGTAGGGAAAGGTAAGGGAATTAGAGGGTCATATCAAATCATGTAAAGATTCAAATGTTTAAGGCTCATGAATAGCTTAAGTCTGTATACGGACAGCTGTTTGTGGGCGATTGGAGTGTGATAAAAAGTCTTTGGATACCAGGGACGGAACATTGATATATTTGGCACATGTATCTTTTGAAACAATTATAACGATATGAGACTACTACATGTTTCATTCTAATCTCCGGAGATTATCTCAATTTCGCTTCCAAGGTTCTAGTCGAACATCCAGTTTAATCTTTTAAAAATATATTTACAAAGAAAGGATCATAAAATCGTTCAAAATCAATCAATGTTTTTGCATTTTTTTTTCCTGAAAAGGTGAAATCATTTTGCTTGTTAACGATGAAAGCATTTCCGGTGTCTACCGCGGCATTGTGTACCTACCATGCAAAAGAACAGACGTCATCATCAGCGTCACTAGATTTCCTATTATAGAGAATCCTAACTACATAACTGCCTTTGCCTTCGATAGCAATACCGATATGCTTTTCTGGTCGGACAACCTCAGAGGGAATATTTACCGTTCTCGGCTTCAGGGCGGTAACTTGTATGATATGGAAGTGGTTGCCACAGATTTATTCGGTAATTTTTTTGTTTGTGTACGCTATAGTAATAATAATAAGAAGAAGAAGAAGGAGAAGAAGAAGAAGAAGAAGAAGAAAAAGAAGAAAGATATTGATAATAATGATAACATTCCTATATATTTATAAAGAACATAATATACATGCAAATTTCTTTAAGCACTTTACAAGCACAATACGAGACATAAATACATATTACAAACTACTACAATGATAACTTACATTATACAAAATAAGGGTAATATGATTTAATATACACTGAACAAAAAAGAAAGTGGACGACAATTTTGTTCAAAAATTTACATATAAACCGTCAATAAAAGAAAAAAAAATACATATCAAATTAAAGAAAAATTTATACTCTACCAACATCAATTAAGTTTTGAACTTTCACGCTTGCATGGGCACATTCATTTAACCGGTAGAATATCTGATTTAGAAAATTGTAAAGATAAAGCAAGTAGCCATTCAAATATTAATGAACATGCGCATCTGTAAGAAATTCTTGTTCAACAGTGAAAACAAAGAATGAGAAACAATAAGGAGGACTGAGCTCTGGATGTCAGCTGTAGTCTCAGAACTGCATGGTTTTGACGAGCACGATCAAGATGGGTGATTTTTTTTCTTCATTTTTTTAATTTGACTCTACAATATGGAAATGCTCATCAACATTTGAATGGTCAGGTGCCCTATTTTTACAATTTTCTTTCAGAGACTCGGTTATTGTTAAATGGCTATGCTCACTCATGCGTGAATGGTATGATTCTAATTACATGTCATCTTAAAAATGATTAATTTATGGTTTTCTTTGATAGATGAAAGATATGTTTATAAAAAAAATATATTTTAAAATCTTAACTATAGATAGTGTCCAGTTCCCTTTTTTTTCTGAGAGTAATTATCAAAGTGTGGTTGAAAAGGTAGTTTTAAAAAGTAGTGATTTGTATTTTGCAATAGTGAAATTTTCATAAAACATGGGCCAGTGCTTGCCTCGGGTGGCAGGGGTGTACACTCCTAAATTTTCATAGAAATCTATAAATGTCCATCGAGCGATGAAAAAGTGTAATTGAAAGAGGTGCCCATCCCGAGGAGGAGAACTGCCATAATTCCAGCGATTTCATTTAGTTTCCAAGATATTTGGACTTGAATATGGGTTTTCTTTTTGTTGACCCACACTGTGTATACCTCTAGCTCGTTAATCGTTATTTTTTTTAAAGAGAAAATTACACTGGAATGGGGCGCAAATTTTGACATAACCTTACAAAAATGATGAGGGATTAAATTAATGCCTTCCTTAGCAAAGACCAGAGTCTTTGCTGACCTGCGGCCCTATTTCCCCCCTTTTCTCTTTCCTTTTCTTTTTCTTACTCTATCTGCGTTTCAGCGTTTTGCATCCAAGTCCAACTGTAGATACGTCAATGTGGCTATTGACAAAATGTTCGGGAACTATATTACAATTTCACCGCCCCCCCCCCCCCCCTAGAAACGCCAATGAGACCAATGAAATCTTTATGGTAGAAAAAAGAAAAGAGAAGAAAACTTTTACCCCTTTCCCTCATGCCCCCTATTAAACAGTTTGGTTCCAAAACAAGCTACAAGGGGGGGGGGGGGGGGGGGGGGAGGGAAGGAAAGAAAAGAGATTAATGTAGGAAAATATATACTTTTTTTATCGTTCGATTTTGCAGTCTCGATTTGAAATAAAACTTTAAACTTAATTTAGTCATGTATGGAAAATAATACCAATTTTTTAAAACATAGGAATAAATGTAGGGGCCTTATATATTAAGATGTGTTGATATAGTATGTTTTGCAGCGGAGATCTTGATCCCGTAATGTATACATGGAGTGCACGCAGTACCGTTAACCAAACTTCTAGTTGTGTTAGAAAAGGAAAATCATTACTCGATATTTTTTTTTATTGATGTCATGCTAAGGTCCCGGAGAAAGTTATTGTTTTATGGATGTAGCTTGTTCTATAAATGAACCGAAATTATGTTGCTTGTTTTGGAGCTAGACTCTTTTTTAATGGTTTGATTTAAAAAAAATTTTTTAGTTCAGCTATTTGAAATGAGTACAATCTTTTAAAAGTTTATTTTGATTAAAAAAAAAAATGATGTAGAATGTTTGGGAACCGAGCTCTTTAACTTCCTTGAAGTAGATATAATTTTCCGGCATAGGCCTATCTATTTTTACAGGAAAAAATCCAGTTCGTAATTACAATTTGCGCATGTGCAGATAACGGACATTTGTACCGAATACAATTATTGAGCTTTGTACGCACCATAATGCGCGCGCCAGTATGATTTTAAAGAGCTCATATTGAGAAAAGAAGTGGTATGCGTTTTTATTTGTTAATATTAAAATCTGTGTATCAAAGAAAACAATCATTTTTAAATTGGACTAGAAAGTCCAATTAAAATTTAAAAAAAAAAACCTTTTTGAGGGTTTGAAATTGTCTCGCAGTCCACTTTCGGCAAACTCCTAGCTTGTTTACTTTTATATGCAAATTAGCACTGACGTCATTGGGTAGAGTCGTATGACCTCCGCGGTATACTGCTACACAACATAGCATGGGCTGGCAACCGAGAGTGAAGAGAAACTTTGCTTGACATGATTTTGATACTTCAAAATTATGTTTCCAAATCCATCAGTTTTGTTAAATATTATACGAAAACTAGTTTACATTTTATTCCAACAAGCAACCAGGCATTATTGATCGCCGTCTTGGGGGAGGGGTCTAAGGGGAGGGGCCTCCCCTTTGGAAATTTTTGCTTCTGAAGAAGGGCAGATATGCAAAATAATCCTATATGTGACCAATTTTGAAGCCTATTTAATGAACAACTTTTTTTTTTGCTAGTTCTTTGCGCCACCCCCTGGATACGCCACTGACTAGGTCCCCAGGAAAGAAACATCCATAAATTTGAATCACTTAGTAAACAGGTCTAGTATTAGGCACGAGAGTGTCTCGTACAAATCTGCCAATATACAATACACCTTATCTGCAGCGCCGTGGAACCAAATCCGCCGGGGTACCAAATCTGCAAACGTCAAACCCTGCAGATATGGTTCCGAGGTAGAACGATATCTGCCGGAGAACCGTATGTGCCGCTACACCGGCAATCACACATCGCAGGCAATCATACCCAGTATATAGTCAGACCCGTACACATGGTAGGCTACATGTAGGCCGACAGCGACGCGGTGAAACCCCGTAGGGCTCCGCTTGAGAACTGGGCTAGATCTGATACACTACTGAGTACTGTGGAAGAAAAGAACAGAGCTACTTTACGAGAATTCCTCTTTTCTTCCTAATATTGGTCACAGCAGTAAAATATCTGGTGAAACACCTATTAAAGGTTGGTTTTAACTTGTCACTTGACATTTTTGGAAAAAACGATACTATGACTTCGAACTGAGTCCACAAAATCAGCGCAAGAACGACCATGTCGGCATTGATTCAACTATACAATTTTACAATTTCACAATACTAAATAGGGTCTACGGCGAAAGTTGCTCACCTTAGTTCTCAGTCTGACTTCCGACAGTGGTCTCCTGCGGCTTGTTGGTGTTTTTGAATAGTTGATGCTCTGTATTTTGGGCAAGACATCCTTCTTCAACCTGGCCTTGTATTTTGGGCCAACTACATCTCCAAAGTCAATCTTGCAGTGACGTTCGAAGGCTGATTTTTCGAAATGGTCGCTACAAATTCGTGCATGCTTTCTGTGTGTTGCTGCTGTGAAATCTTTTCGCCGAATTTTCACAAACTTCACCCACAAATTCCGTTGCTTATTGAGCTTTGGAATGGTGAAGAAACTGATGTTGGGGTTCTTCGAAGTATTGTAACACCCCCCCCCCCCCCAACGCAATTTCGTGGCATTTTGCCACAAAACGTAGAAAATTCCCCCAAAAGAAAGCGACTTTCTTTGATGTTGGTTTTACCCACGATTTCAATAGCGCGCGTTATGCATGCAACGGATGAATTGACCTGGATGAATTGATTAACTCTACCCAGTGACGTCATAGGAGGTCAACCCCGCTTCGATGTTTATCGGTCTGTTTGAGAAATCTGGCTCAATAAGGGCAATAATCAAGGGTACATTTTATGGAAAAAAAAATTGATGAAACCTTTATTTCAATAATGTTTATCATTTATTTACAAACCATATTCTTGCAATTGGGGGTCTGAAAATAATCACCATATGAGCTCTTTAAATGTTAAACAGATGCGCGTGCGCGTACAAAACAGTGTCATTTCAGGGTCATTTGTACCATGTAGTAAAACCCAGTTCGTAATGAAATTTGCACATGTGCAGATAAAGGTCATTTTGTACAGAGTAGATTTTCCGGCATAGGCCTATCTATTTTTACAGGAAAAATCCAGTTTGTAATTACAATTTGCGCATGTCCAGATAAAGGACATTTGTACCGAATACAATTATTGAGCTTTGTATGCACCATAATGCACAAGTGACCATTATACACACCACGATGCGCGCATTCAGTATGATTTACATGTTAAAAGTAGGGCGTCCACCAAAACAGATGCGCGTGCGCGTACTATTTTGTATTTCAGGGTCATTTGTACCTTGAACTAATTTATAATTACAAACTGGCTTGTTATGTTAGTTTTTCCTTTCTACGATGCAGGTGCCAGCGATTTGGAATTTTACGGAGGGAACTTCTCTCGTCATCTGTACATATCTGGGATATTTGGTATCCTGATGATTGATTTTAACGACGAAGAAAATCCTGATAAAGTTGTGTGTCCTGCTTGTTATTTTTGGCGAGATGAGATTAGCATGGCTGTGCATCCTGATACAGGGTGAGTTGGTAGCATTGGTGGTAATAATATTTATATAATATTGAATGGCTTGAGTGGGATACAAGGGTATATCGCACGAGCTATAAGCACATTTCACGAGTCGGTACGACGAGTGAAATATTTCCAAAGCGAATGCGATATACCCTTGTGTTCCACGAAAGAAAAGTCATTCAATATTATTATTATTAATTGTATGAAACCTTGTACCTCAATTTTCACCATTACACGTGATTATGTTTTGGATTGACTTCAACATAAAACACGTGTAGAAAAAACAACAACATTAATTTGTCCTTACCCAATCATTTTGCAAGGGCTGCGAGCATTCCATTGTCTTTGCGTATTTAAATGCGTATTCACTTTTTTACGCGTCACGCGCACCTCAAACCATGAGATATGGCGATACTGCACGGTCATCAGGGTACTTTTACACAAACCATGAGATATGGCGATACTGCACGGTCATCAGGGTACTTTTACACAAACCATGAGATATTGTTTAAATTTGCACGGTCATCCGGGTACTTTTGCGCAAACCATGAGATACGCCAATTTTCCTGGTCGGCTGAAAACACTTCATACAAATAATAATCTGTAATAATAATGATTCTGATGATGATATTGATCATATTGATGATGATGATAATCCAGTTTCACTTATAATTGTACTATTCAGATAAATTAACCTTTTGTTTCTTTCATTTCATTTCTGTTTCTTTTAGTTCATATTGTTATTGTTCACTTTGTTATTCTCATTGAGTATTTTTATATATTTAAAATTTGTTTTTTGACAACCTCCCGACGAAAAATACAAATATTGCTATTTATGGGAAGCAATATGTCCTAATATATATATATATTCTTGTATAAACTTCTCGTTTTCTATTCTTAAAGTGCATAGAGACGTGCAGTTTTGCATATGTGTTATGCGGTATATAAAAATGTTTAATTATTATTATTAAATATAAATATATATATACATATATATATATATATATATATATATATATCACTCGAAATTGAACAAGAATTTGTTCATATTTCTCTAAATCTCATAAAGATTTGAACAAAAACAATGTAATTTCCAGAAGACAAAAAAGGCAGCAGTAATAAGGTAGTAGTAATGTTTGACGGATTTTATTGAAATTTGGTATGACGGTACATGGTATCAAAATAATGCCAAATTTTGATTTCGGAGTATGTAAGTCAAGGTGAAAGGTCATAGCTCATTAAATATGCGAAAATAGCTAATTATTATATATATCCGAAAATGTGGTTTCTGTTTGATAACTTTAGTAATGTTGGACAGATTTTATTGAAATTTGGTAATAAGGTACATGGTATGAAGATATAGCTCAAGTACAATCTTCAAAGTTCACAGTTCATTAGATATGCGAACATAGCTAATAATATATGCGAATATGTGGTTTCCATTCGATAACATAAGTAATGTTGTTGAGTATGTAGGTCGAAGGTCAAAGGGCAAAGGTCACTGCTCATTAAATATGCAAAAATTGCTAATTAAATTATGTACATGAGAAAGTTTATTTTCAGATCTTCTCATGGGTCATTCCATAAAGTAGTATAAACTTGCTGTACATCCAATCCCCAGGTAGTAAACTTTCTTGCCTAGTAATATAAGAGTAATGGAGGTAACTTGTTCTGACGTATAAAGGCCATTTGTACCCGGCGATGGGATGCTACACTTTGCGTTGTCCTTGCTTGTTTTTTGCTTCGTTTAGTTTTGTTTGTAATTTTAACATACACATCACTATATAAATAATAAGTTTGTATTCTTACGAATTCCTCTTACCCCTCACAGACGGATTTACGCATCTGGACGTGATCTAAATGTTAAAGAGGACTGTTTGCTTTTGGAATGTTCGAAAGAAGTTGAATTGATTGACTGCCTGTTCGAAACCTGTGGAGTGTGCATTAACTCTATTGGTAAATTCATCATTAAGAGCAGGACAGACCTAACCGATAACGATAACGAGATTTTCAATCAAAGGCACTATCTGCTGTTTGTGATTATGCTAACATGTAGGGCAGGTGTAGGATGTACATGGAAAATCTCGTTATCGTTATAGTACTGAAGAGGTCTGTAGGACCACGTTCCGTAAAAACAACGCAAATTTTTAAATTAAAAAAATAAATACGCATTTCGTGAAAAAATATTTTTACGAAAAAAGACGCATTTCGTAAAGCAGGGGTCTCGCAAAACGTTAGGAAAAAATCCCGACGTGTTTTACGTTTTGTTGTGCATAATGAGGTCCGCAAAACGTAAAATTGAAAATCGTAAACTTGCAGTTAAAATTATTTTTTCCCCACATGAACAGGCCCCCTCCCCGAAATTTTAACTGAAAATAGTCAAGCAACCATCACCTCCTACTTAGGTAGCCTGTGGCCCGAAACAGGCTAATCTTCGGGATCGAGGTACCTAAACATCTAGTTTGAGTACATTTTCTCAAACTTTGGATTGCCCTTTAATTCCTCGAATATGATTTTTTTTTACATGTAGAAAGAAGTGTTTAACAATTTTCACATTCGAAAAACAAATCTAGCACTCGTATCCTGTCGTGCCTTGATAATTTGCGTAAGGGTAAAAGGGATAAGAAATTGCATCTTTGAGTATTGGAAGGAAAGAAGTTTGCCGTTAGTTCGCTTTGCTTTCTCGCTTGTATACGCTTTCGTTTACCAGTCACGCATAGGTGCGCTAAAAGTGAAGTTTTAGGTAGTGTCATTTCCAAATTATAAGTGGGATGGGATTGATCTGGGGCCTCGTCTTATAACGAGTTTAAGAGCAACTCAGGCAGGGGTCGGAAGATGGGGGTTGGCAAATTGGACTCATATTTGAAGTTTGATGTAGTCCTTTGAAGCATTTACAAAAATAGCCATGAAATCGCTCCACCACTCCCATCAGTGATTTTACCACCCCAACCCAAAATGCGTCTCGTGTATAGCCTATTTTTACACTTTAAATTTACGAAAATTACGTAAATGTTTCACCTAGGTAAAATGACCCGATCTCTTTGAAATTTTAGCCACAAACCATCTTTACCTTGTTTGTGCTTCTGATATAAAATTGGATAAGAAATGATTATATTAAATGGTGATATGTTTACTTGGAAAGTTATCGTTTCTTCGATTTTTGAGAAATTTGAAAAAACATTTTCAATTTTACAGTAAATTCAACAGAGTATAAAAGAAATGGCCCAACTTTATTTAAGCTAATTTTTGGCCAGTGTCGTTACGTGTCCACTATTGATTTATGACTTCAACAGTGTGGAGTGTTTTTACACTTTTTATGCACATTTTAAAAACGTCTAGAATGTCCTACAAAAGTTTTAAGAACGTCCACCATAGGGTGTATTTTGAATAAATTTTAGGAACATACATTCACATAGGTCATACACACTGTGTATGTGTGTGTATCTTACTGTTATTCACTGAACCTATGTTAGCGAGCTTGAAAATTAGACATGCATGTTTACATGACAACAATGCTTACATGCCAAAAAAAAAAATTAAAAAATAGGATTTTCGATACTTTAATTTCACTAACCAAAAATTGGGGTGATTTTACTATTGTATTAACGTATTTTTACGTCAGAAATTTTGGATTTCGCGCAATTTCTTTAATTTTTTTAATTTCCCGAATATTACCCGGAAAACATCTGAATTCCCCGAAATTAAGCAAATTTCCTTCAAAGTGGAAATACTGACTGCGGGCGCATCGCATGACGTCACCTTCTTGTATCGATTGTAATCGCCTGGTATTATTTTGTTGAATAAATGCATGCGTATCTTTATTTGCTTGCTTTGGACGTTAAAAAAACGTTCAATAAACGTTCAACAAAATACGTCTGGGTAAGACGTTATGTAACCGTTGTAACAGGACTTATATCCAACTTGTTTAACTTTGGGACGTCCAAAAACGTTTTCCGAACATCTCAACAGACCTATGCTTTGCGGCAAATGATAAGTCAAAACTTTGACTTTTTAAGAACGTTTCTTAAACGTTGATTTAAGACGAAGACGTACGTGACCTGATAAAAACGTTTTGGAAAGGTTATGATAATGTTTTGTGTTTGCTGGGAATAGTCTCTCTAAATTTTATTATTCAATATTTAACGACCAACTATTACCCACGAATAGAAGCAGAATGTGCAATTACATTTTTTGGTATAGATTTAAATGATGAAGAATGGACGTTGGTCAACAGGAATAATCTGAAGTGCACAACTGAAACTAAATTAAGGTCGTTTTATGTTAAAACCTTTCACTGATAAGGCTATAGCCACTAATGATTTTCAGCATGAAATTAAAAGGTCTGACACTGAATTATTTAGTCTTTGCAGTCAATTAAATTACTCTATTCAGCATTTTATGGTTGAATGTGCAGTTGTAAATCCCCTTTGGAAATGTTTGGAAAAAATTTGAGTTCAAAATTAGAGAGACGGGTACAACTCTCATCCTTTAAAAGACTTTTCGGATGTTATAAAGACAAAAAAAGAATGCATGGAGCGCCTCAGCAATATGATGACAACGATGGGCACGTACTGCGGCACATACTAGCCTGGCTATGGTACTAGCTTATCTTCATCTTGTTACCTGACTATTGGCACTTAAAAGTCCAGGGGAGCCTTTATATATGATATAACTAATTTTAACTGCAAATTTACGGTTTGTGATGTACGTTTTGCGGACCTCATTGTGCACCGCAAAACGTAAACCACGTCGGGTTTTTTTTTTTTTTTTTTTCGCAAAAAACATTTATATACGAAATGCGTATTTTGTTTACTTTTCGCGTCTCTTTTCACGATTTGCGTCGTTTTTACGATTTGCGTTGATTTTACGAAACGTGGTCCTACAAGGTCTGACCTGCGCCCCTATTCAATCCCCTTGAAGTTCTGGGGAGCGTTTCATCAAGTGTTTTGTCAGTGAATTATACAGACAAATTTGCTCTCAGCCAATCAGATGCAAGGATTTCAGTAGCTTATAACAGTTGTCGGTAAATATCACTGACAAAACACTTGATGAAACGCTCCTCTGTTCACACTTGACTCTGTCAACAGCCTAAACAAACATACAAGCAAAAAAAACCACAATAGCAACAACAACAAGGACGAATAAAGGAAAATAAACCACAAAAATCACACACATACAACAACAAAAAACAAACAAACGCCGCAGCAAAATAAAAAGACATGTCAGCGTTAATGCACAATATTTTCTGGAAACAAACAAAATGGTAAATTGGTATGAATTTCAGCAAGACTGATTAAATTTCTTATGATTTTGAAAATTCCAAATCCTCAATTACTCTTATTCATTACATAATAACAACTGTGGGCAATGTTCTTCCACATTGCAACTGCATGACCAGGGTTCGACTTTATTTATAAAACATGATTTGTTTCTACTTTATTAAACAGCGAATCTCGTATACCACACGCAATTAGATGGAGTAGTTGTGCTCGACCTGAATGTCTCGGAAACTTACACCGTCAAAATAACAGAAAGTGGTGTAACTCTGAAAGGTCTCGCTACTATAAAGGAATTCTTGATTTGGATCGGAGATGATAGAATAGGAGGAGATAGAACATATGGTTTCTACGACACAGAGCGTAAAGAAAATCGACGCATACGGTTCCTTGGTGCGGTGACAGGAGGCACACTACCTCTCCAACCATTCATCAAGGAAATACATGTACTGACGATCCAAAATGGAAATTAATATTACAGGGCGGAACATGCAAGTATACCCACAGCCCTCGAGACCGACAATGATGGTTTCGTGAACCCTTAGAAGAGTAGCGATATAGCGAACGATACCGATATGTTGGCCTCGTGGACTGTCGGTCTCTTGATCAGTCCCCATAATTGAGAATTGTCATTCGTAAGGGGGGGGGGGGGGGGGGGGTGTTCTCCCACTGTGCTGTTCCATACACATTATTGATGTTATTATTATTGTTATCATAATTATCATTACTATTATCATTATTGTCATCATAATCAGTATAAGAATTACAGATTGTAGGGAAAGAATGTGATCAGTACACATAATAGAGAATTGTATGTCATAGGGGGGGGGGGGGGGGGGGGGAGGCATTCTCCCACTCTGCTGATCTATACCTTTGAATTATAAGCTCTCACTTCTATACCTTAACAGCTTAGTGACTTCAAAGTTGTTTTCTAAGCAGTGCCCTTGAATAATGACAAATGTAACATACCCTTATTATATTCTGTATATGTAGTTTGGTCTAAGATGGCTAATTGCTTTCCTTGAATTTACACTTTAGTTTAAGAAATTTATTTTGATAACGATTTGTATAATGTACTTGTACTTTAGTATAAGGTTTGCCATTCTCCACCCAGGTGAAGTGAATGGGTTACTGGGAGAAAGAGATTCCTTGAATACCAGGGTAGCTGTCGGGGTAGCTAAAGCAGGTAATTTATTACAGAGCTTGCAAACAGTAAAAGCGCTATTATTGTCATTATTATTATCATTATTACTATTATCATTGTTATTTTTATCATAATTATTATTACGATTATTATCATAATTATTATTGTTTTTATTATCATTATTATCATCATCATTATTGTCATCATAATCAGTATGAGAATTACAGATTGTAGGGAAAAAATATGAAATAATGAAAATATGTTCTGAGTGAGGGTGATAAAATTGCATTTGACCTACTGAATGTAACATGTTAATAGAACACAAATGAGTGTAGCAGGGAAACTGAAATAATATATAATGTATAAAACGTGTGCTGTTTCAAAAGAAGTGATAAGGCCATTGATATGGTGTAAAAAGCTGAATCAATTGGTATGTTTTGTATATTGGGCAAATGATTGTGTTGCCCTTTAATAAAAAAATGTATTCATCTTAAAAGCCTTTAGATTAAGAGATCGCGATGATGTGTAAGTTTCTAGGAGCTAAAATGGAACAGACATAAACTTTGGGTGTAGGACTGTGTAAAAATTAAGGATAGGGTTCAAAGTTCAAGGTTTTCCACATAATGCATTTTGGTGTTTTACATATAAGCATGTATTTACAAGTTGATATAACATAATAGGGAAATTCCAAGTGTTACGGAGTGACATCCACAAAATATATTCAAGTTTGAAAGAAGAATACATGTATTATGAAAATCATAATGAATATTTTCAAATTGATAGTGCAATACATAAACCAATACGAGGCACTTTCACGACTGTTGAGTTTCATGTAAACCATTCATCAAATTTATGAAATATTAAGAATTATATTGCTTCCTTACCAAATGACACAAAAAGGACAAGACTTTTCAACCAAAATAAACATTGCTCAAATCCTGTGAATATTGAATATGCATCCGGTTGTCAAGATTGCTGTGGCATTCTGTAGTATGTTATGTTTGATATGACACCATATTCCTGGAAGTCTGTTCGAAAATATTTGAAATAGGTTGAAAAATATGAAATGAAGCAGCGTTACGGAATGACTTCTAAAATTCAATGGGGAATAGTGATAAAATTTATATTATGTGAATAAGTAGTAAAAACATTGTTTGAAACACAGATTGAGCTAGCAATTTGATAATTTTTATGACCTGAGATATCTGTGTTAAACATAGCTCTATTAGTGTTTATTACTCTACTATAATTTATGCAAATTTTATTCATAAATTCATATTTTTTAAAAATAGGCCTAATTAGAATTTTGAAAACTTTTGAAGAGTATTCATTTGCGTAAAATGCTTTTGGTAAGTTTAAAAGACATGCAGATAGATTTTCCATTACATTCTACTTTATATTGCAGGCATTTCATTGTTTTATGGATTTTTTAGGTATTCTATTGTTTACATTAATCAATGAAAAGGATGAGGTATATAAAACAAAGATGGACCGCTTTGTAATCGGATGGTGGTGGAAATTATCACTCCCTCGGTGGTGTTCATATAGGCCCTTCTATCACCCCCTCGGCTTCCCTCGAGGTGATATAATTAATAAATTTATATCATTTTCATACTAGAAAATGATATTATTATCTCTACTTTAATTGTCCGATATATCAATATGAACTAACGCTTAGGTTCAGAGTTGAATTAATTTATGAAAAACTGAATTTAATGTCATTCCGTAACATTATTTTGTTATGGAATGACATCATAAATCATATCCTAATAATATCCTAATAATTCTTCAAACCAAAAGCACATACATTTTGTAGGTATTGATAGTCCTTTTCAGAAATATTTTGAAATTATGTGTTATGGACGTTACGGAATGACTTTTTTAAATTATTGTTTCCAAGGTTACTGAAGTAAGAGAGATGGGGTCCACTCGCTATTAATAAGGACCGCTATTCATAGAAAACCGCTATTCATTTAACACGCGTTATGAATAGCGGTCCTTATGAATAGTTATGAATAGAGGTCCTTATGAATGGAGGTCCTTGTAATTTGTCTATGGTTTGCTCGCTATTTAGAAGGACGGCTATTCATACAAAACCGCTATTCATTTAGTCACGCGTTATGGATAGCGGTCCTTATGAATAAGCGGTCCTTATGAATACCGGTCCTTATGACTAGCGAGGTTACCCCAGAGAGATTCTCCAGAACAGGAACTAATGCTATTCTTGTTTACCATTTTACTTCAACTTTGTGTATTTCAGCAAACAAGTCATATTAATATGCCCTTTACACTTATTTTACAATTCATCATAATTGGTATCAATTATTGTAAACTGTTAACTTTTTTGTCAATATATATTTACATGTTTTCTATGTCTATAGGGCCCGTCTGTAAAACAGCGTAGTTATGGCAACAACGCTGAGTAGGGCCATCCCTCCGTCTTCTTTTTTAATCAATTTGCTTTCATGATAATGAATGTATTATTACTTGTTGTTTTGATTGACGGAAAATAAATACAATAGAATACAATACAATTCATTATGTTAATCATTAATGCAAATTTTCATGAAAATTTCGATATTTAGGATTAATTTGACACCAGGTTTTATATGATCAGACAGATTTGAAATTTGGGGGTTCATGTTTGCTTGGAATTGCCCAATATCAAACAAAATTACAATAAGAAATGTTTACATAATTGAAAATTGAAAAAAATGAAGTAGTTGCATAATAAACAATTATACTATCATACTTTCAGTAAAATTAGGCTTACTAAAGAAACATAAACGGAGGAGTCAATTGAAAAGCTCAGCTTGTATGTTTTATTCCCCTTTTGTGAAAAAGGTACTCTATTGATACTGAATTATTTCAACTTTGTAGCATACGCCTATTTGTGTCTGCACCAAGAATTCATGATTTTCTCCTCTGGACACGTCATTGTGCCAGTTTGTCATATTTGTGTTAGAAATCTAGTTTATATGGATTCACTGTTGTACAGTAACATTTTATCAAAACATGAGATTATTTACTTATGTTTTTTTTCATAGTGTTTTATTTATGTTCGTTTGTTTTGTTGTTGTTTCTAATCTGAAGGGTGTGGTTTTACAAAATTATCAACCGATGTGATGTGTATGTACATGTAACTTAATAAATTGCCCTCCATTGCCCTCGAAGAAAGAATTAGCGCCAAAGTCATTTACCTGCATGATCTGTGTCTACACTGATGAAAGCTTGTCCATGATATAACATCTACCAATCAAAATAGCTTCTTGCCAAAGTTCTGCTGCCATGCTATCATGAGACGGCTCCGACTTAATGTGAGATGGTGTTGGTTTTTATTGTGAGATGTCACCGATTTTCATGGGATATGCCGCCGAATTTCTTTAATTGCATTAATGTGGACTTCCAAGTCATTCTCTCTCTCTCCTCTCTCAGCTTTTTTTGTTTACCATGGTTGCGCGAGTATGCATGGAGCTTTCTCCCCTCTTGCGCTTCTCCTCTTTTATTTTCTTTTTCTCTTCTCTTATGACGTTTTGTTACTCCTCTATCTTTCTCTCTCTCTCTCTCCCCTCCTTCCTGATCTCTACCATGGTTGCGCTGGTATCCACTGAGCTTTTGTTTGTTTGTTTGTTGTTTTTTTGCACTTCACGCTCTTTTGTGTACCTAATAAATTTCATCATTTACTGATGAAGGCCTATGGCCGAAAATTCGAATCTTTTCATCGTATACGGACTTTTTCATTCCTACCTTGTCTTGTTCCTTAAATTTGCAAGTCCGAAGCAGAACTATCATTTATATATACAGTATATAAATATATATATATATATATATATATCAAGTTAAAAGTTCTGCCCCGGAGATTTGAAATAAAGAAAAAGGCTCTTTGAATGTGTGTGTCTCCCTCTCGATATACTGTATATATATATATATTATGTGTGTGTGTGTATACAGCCATGGAAAAATTTATTAGACCAAGTATGGTTACTGATAGTGTTAAAGAAGGAAAATAAAATATCATAAAAGCAAGGTACAATTGCTGGAATTTGTAATTCATTCAAATACAAAGACAAATCATTTTCATTAGTTTGAATGGATATTGAAGTACCTTTATTACAGAAGCTTGGTCTAATAATGTTTTCCAGGGCTCTCTCTCTCTCTCTCTCTAATTAAACATGTATGTGTGTGTGGGGGGAGGGGTGTGCAGGTATAAAATGATGTCGCGGGCAAATGAAAATTACGTCAACTTCAACCACGCAGCGGAAATTCAAACGCTTTAGTGCCGTTGTATTGCAAGGGTATATAGCGAGAGCTTCCTTCCTCTCGAAAAGACAGCTTATTTATGTAAGCCATTCTTTATTTTGGTTGGTCGCACGACGACTGAACCCTAGAAAATGTAGAAAGTACCATTCTTTGGCGTCAGAGAAATAAAAACTCCTGGTAGGGAGGAACTCTTTTCCTAAACTTTTCGTTTTTCGAAAGGTTCATAATTCTGGAACAAAAATTCCCCGTACCAGGGGATTCATAATTCCAAAAATAGAATAGGGTTCATATATATAACTCCGAACATTCCATCGTAATTCCGAAGATGAAATAGGGTTCATTATTCCGAAGGTTCGTAATTCCTAAAATGAAAGAGGGTTCATTATTCCGAAGGTTCGTAATTCCTAAAACGATACAGGGTTCTATTTAATTTTCGGAATTACGAAACTTCGGAATAAGGAACTCTCTGAATTATGAACTTTTGCAAAAACGACATGTAACCGAAATATGATTATTCATATGAAATCATTCTAAATCGCTCTTGATCAATCCATGAAAAAGATTTTTGTCATTACGGACAAAAAAGAACTACATACCATTATTATTCCTTTTTTGACTGGTTTCCTCTTATAGATCAGTTCTGAAACTCGAGCGTTCGCAACAGTTTTTATCTAAGCTTATTAGTATACACACAAAGAAATAGGGGTTCAAATTTGAACCCCTAGGGGTTGGTACAATAGCAGCACCCCAAGGGGTTCAAAATTTGCACCCCGGTATGGGGTTCAAAATTGCACCCCAATATAGGGTGCATTTTTGCACCCTCTGGGTTCATAACTGCACCCTAATGGGTGCAACGTCGATGACAATCGATCACCATTCTCGCCTCTTCACAGCTTGGCGGCAGACCATTTAAAGTTGCCGTTATTTCATATTTCACGCACATAGAACACAGACAGTACAATACACGCCATGAGGGGACCTCGGTGAAATCTATCAGGCCACGCCCGGGGGCTTCTACAGTCTCACATTTAGGATTACTTATTCAACTTTTAAGTTGCAGTGTATAGTCTACTATCTATTCCTATAACAAATCAGTGTAACTGTTAGTAAAACTAGCACTTTCCCTTAAAATGATATAATCCCGACTGAATTATCAAATGTAAACACGTATTCTTATTTCAATAACTTTTTTTACAAAGAAACTTCCAAAATGAGCCCTGATAAAATCCCCATATAATTTAAAAATGCGAATTATGCAAATTTTCCTGCCTTAATCCCTAAGAGTAGCGATACGTTGGTTGCTGTCAACTTGCAACCGGTTACTGTTAGTCTTGGCGCGATTACTCTTTTGAAACACGTCACTACGGAGATGTTCAATTTAAGCAAATTTACGACACAAGCTGATCGAAATGGATTTATTATTTCTTTTTTTAATTAATTTCATTTCTATGCTTTTGAATAATAAGTCTTATACTTCATGACATATTGTGACATAAGTGTCAACAATGCTAGTGTGGGTATTCATGTAAGACTAATACTTCTGCTCGAAGGGTGCAGAATTCAACCTTACACAATTTTGAACCCCGGTTTCCGCAAAGCGCACCCGTAGAGGTGCAAAATTCCACCAGAGTAGATATACGGGTGCTCCGCCAAAATTTGCACCCTAAAGTGAACCCTAATTTCTTAGTGTGTACAACCCCAAAACTCTGAGTGAGCTGTATAGTATATGGACTATAAACCACTATTTAACTGATTCTGTCTTCATTGTCTTACGACCAATATATTTTGAGCGGTAAAGCGTTTTTAAGATAATGCGCCTGGTTACTTACTTATAAACTAATTGCTCATTGCCTTGGAAACGCTATAAAATCTTGTCATTATCACTTGATAAAGGCGTGACAGTAATTAATGAACGTTTGATTAAAGCATGAAGCTACTTTTGTTTAATTTTTGTGCATTCATAATTACCAAGTCAGTGACCAAGGTTTTAGATCTCGGGGGAGGGTTTCATCAAGCTTTTTGTCAGTGATTTTTACCGACAAGTTTGCTCTCAGCCAAGCAGATGCAAGGAATTCAGTAGCCCATAACAGTTGTCGGTAAAAATCACTGACAAAACGCTAGATGAAACGCTCCCCTGGTCTGGGGTTGCTGTCCTATAGGCATCTATCAACAAAGATAAGAATAATTGTCTGCGATGTAAAATCTAGAACTCACATCAAACCCTTATTTCGCAGGACAACGGCGTTCTCAAACATATTTAAAATAGCCTGGTGGTTAAGTCGCTGCCCGGCAAGCAGTAAATGACAGGTTCGAATCCCGCTGGTTCCATTTTTTTCTGACTTGTGTTGTTCATTAAAGATCTAGCATACGATCTTTAACACTGGGAGTAAAATGCCAAAAGAAGAATGTTTAAAAAATAAAAATTCCTCCCATCAAGCTTCTTCGTTTATTAACCATTGTCTACGGCGGACCGTTTGAATATTAATGAGTCAGAAAGAAGAGGATCTTGGGTATTTAATTCCAGTTCATCGTGACTTGGCCGTGAACCAGAATAGCCTGGTGGTTAAGTCGCTGCCCGGCAAGCAGTAGATGACAGGTTCGAATCCCGCTGGTTCCGATTTTTTTTCTGACTTGTGTTTTTCATTACAGATCGAGCATACGATCTTTAACACTGGGAGTAAAATGCTTAAAGATTTGTTTACAAATTACAATTCCTCCCATCAAGCTTCTTCGTTTACTAAATATTTAAAATAGTATACGACCGGCGAATGAATGCTTGAACTAAACATTTTTGAAGACCGTGATTGTGGAATTGGTTTTTAATGCTTTAACACACCCCTACATGCTAATGTGATTTGATTTGTAGAAAGTGCTGATTACCATGACAAGAGAATGTTTGATACGCAGTTTCATTGATACTGGACAAAACTCGTACCCAGTGTCACGAAATGCTCCCTAAAATAAAAACCCTTCTACCAGATTTTGTCAATCTCGGTATCATTTTTCAGGTAAAAAGATTCTCCTTGCGCTGGTACCAGTGGATTTGACACCCCACGCTATAGGAAGTATGCTCATCCCTATATTTTTTTTTTTTGGGGGGGGGGGGGGGGTGGTGGGGACACCCTGAATATATAAATATAAATATACATATACAGCCATCGAAACAAATATTAAACCAAGAATGGTTACTGATAGTGTTATTTTTGTAGTAAGAAGGAAATGAAATATCATAAAAGCGAGGTACAATTGCTGGAATTTGTTATTCATTCATTGAAATACAAAGACAAATCATTTACATTAGTTTAAATGCATATTATAGTACATTTATTACAGAATCTTGGTCTAATATTTTTTCCAGGGCTGTATGTGTGTTATTTCCCTACACTTGCATATAATTATTCCAACGTGTACATGTATCTCAAAGCAAACGCTGGGATCCAGTTGGGGCATGCGGCCTGTCATTGTTCAAACCTCGGCTGCCCCCCGACAACCGGAATAATGAGGTTGACGATTTGTCATTCTGTCGGTCAATAGACCACTTCGGTAATGTATGCAAATTTTATGCATACCTTTCAAACAAAGGTTGTTCTTGACAACCTGAAAGCTTGCCGGACATAGCTACAAATAATGTATGCAAACTAGATTCCAAGTATTGAGGCTCATTTATAAAAAGCAGGTTCATGGAATAACTCGTCACTAGGTGCTCAGAGAATATATGTGCATAAATTTGTATACATTACAGAAGCGGTTTATTGAGTCTGGTGTCGTCGAAACCACTTGTCATAACGTGTCTTTTAGGAATTGGCTTTGTCAGTGACCCTGGTTCGATTCACCTTTTTTCAACCTTTTCAAAAATTTCAAAAGGTAGGACCAGCTCTTGGGAACTTTGATTTTTTTATTTTCATTTTTTCACAATTATACTCCGTGTATGTTAAACTGAACATTGACTTTATATTCATTTGATTAAAAGAAGGAAGTAAACGTGTTCATAATCTGAATCTGAATCTAAAAAGAAAATGAGGGAATTTTAACTGGACGTGGTGGTTGTGGGGGATCGATAGTTTTTTAAGTGTTCTTAGTTTGTTGTTTACTTTCTTGCTAACAATTGTTTCGTCTTCATTATGCATATCTCTCAATTTATATCTTTTTCTTTCTGTCATATAATTGCAGAAATATCCTCTGAGGATCGAGGTCTTACGACGTCAATTAAAGCTAGTAATATGCGTACTGACCAAAGTCGTTGTACTTTGTTAAGCTATGAATGCTATCACGACGTCAGCAACTGACCAAGAATATAGGCCTATTGGTCGTAAGGCACTTTTTAGTAGCGAGACGGATGAAGCGAAAAATCAGATAGTGGGTTTATAGTCCATATATTATAAACCTCACCCACATCTTTTCGGACTTGTATACTGATAAGATTAGAAAAAAAATCGTTGCGAAAGCTCGAGTTTCAGAACTGATCTATAAGAGGAAACCAGAATAATAATGGTATGTGGTTCTTTTTCTTTTGTCCGTAATGACAAAAATCTTTTTCATGGATTAGTCAAGAACATTTAAGAGCTACTGTCTGAGAGAATCAGGCAGGGGTCGGCAAATTGGACTCATATTTTAAAGTTTGATCAAGTCCTTTGAAGCATTTTCAAAAATAGCTATGAAACCGCTCCACCATTTCTATCTGTGACTTTACCACCCCACCCCAAAATGCGCCCTCTGTAGCCACTTTTAATTTACGAAAAACGCCCAACTTTACGTAAATGTTTCACCTTGGTAAAATGACCCGATCTCTTTGAAATTTTAGTCACTAACTGTCTTAACCTTGTTGGTGCTCCTGATATAAAATTTGATAATGAATGATTTGACTAAATGGTGATATTTTTACTTGGAAAGTTCTATTTTTTTCGATTTTTGAGAAATTTGAAAAATTGCAATTTTAAGGTAAATTCAACAGAGTATAAGAAGAACGGCCCAACGTTTTATGCGCTAATATTTGGTCAGGAAGTGTCTTCACGTGTCTACTTTTTATTTATGGTTTCAAAAGTGTGGATTGTCTTACACTTTTTATGAAAATGTCTGTTAAAAAGTACTATTTTTTAACTTCTGACAAATGTCTAAAAATAGTGTTTTTCAACGCTAACGTTGACAAACAAAATATTACTTGACCAAATGTATTTTCAAATCATACTTGGGCATGTTGGGCCATCATAGCGCTATGTTCGATATGTGAATTGTAAAATTGCTGGGTATTTTTTTGTATTTATGTCAAAATAACCTTACAGTATGTATATGTAAATTTTCGCATTTTTTTTAAATTTGCAAGAAAAAGACAATAACTTTAACATTAATTCGTCTTAGGCTAATACCAATGACCAAACCTATATTTAATCAATACTCGGTCACAGTGTTCCTACATAGTGCTTCTTTCGATAACTGATTTCAAAAGTTGGAGTAATGTGTACTTGTTATGCAAAATTACACGTAAGGTATGCCATCTTTAACATTTTCTTTGAAAATTGAAATTTCCCACTTTTTGAGAAATTGAAGAAAAAAAACGAACCCCCCCCCCCCCACGGTAATTAATCTAAAATTCATCTCACTCAAAAATCAAAGACTGACGTATATTTTTATTTGATAGTTGATTAAATAGTGTCTGCATAATGCTACTTCCAATACATCACCTGATTTCTAGATGGTGGAGTAATTTGTACTTTGTAAAAAGATTTCTACGTAACATGTCCTTTAAATATGCCGATTTTAACATTTTTTGATAAAATAAGAGAGAATCAAGTTTTAAGGTCTGACAATTCATTAGATCCCAATATCAATGACCTAACTCCTCTCATTAATCTAGGAATGTCCTGATCACAGGATGCCTCAATAATTACTCATTTTGAAATTTTATTCTTTTAAGAATTGTGTAATCATCTCTACCTGTGTGAAGATGCACTTCCAAACATGCCAGTGTTCACATTTTGAACAAAGAAAGTTTAACCTAATAATTATATCATTGATTTACCCAATACTTGGTCATAGAGTGCCTTCGTAATTTCGCTTTTGATAGCTTGATACGGAATTATGCTGTGCATCTTATATATCAATAAGAGTTTTACATTGTCATATTTACCAATATGAGAAATGGGGAAAAAATAATAATACAGTAGTTTTAACCGTATTCCACCAAACCTGTGCAAATCTGGACAGAAAGCATAATTTATACAATGGTGAAATATTAATGCAATTCAAGTGGACGACGATAATGTCGTTTATCCAGTTTTTCTAATTCCAAAGGTTCGTTGATGCAAAAGTTCATTAAATCAAAACTTCGATAATTCCGAAGGTACGTTCGTTAATCCGAAGTTTTGTAATTACGGAAAGGAAATGGGGTTCCCAATTCCGTAAATGAAACAGACCCTAATATCATTTTCCACCAGTACGAACATTGCGATAAAAACGTCAAATTTTAAACTAATGGCAATGGGTTAGAAATCATTTTATCAGACCAGAAAATATGTATACATGTAGCAATAAGATAAAACAGCAAGAAGCGTGTACTTGGAAAGACGGTTTTTGCATTACGTGTTGGGAAACGGTAAACGTTTCGTCATCATTTACCCAACCATTTGAAAAAAAGTAAGTTCCCCTGAAACTTTTTAATATATCTCGAGAAATATTTGAATAAATCTGTTCATTCAAACATCAAAGTATCCGGGTTTTTTGTTTTACCTACATTTTGATTGGTTATGTGTGATCAATCGATTGTGTTGTAAATGAAATTATGGTTCTCTTTCCCGTCGGTACAAGAAAAAATGTAGCACTTTGTGTTTAATAATGCAATGCAGGGTTTATGTGTATACTATTTTCAATTATTTCCATCTTTAATCTTGTTAAGACATATAGTTTGTCATGGAGATTCATGAAACTGTGTTAAAAATCACGATTTTCTAATAATTTTGTCTATATTGTGTAGGGCAAAAAAAAATTTTTATTTAGAATATTATAAAGGTCTAATTTAAAGGGGATGGGCACATCAAACAAAAGTAAACAATATAAAGCCTAGGGGAAATTCTTATTCTAATTATCGTGCATGCTTCATATTGAAATTGTAAATCATTCAAGCAACACCCATGCTAAAAAAAATATTGAAACAAGAGCAAATAGTCAGGGTCCTCCGTTGAAAAAAGCGATGCGTACTGAAGAATCTAACGTCCGAGTTTTCCCAATATTCAGCAGTAGTGCTATAAACATCCCAAAATTGATGAATTTGTTGTTGTTTTTTATGAGAAGATTTTACAGTCTTTAAAATGATACCAAATGTGCAGTTAAGATTCTGTAACATTAACAATATGGTTTTGATTAAACTCGAAAAAAGGGGAAAAGGAAGTCAGTCATTGGAACAAAGAATATTTTTGACGATAGCAAATTTTCAGTTATAAACTCATAGCAAATTTACATAACCAATGATAGGATAAACAAGCAAATTAGCTAATGATTCTAAATAAAATGATAATAATTAAGTAATTCCAGAAACACTTTCAATCAAACTATATTTTCCGATTTTTTTTCTTCAGGTTTATAGAAACTAAACATATGAGAAAATGATTGTGTATTCCTATCCTAATATTCCTAATAATTTGACCCCCAATTTATTCAAATGTCTCTAGCTAAGTCCATTACCCAAAATATTGAAAAGGACTGATACACATTATTTCTTATCTTTTGCACAATTCCTTGGCAAATGACCTTCTCTGTTATAAATACATGGGACCATCTTTCCCTTGGGTTCGTCCATTGAGTACTCTAGGTATGTTTACATGTAAACATGTGAGCAAATGTGAAGAAATAACATATAAATAACCTATCAGACGATAAAACGACTTTTTTTTTTACAGTAGTTCCATTGCTTTCCGGTAGAATATTCATAAATGTACAAGAAATGTACCACTCATTCAAAAACGACATTTTTCAGCTTTTCGTTGGAATGACCTATTTCAAGCGGCTCGGGACAAAAAAATAAAAGACAATCCACGAATTTGAAACCTGGAATGGAGTGACCTAGGTTTGGCCCACATCCAATGGCAAAACCAACTTTAAAAACGTTAGGCCATTTGAGATATGCTACTTCAAAAATGACCTACAATTGGCATTTTCAATTGTCTTGAAAATGGGAAAACTGGCATTACCCCTATAGTAATAATGGAATGATCCAACAATATATTTTAAGATTGTCTATATAGATCTTAGGAAGAAGGATGGAAGAAAAAATCCTGCAAGTTTCGTTTGAATGGCATAATCATAAATACATGTTTACTTTGAATGAATATTCATACATATAAGTACAGGGTCTACATGGGACCATTTTCCCCTTGGAGTCGTCCATTGAGTACTATAGGTAGGTTTACATGTACACATGTGAGCAAATGTGAAGGAATAAGATATGAATAACCTTTCCGACGATAAAATGACTTTTTTACACTAGTTCCATTGCTTTCCGGTAGAATATTCATAAATGTACAAGAAATGTACCACTCATTCAAAAACGACATTTTTCAGCTTTTCGTTGGAATGACATATTTCAAGCGGCTCGGGACAAAAAAATAAAAGACACGACACGAATTTGAAACCTGGAATGGATTGACCTAGGTTTGGCCCACATCCAATGGCAAAACCAACTTTTAAAAAGTTGGGCCATTTGAGATACACCACTTCAAAAATGACCCAAAATGGGCATTTTTCAATTTTCTTAAAAATGGGAAAATTGGCATCACCCCTATAGTAACACCGTAGAGGGTTGTGGATCAGTGGATAAGTCCCCGGACTGTGAACCACGAGGTCCGGGGTTCGAATCCCACCGCAGCACTAGCGTCCTTTGGCAAGACGTTAATCTACATTTGCCACTCTCCACCCAGGTGTTAAATGGGTACCCGGTAGGATGCGAAAGTTAATGTCGTTTGTTTAGCAATTTGAGCGTCACTGTAGTGCTCTTGCTGGAATACTCCCCAGGAAGCGGATAAAGTGCACACATTGTGTGCGGGCATGTCAGAATCCGATGACCGGGGTAATAATATCGTAATAGCGCCTTGAGCACCATATATGGTGGATATGAGCGCTATATAAATATCCAATATTATTATTATATTATTATTATAATGGAATTATCCAACACTTTATTTTAAATATTGTCTATACAAATTGTAAGAAGGAGGATAGAAAGGGAAACCCTGTAAGTTTCGTTTGAATGGTATAATCCTAATTGCATTTTTACTCTGAATGAAAATTGCACTAAATTTCAAAATTCATGTCCTTGATAGGTACCAAAAAGGTCTATTTTTAGGGGGTATGGAAAATTATGAATGGAATTATGAACAAAAAAGTTTTAACATCATTTTCGTAGGATATACCCTGTATATACCACAACCTCAAAATAAAAAAGAAATCCGCCGACCCCCATCTTCCGACATTTTTTCAAATCTGCCCGATTCCCTCAGACAGTACCTCTTAACATGATTTCACATGAAAATTCATGTTTCGATGACATGTCGCTTTTGCAACATAATTCCGATGGTTCGTTATTCCGAAGGTTCGTAATTCCGAAAATGAAATAAAACCCTGTATTGTTTTCGGAATAACGAACCTTCGGAATAATGAACACTCTTTTATTTTCCGAATAATGAACCCTCTTTCATTTTCGAACTTAGGGAACTTCGGAATAATAAACCCTATTTAATCTTCGAAATAACATGTATGAACCCTATTTTATTTTCGGAATTAAGAACCTCCTGGGACGGGGCATTTGTGTTTCAGAATGATGAACCTTTCGACAAACAAAATTTTGGAAAACGTGTTCCTCCCTACCAGGAGCTTTTGTTTCTGTGACGTCAAAGAATGGTACTCTGTACGTTTTCTAGGGGTCAGTCGTCGTGCGGCCAACCAAAATACAGAATGGCTTTAAACAATAAGCTGATTTTCCGAAAGGAAGGTACGCGCTCCTGCTACCCTAGCAATTCCACGGCACAGACGAGTTTGATTTGAAATCTCCGTGGCTGAACTTTATATATATATATATAGAGAGAGAGAGAGAGAGAGAGCGAGAGAGACAGACAGACAGATGGAAATTATACTTTAGTACAATTGTATATGAAGAGCTTACTTGCAAAAGGCCCTAAATCCATTTTTTATCATATGGCACTTTTTTATATGCCTTAATAGACATTCACCATGTGCATCAAACTGGCTATATTTCAACTTCTAAAAGTTTCAGGAAGTTTGTTAAAAAATGAGATGAAAATTATGTTTTCTTTCAAAAGGCCCTAAATCCAAAACACTTTTCTTGCAAAAAGCCCTATATCCATTCATCTATCCTGCATCCTGATTGGCTAAGAGAATAGGTTTTTGGCATGAATAACCAATCACGCGCCTCCACACAACCATCTATCCAGAGACTCTGTGTGAGAATCTTTCCAGCTTTTTGACATTTTTTATGGGAATTAAATACACAAAATTCCTTAGTTTATCAAGATCTTGAAAATTACTACAACAATGGAGCTTGCAGATATAACCAACAATCCCAGAAAAAAAGAAAGAAAAATGAAATGAAATGAAATCTTATTGGATGTACATGAGTAGGTGATATGAGGATGGTGTGATATTGAAAAAAGTTCAGCAAGTGTTGTTTACTCTAATGACATGAATAATACAGCCATGACAAAGATGATGGCGATGATGCTACTGTTAGTAATGGTGATGTTGATGATGACAGTGATAAATGTGGTGATTGTAGAAATGGTGATAGAGATAATGATAATAGTGGTGGCAATGATAATGGCGATAAAGGTATTTACGATCTCCATAATGACGATGATGATGGTGATGGTTATGATGGTGATAATAATGGCAATAATGATGATAACAACAATGATGATTCAGAAAAAAGGTTTGCGGTACAACCATGTGAGTTGGAATAACTCCACGTTCCGGTCAGAATGCTCTGGCCGTCGTCAGGAGAATGAGAAGAGCGAATAAATCAGCAGAATTTATATATGAAGTAGCAATTCACTTATAAAACGGAATTAGTATAGAAAGAAATAGTAACAGTAACATCAAAGTACCTACAATGAAAGGATAAATAACATCAAGGTGCCTGCATTGATGTTACTGTTACTATTTCTTTCTATACTAATTCCGTTTTATAAGTGAATTGCTACTTCATATATAAATTCTGCTGATTTATTCGCTCTTCTCATTCTCCTGACGACGGCCAGAGCATTCTGACCGGAACGTGGAGTTATTCCAACTCACATGGTTGTACCGCAAACCTTTTTTCTGAATTACAAATTCACCATGCAAACCTTCAAATCCTAACAATGATGATGTTGGTTATGATGATGTTAATGCTGATTTCATTCATGTGTATGATGGTGTGATGCTGAATGTTCTGATGATGGTAATGGTGTGATGACGATGGCAATTATACGGGTGATAATGATGGTATTGGTTACGTGATGTGATGTTGATTATTGATTATGATGATGCATTCTGCTCTGGATACAGTAGATATTGCTTTTATTTTGAGCAAATCTGCTTTATTAAGGGCAGATAATGACTGGCTACTGTCAGTAGACAATACAAATTATCTTTGGAATCGACTTAAAAATGTTGCTATATCAGGCAAGGTTTATCCGGGCAAAGCAAATATTTTATGCAGTTATCTAGAGCAAGTCTGCTTTATTTTTAAGGTCAGATGATGATTTTCGATAAGTCACCTCAATTATCTTTCGAAGTTTAAATTTTGATTGATTTTATAATGTTGCTATATCAGGCAAGGTTTATTATAACCCATTGAACATAGGCAGGTGGAGCAGCACAAGAGGTTAGGTGGACAAGGGCGGTGGATTTTTGGTTCATTAGAAAGATTTTTGATGTGTAAATGACTATTATCATTCAAGACTTTTCTTGCAAAAGGCCCTAAATCCCACTTTTCTTGCAAAAGGCCCTAAATCCAAAAAAACTAATAAATATAAAAAATCATATAAAATATTTGACGGCCGCAGGATTTTTAAAATTGTGATTATTGTTACTTGTGGTGATGTCTCTTAAACATACATGAAGATCTTCTTGAATGAAATCATAGAACTGCGTGAAACAAAAAATCTCAATTTACTAAGAAGTAGGTAAAGTGGATTTAGGGCCTTTTGCAAGAAAACTCTTCATATATATATATATATATATATATATATATATATACAGTAATATGACACGTATATATATATATATATATATACACTCAACCAAAAAAGTAAGTTCCCCCTTGCATTTTTGGATATATCTCAAAAAGTATTTTACCGATTTTCATAATTCAAACGGGAATGGATAGGAAATTTTATTACTCATAACATGAATGGCATATCATTGCCTTCAGATATCATTATTGGTGTGAATAAATGCATTTTATGTCAAAATGCATGGGGAAAAAAAGTTGCACTTAAGGTTATATGAAGCAAATTGTGTACATTTCCTATGCAAGTTAGCAAATGACCTTTTTAAATTGTTATGTAATTCTCAGGAATTTCTTCAGGTACAATATGCTTCCCTATTAAACTGTATGCTCATGAAAAGAAAGAGATAGAGAAATATGCAATAAACCATGCTTAAAAGTTCAGAATCATGAGTGATTGTTTGATTATTTGTGTAAAAGTCAATGCAAATCACTAAAGTGCAACTTTTTTCCATGCATTTTGACATAAAATGCATTTTTTTCACACCAATAATGATATCTGGTGGCAATGATATGCCATTCATGTTATGAGTAATAAAATTCCCTATCCATTCCCGTTTGAATTATGAAAATCGGTAAATACTTTTTGAATAATATCCAAAAATGCTAGGGGGAACTTACTTTTTTGGTTGAGTGTATATATATACACTCAACCGTGCTCAAGTCCCGCCAATGCGTGATGCAATAAATCCCATTGTTGTACGTCCCGCTAACGCCAGTGAAGTTAAAGTATATATATATATATATATATATATATATATAACTCTATATGGTACCTTAGCAGGACAGTGCTTTGTTAGGAGCATTGTCTGAATGTCCTGCTAATGTCCGCGAGTGTCCTGCTAATGTACAGCAATGTATTGTGACGGAATAAACCTCATTGTTCACTGTCCCGCTAACGTACCATCCAGTGAAATATGTATATATATATATATATATATATATGTATATTTCACTGGATGGTACGTTAGCGGGACAGTGAACAATGAGGTTTATTCCGTCACAATAAATTGCTGTACATTAGCAGGACACTCGCGGACATTAGCAGGACATTCAGACAATGCTCCTAACAAAGCACTGTCCTGCTAAGGTACCATATAGAGTTATATATATATATATATATATATATATATGTATATATATATATATATATTACTGTGCGTTGGAATACGGGACAGTGATATTACTGATTTGGCAGTTTAAAATTCTCTTGTGTATATTGATTACAACTTTCTTATTACTTCTCCCATTCTGTTAAAACCTTCAACAATCTGTCTTTGATTTTCGGCTTTCCTTCAAAGCAATAAAAGTTGGATTTTCTCCGAAAAGTCTTAACACTTAAATAACATTTTTTGTTCAGATTCTACGGCCTTTAATTGTTCTATGGAGCACCATTTCCGGTAAGTTGAACTGTGACATGTGATAGGCCCTACTTTCTTCATTTAAAATGTATGTATGTTTTGAGTGGGTATTAAAGTTAAAGTTAAAACCTTGAGAAAGTTTGCTTATGTGGTACATACGAATTGGTGTATACTGTGAGGATTTCGAATCATCAAAATGATAAGAAATTACTTCCATCTTGCTGAAGTACCATGTAGTGCACATAGAAATATGTATATGGGACTGCACAGGTGTGGCATGAAAAATTGATTCATACATTTCAGACTGATGTAAAAAGAATAAAACTGCTCAAAAATTGTTTTTTTCTCTTTTAGTTAAACTTCTGTATAGACATTCCTTGCATGCTGCGAGCTCCCTAAGGGGAGCCAAAAAACACCACTGTCATATGCGATTGCATGTATATTGACTCATTTACAGTTTAATAAAGGGAGTTGCCTCCCAAGTTGAAAACTGCTATCACCAAAATCCCTGTAATATGTGTACATATATATATATATATATATTATGCAGCAATGGAAATACCCAACATGAGATTATACCCAGGGTTAATGAGTAGGCAATGAACACAACATTGAATTATCAATAAGGATCTAAGAACTATTTTTAAAAATAAGCATTTCGTATCCTCATAACATCCAATACTTGAATTACATGTGTTTTTCTTATATTTCTTTTATTATCCTTTATCATCAAAGTGCAAAAAGAATGATATCTTTTTGGTAAAGAAATGCCAAGCATAGTATGTGCCCGACCAACCTTGGCAATTCCGTTCCCAACGTGGTTACAATTCCGCTAAGTCACCGGTTACTACAAACTGACCAAAATCACCCGAGGCGGGTTTGGCATTTGATCGAAAAAAAAATAGGCCTACCTTCATCTTATGCACTCTTTACCAAACATTTCCCCCTTTTTTGCAACGATTGACGTTCTGAGTTTGAAATTCATGTGATTAGAATTGAAATAAATAAGTTGCATAGGGTTTTTGCAATGTTCTCGCAATAAAACGTCTTATTTTTCCTCCTTAAAAAACCCTACATATATATGTAGTATTAGGAAACTCAAAGGACATCCCTTGTGGCACATCTTCTGAAGAAGTGTGTCCCATGTTTAGAATGCCCGACGGCAGCCTTCTGCAGGGAGTCCAAACTAACAAAACATCGGAATTCCTGTTCGGAAAATCACGAAATGGACTTTTCCTCAGCGGGACACAGATTTCCTTGTGCGTGCCGCCCTCTCCGATAGGTAAGTCAGTGAATAAGCCAGTTCGGGGTTAGCGCATGGTACAAATGACCCCAAATATCCACAGATATTTTAGACATGGAGGGTCCCTTTATGTGCACTTCAGAAAAATAACTCTGGGAGTGATAGAGGTGCCTCATGAATAGCTTTTGTTTCCCCCTTTAAAAAGAATACTTCCACCTGGATATCATGGAATGCACCATTAGTGCATAATTGAATAATGATTACATGACATTCATGAGCACATATCGAATATTAGTGTCAGTGGGTTTTAGAATTTGGTACAGATGACCTTTATCTGCTCATGCTCAGACTGCATCTCCGAAATGGCTTATTAAAATCATCTTCATGAGGGTAGGAAAAATAGGGAAAGATGAGGGGAATGAGAAGGTTAATATTTTATATATCATATAAAGGTTCTTAAGTTTAAAATTTGTTGTGCTATTTTTTGTGCTATTGTTTGTTATTATTGTTAACAGGGCCTCGTGGAAGACCACCACTATTGATGATAATGAGTCACCCTGTCTAGATATCAGAAGAAAATAAAAAAATTAATTAGTGCGTTGCTTTTAGATATTTGGGAATGTTCATGCATGCTATTTGTTTCCATACGTTACAGACAACATCTACGTTTTTACTATAACTCAGGACCGTAGCCAGCCTTTGCCTAAAATATGATTTTTATTTGAAAAACCTTTTTTATCTCAACTTCTTGAATCGAATTGATTTGAATTTAATTAAACATCATTGATTTACATCAATTTTCTGTTCATAAACAGAGCGTATCATACATATAACAAGCTATAGTTACAGATATTTTTAGTGTATAACTGAAGTATAGCATATGTCAAATGGAAGGTAAATCCATAAATGATAAAATGTAAAATATGGGCAGTGAATTCATAATAATTTAGGATATGAATAGAATAGATCAATAGATTACGGTTTCCTATGACAAAAGATAAGGTATTTTCAGAAGATGTAGATATAGAGAAGGTAATAAAGCATAACAAAATCGATCATAGATGATAATACAAGCATGTAGAGTAAGTACAGGGAGGGCAATAGTGACAAGTTTCACAGTCATGTACATTAAATATGTCTACAATGTTAAAGGATGCTGTAAGTCATTATTGTAAATACAAAGACAGTAATTTAATGTTTTTGCTCTGTCTATCTAATAAATGGGATCACTGTAGCAGATAGTACTAGTATAGAACAGTATAACATAATACAATAGTCCAATAATAGGTCAATAGGTCTTGTAAATGAAGCAAATAATCAACTGTTTAATCAGGGGCGGATCCAGGATTTTGTATAAGGGGGGGGGGGGGGCACAAATGCAGGTTTGTCAACTTTCAGAAAAGGTAGACCCGAATTTTGGGGGTCTTGCCAGCTCTCGAAAAGTCGCTCAGGGGGGGGGGGGGGGGACGGTGGTCCCTCCGTAATTCTCTGGAAAGCAAAAAAAAAAAAAGAAGGGGATTTTCGTTCTTAAAGGGGGGCACAATGCATATTTTTTCGTCTAAAGGGGGGGGGGGGGCACTTCCGACCCGTGCCCCTGGATCCGCCACTGAGTTTAATAATCAAGTTTGCATTTTTGCACTCGGTCTCAGATGATCTTGAATTGCACATTTAAGTGAGAAGAACACGTATAGTCCCTGAGATTCAATTAAAAAGAATAAACGGAAACTATGGTAATTTAAATGAGATATTCAGGTGGCCTATTGGCATGATTGGTTAAAACTTGAAAATGTAAAATAAACAAGTATATTGATAAACTGCTGTGATAAACACATGTGCAAGTCTAATTTCATTACAATAGAAATGGTAACTAAAAACAAAATGATGCGGATTCTTTTGACTCACTGGACAATTCTTTCAACAAGATAAAATCAAGAAAAATATTTTTCCCCTTTCTTAATTTACAGTACCCTGTGAAAAAAGGCAAGCTGATAACATGAAAATGAGCAGGGGCAGCGGAGCATATTTCAAAGTGGGAGAGGGGGGCACCAACAAAAATGGGAACTTTTTCAAAAAATGGGGCAACTACAAAGCGTGATCATAAAGCAAAAAGTGAGACATTTTGATAACCCTACATTCTAATTAAGACATTACCAAGCACCATCTTTGACATTTTTATTGCTTCTACCTTTACCTGGTTCTAGATACTGCTTTAGCTTCAGCAGGTGTGGAATGGTCTGATTATGCAAGTGGGGGCGACCGAAGGAAGGGAGGGGAAAAAAATAGACCCTTTTTCTCCAGCTGAAAGCCTGGAATTATGATATTTACAGAGATTTTATAAAAATGACAACTGCGAGTTCATTTCTTACATCAACCCTGCGTGTCTCTTATCACCCTTTTCAAACAAAAATGTTCCTTGCATATTTGTGGTGGCATTGCAACGGATCAGATTTTATCTGACAAAATATCCAAACTTGATTGGGTTTTAATCACAATCTGAAAAAATGAGTAAAACCTGTAAGGTTGCATCGACGTCAATGTACTTTATGCGATCTGCTTGATTTCATGATTAATTAACCTATAAGTGCGGGCGAGCGTAGCGAGCGAGTTTTCGTCAACTTTTCAGAAATTATTGCCCAACACGATAAAAACTACTTTCGAAAAATAAACTCAAGACAATTTCAATAGCCCTGGCTATCACCTTTAGAAATGTGCGAACATTACAACGATGTATTACATAATCCGAACCCGATTTCTATGGGCAGTACAATAGGTCTTTGAAATTGCCCTTGAGTTTATTCCAAAGTAGTTCCTACCGTGTTGCCCATACTTTATTATGGGCACATTCGAGCGAGCAGAATGGGATCTTTTATTTTTGCTTCGGGAGGTGATGGGCATTTTATAAGAGGTGAAAACGGACAGTTATCAGAAGTAAACTATCAGATATGAAAAGGGCACTTATCAGCTGGCGAAAAAGGCACTCATTAGCTAGAAAAAGAAGTACGTATGAGAAGTAAATTATCAGATTTTAAAAGGGGCGCTTGTCAGAAGGGGGAAAAGGGTACGTATTAGATGGGAAAAGGTTACTTATTGTAGAGAAATAGGGGCACTTAGCGGAAGGAAAAAGGGAAATTAACAGATTTGAAAAGGGGCACTTATCAGAAGGAGAAAAGGGTATTATAGCTTAGCTAGTGCATGTTCGAACGCACATAGTTTATATTGACAAGATAATGCTCGTAAGCAGTCCCTGTGTAGCACACGTAGTATGCGCACACTGGAATGCATATGGCTGCTCTGTGTATTAAGAAACAAGATGAGCGTGCGGTACAGTTAATATACTACGGAGAAGTGCACGCGGAGGGAGATAAAATGCTACGTAATTAAACACATGTAAAGTATTTGCTTTGCAATATTGTAACGCAGTGGTACGGCATGCATAATGCCAGTCGGGCGGCAATTTGGAGGTGATTAAAAAAAAATAATTGTTTTTGTTTGTTGTTGCGTTTGTTTGTTTGTTTATTGTTGTTGTTGTTGTTGTTGTTGTTTTTATTTTTTGGGGGGGGGGGGGGGGGGGGGGGGGGCTCGTCCGAACCGTGGAACCCTCCACCGAGTCGAATAACATCTTTCCAAAGCAATCAATTATTTTCATTAACAGGTGAAATCGTTTTGCTAATGAAGGATGACCAACTTTCTGCAGTGTATCACGGCCTTGTATACCTACCATATGACAACACAGCTGCAATCATCAGCGTCACCAGACTTCCTATAGAGAATCCAGATCACATAACTGCCTTTGCATCCGATAGCAATAACGATATGCTATACTGGTCGGACAACTTGAGAGGGAATATTTACCGTTCTCGGCTTGAGGGTGGTAACTTGTATGACATGGAAGTGGTCGCCACAGACTTTTTCGGTAAGGCCGAATCATGGAGCAATGTGGTATATTGATGTAGGCTCTTGAATCTCATATTGGCAGCGTAGTAAATTGACGCGAACGCGTTATAACGGTTTTAGCGTTAAATAATTGCTGATTGTTACGTAAGCTCCGCGCTGCAAGGTCGTACGGTCCAGTGATTTTCCTAGTCTCTTATTAGTCGTTCGTACGTATTTGACGCAAGGGTTGTGCTAGTTGACAGTAGCATCCTGTTTGTAGTAAACACAATGCCTTTCGACACGCATTTTACACTAACAAGGATGTACTACCCACCTCCCACTTGAGTAATGTTATTTACCAATTTCAGTGCCGGTGCTATGCCAGGTACGTGCGCCGTACTTCTCAACGGTTGGCTGATCGCATTAAACAACATGTCCCCTCGACTATTCGGAACCGTACAACCAATCAGCTCACGCAGCCCGTCCGTGCCTGCAAATCTGAAATGCACGCTAACAGACCAAAGACATCCATATGCGATTCAGCGATTGGTCTCCATTTGCTGAACAATCCAGCTTGCGCACAAAGCTATGCCGACGATCAATTCACAATTATGTCCCGGGCCAGAAGCGCAGCGCTTTACGCTTTCTGGAAGCCGCCTACAATTCAATCGCACGAACCCCTTCTGTGCAGACAAAAGGAGTTCGTCCAAGCTTTGCGATTGTTCTGAAATTACGGCGTCCCGGTTGCGTCCGTGTTCATCGAGTAGTTGATTTCGAGTAATTTGTTACATACCTGCGTGATAACCTGATGAGTGCAGGTCGAAAAGCTTCGTTATCATGTCTCTTTTTCGTGCCATATTAAAAAAAAAGTAATACATAAGGGAAAAAAGAAAAAAGAAAAGAAAAACCAGAAATACATCAGGAAAAGAGGAAGACACAGAGAAGAAAAACAAAGAAATACATAAGAAAACAAGACAGAGGGAAGAAAAACATAGAAATACATAAAGAAATTTTAAAAAAAGATAGAGATAATAAAAACAAAGTAATACATAAGAAAAAAAACAGGAGAAGAAACACAAAGAAATACATGAGGAAAAAAGAAGACAGAGAGATGAAAATCAAAAATAAACATAAATAAATTAAAAGAAGATAAAGAGAAGAAAAACAAAGAAATACATAAAGAACTAAAAAGAAGACAGAGAGAAAAATACAAAGAAATACATAAAGAAAAAAAGACAGAGAGAAGAAAAAACAAAGAAATGCATAAGAAAAAAAGACCGAAGAAAAACAAAGAAATACATAAGAAAAAGCAGACAAGAGAAAAGAGAAACAAAGAAATACTGTAGTATTGCAGCTGCCACGCCAGCCGTGTTGGTCATTATACACATGTGTATATTGGACAAACGACGACTGTCATTACATCTATCATGCGTTCTTTTTAGCTGCTTGCAAAAGATGAATTATGATTTTGATTGATTTATAGCAAAACGCCATGGTAAAAAAAAAACAAAAAACAAACAAACAAAAAAAAACTTGGCGAGGATAGATTGATCAGGTATAAATTTGTATTTAAAAGTATCGTATTTTGCAGCCGTCCCTTTGCTTTTTGAATCCGTCCCTGTGCATTTAAAGATTGAGAACGCATCTTGGAATCGTTCATGCCTTCTCCATTCACATAGGCCCGAATTCACAAAGGAGGTTTAAACCATGGGTAAGGTTTAAACCTCCGTAAGCGTACTAAAATAAACGTAAATAAACGCAAATTGCCCATGCGCGCTCAAAGAAAATATATGACTGGATCGGATTCCGTGCGCAGTTTAGCGCAGAGAGTGATCTCCTGGTAATCGATTTACTATTCTGACCTCATTTTAATGCAGGTTTGCATTATAACGCCTTTGTGTTACTACACTGATGGGAGGTCCTGGGTGCGATGCTAACATCTGTGTTAACATCTTTGGACAAGGTGTCTTACTATAGACGAAAAATAATGAATGTAAGATAATTACCGTGCTTCTCATTATTCAGCGTATCATTTTTGATAGTATTTAAGTAAACTTCCATGGCTAAATTTCTGCAAAAACAAAAATAGATATTAAACAAGGAAGACGGACTTTCGGATGCCACGTTACCTTCTTTTTAACAGATGGTGATTCTGGAAAATTGTTAGTACGTTTTTCCACGTAGTGAAGCTCAATATAGAAAAAAACGATCAAGCCTATTTGTTATGCAATTAATTAAACATAATTTACAAAAGCATACTTAAAAGCATACTAATCAAGAAGGAAACCGATGAAACGTTATAATTCCTCGCTTTTCCAACCTTTACTACCACAATTAATTTAATTTAGATATCGAGTGAATGTTCCGGAACATGCTTTCTCAAGTCGATATGAAGGGTTATAGTGATTAATTTTTTTCCTGCCAGGTAGCTTTGAGGAGCATGCTCAGGAACACATCTGCACTAATATTGTTGTTTAATCTGTTATATTTATTACTGTTACACATTGCGTCGTCATTGTCAATTATATTTGTATAACGATTTGCAAAAAAAAAAAAAATATAATGATAAGTTTTGTTTTGTTTTTGTTTTTGTTTGACCAATGCCAAAATCTTCTTGAAAAAAAGTTTAAAAGTTTGGTTCCAAAATATGCTCCACCAAAAAAAAAAAAAAAAGAAAGAAAAGAACGCATGGAAATAAATGAGAGAAACAGGCTTGTTTGTTTCTCTTATTGTGCATTACTAACTTGAAATGAAACTTTCACCTATTTTAGTATTATGTATTAAAAGGGAAAATAATACCACTCTTTTAATTTAATTTTTGACGTAGAGGGCAATATTATGCATGGAAATGGTAGGCATCTTCGTCAACTTCACTTCCGGTCCGTATTGAAATACTACGGCTTATGAATAAAATGAGCGCTAAAATGCTTAATTTTTGGATCGCATGACATAAACCAATCAAATCTTCAAAATGCAACCAACTGTACGTCTCAATAAATCATGGTATTTTTTCAAACATGTCTGTTAATTTATACTCAAACTCGAGGATTTTTGTAATACCTGTGTACATTTTCAATACAAAAAGACAAACACTTGTCGACCCAATCGGGATATTGTCAGCACTGCGCATGCGTGGTTTATATGACAAACGCCATCTTTTGGCGAAATTGCGTATTTGGGGTAGCGAGAATTACTTTAACCCATATAGCAGTACAGTGTTTCCTTTTAGTGACGAGTATATTTTGATCCAGAATGTTAGTAATAAATGAACAGAAAGAGCCGAAATCACTGAAAATTGTAAAATCTATTTCTAATGCAGTAAATTATACCGTTTATGAATAAGAGAATAAGATTAAATTGGAACTAATCATTAAACTCTTTAAAATGACAACGTAATTTTACATAATATAATCACTATTTTCGTGTGCAAACTTACAATTTTTCTCCTAAATATTTAAATTTTGTACAATCATAGTTCCCTAAAAATATTGCGAAAGTTATATAGACAACAACTAAAAAACAAAAACAAAAAATAAAAAAATAAAAATAAAATATAACACAAATATATATAACAAAGAAAATAAAAATAACTATACATATTTAAGGGAAAGAAAATGCATCAACATTTTTTTAAAGAAGTGATTGTATTGCAATTAGAACTATATTTGGGGATTGAGTTCCAAATTACAGGGAAATTATGTCATACTGATTTCATGGCATTATTTGTTTTTACTGTCCATAAGTGGAAATAATCATTAAAAACGGGTATTATGATTATGTATCTGGTAATTAAAAAAAACATTTGAGAAATATTAGAGGGTAATCTATTTTGAAAGTAAAAGAAACCAAGGAGAGCAAGGGAGAAATAGTACAAATCAAAAATATTAAGCGATTTCAATTTTTTGAAAAATGGGGCAGAAGGGGCACGATAGGGACATCCCAGGTATATGCGAAGGGCCTTTTCTGGGGTAATTTAAATAATTTATCTAATTTAGTTCGACTACAATTGCCCCAAACAGCAACACAGTAATTTAGGTATGAGAGCATAAATGAATTATAATAGTATTAAAGCAGAAGGCGGAAGCAAGTCTTTTAATCTATACAAAATACCAATACATTTAGATACCTTTTGAGTGACCTTATTGACATGGGTATCCGAATGCATAATATAATCAATGTATACGCCAAGAAAATTAACACTATTAACCTTATTTGATATATAATTGTTGATTTTAAGAAGTAAACTATCAAATGAATCAGTTAAATTAGACTGCCTATGGAAGAACGTAATGTAATTTGTTTTACTAGGATTTATCAACAATCTATTTAGTTTGAACCATTTCGTTACTTTATCTATTTCAGTATTAATATTTTTTTGTAAATTATGAGTGTTAGGTCGGGTGTAAATTAAAGTGGTACCATCAGCGTACATGATGTAATCATATTTGTCAGATGAATGTGTAAGATCATTTATATAAATTAAAAACAATAATGGACCTAGGATTGAACATTGTGGTACCCCATGTGTAAGAGGAGAGAAATTGGAAGAATCATTGTCATAAACTACGTATTGAGATCTATTACAAAGATAACTTTCAACCCAACTTAGTGGTAAGCCCCTAATCTCATAGTGTTCCAATTTTGACAAGAGTATTTTATGATCAACTATATCAAAAGCTTTGGAGAGGTCCATGAAAATGCTAATACAAAATTTATTAGTATGAATTGCTGACAAAACTTTATCTTGTGTAACTATCAAAGCATGGGTAGTTGAGTGATTTCCCCTAAACCCATATTGTGATTCAGTAAGAACATTATTATTTAAACAAAATGAATATAATCGATTATAAAAGCATTTTTCTAACAATTTTGATAGATGGCAGAATAGAAATGGGCCTATAATTATCGAATTTATGACGGTCATTCTTTTTAAATACAGGGGTTATCTTAGCAATTTTTACTTTATCTGGGACTATGCCTGTAGAAAGAGAGAGAGGTTGAATATAAAAATCAATTGATGTACAATATAAATTATGATTTTTTTTCATTAAGTTAGTACTGAGATTATCAAATCCAGTAGAGTTACTGTTGGTTCATGTGATATACTTTTTATTTTTCCAGTCTCTACAGGAGTTGAAAATAAGAATAATTGGTGCCAACTGAGGAAGGGATGTTGATTAATTTAGACTTAAAGAAAACTTTGAACTGCTATGGGTTAAAAGATATGACATTGTAGTATACATGTATGTTTTGGGACTGAAATATTGACCCCCCACCCCCTCCCCTGCGTCCACTAGTGCATGCGGCGCAGTGATCCACCTTCTGTTGTGTAGGAAAGTGAAGGTCATTGCTCGATCATTCATGCATGTTATCTTACTCTGTGATTGGTCAGTTCCTGCAGAAGGCTACAGTTTTTTGGAGTGGGTTGTATATCATAGCCGTATGTCCGAGGACACTTTCGGACAGAGCACAAAAGAAAATTCATGAGAACAGTGGTCCTCGAAAGCCTTACAATAGTCCTCGGAAGTCGAACAATTAATTCGTGACTTATTCCGTCGACTGTCCGAGGACGGAGGAACAATATAGGAACAATACCTGTCCTCTGAAATACAGCTATACAAAGGTGTGCGCGCGTGTGTTTGTGTGTTTGTGGGTGCTCTTACAAACATGCAGTTATGGGGTAGAGAGAACAAAAGAGCACAATGATGGCCTTTATTCCGTCATGCTTGTGGGGTACAAAATATTGCTTGCGGGGTACAAAATACCCCAGAAGAAAACAATACAGTTCCCCACAAATCAATGTGTGTTCAGATGTGTGTGTGTGTGTGAGAGAGAGAGAGTAACTGAGTTTTGACAGACGTATATCAATCAAATATGATTATGTATACGTCTGGGACCGACCTTTATCGTCACCATCCGAAATACGCGACTGAGATTCGAACCTCGGTCCGATCAGAGTCAGTTTGTAGGCGAATACAAAGAGCTGCCAGTAGACGTTACCGCTAGACCAACCCCTGATCCCTAAATGTAGGGGTGTTGCATTTTCTTGAAACTAAGCAGAAATGATGTAGCATGTTTTGGGACTTAACTCTTTTTAGTGGCAAGATTTAAAAGAAAAAATACTTTCCGATTGAAAATTCAATTTTCTGATATGTCAATGAATATAGGTACTGAAATGAGTACATTAGCGCTTATAAACAATGACGAAAATTGATGTAGCATAGGTTACATGTCACGTTACAGGTTCGATATTCCAAAGGTTCGAAGGTTTTCTTACTCCGAAGGTTCATAATTCCCAAAATAAATTAAGGTTCATATGTCCGAAGGTTCATAATTACTCAGTAAAATGCAATAAAATCGTGTGGCATTTTTCGGAACTACAAACCTTCAGAATTATGAACCCTATTTCATTTTTGGAATTATGAACCTTGGATTAAACGAACTTTCGGAATAACGAACCTCGGGAAAAAGAACAACAACAAAACAACGAGTAATCCCAGTAGCATATTTTGGGAACCGTACTCTAACGCCCGCGAAATAAAATAGTTTTCTTATGAATACTTGTACAGTAATTGCGCTTATTTTCTGGGTTATTTTTTCCTCCTTCTTAGATGTCGAGGACTTGGAATTTTACGGAGGGAACTTCTCTCGACATCTCTACATCTCTGTGTCGTCTAGTATCAAGATGATTGATTTTAACGAGGAAGACTATCCTGTCAAAATCTTGTGTCCTCCTTGTGCCTCTTTCGGAGAAGATATAAGCATGGATGTGCATCCCGATACAGGGTGGGTTGGTAGAACTGTTCACAATAATAATTAATAATAATAATAATGATAATGATAACCATAATAATCATAATAATAGCAATGATAATAATGATAACAATGATAATAATAATAATACAAAATTACATTTATATAGCGCTTAACGCTATGTTTTTTGTTATAGCTTTTCGACAAAGCTCTAGTCTGAATACAGAAATAATTGTCATAAGGAGACCAGCACACGAGTGGCGGTAAAAAAAGAATGCTTTCAGTATTTAAGCTTCGTCTGATTTGATTTTATTCGTCAGGTATATTGCAATATAAACACATCGAGGTACCATGACAGGATAGCCCATGAAAGCCGAAATGGCTTATTTCCAATGGGGTCCTTACCTAAATAACTGATAAAAAATACAATGAGAAAACACATTAGTACGGCTACAAGACTATTGTACAAGTACGACAAGTAATAAGAATGTACTAAAGTAGCAAAATAAAACATAACATTTTTATAAAGTAGGCAATGATTACATAAATGTGATAACAAAACTTACTCAACGGAAAAAAAACTATATACAGAAAATCATAATGAAACTATCGATAATAAACATTATAAGTCATATAATATAGGAAAAAACCCTCTGAGCTACAACAAGGAGAGGAGAAATACAGTTATGGAGTAGACACAGTTTTCAGATACCCTTTTAAAATGTAAAAAAATTCTTAACTGACTTAACATGATTTGGGAGGGAATTCCAGAAAAGAATACCGTTAAAATAAAATGAATTTCCAATTTTACCTTTCCGCTTAGGCACTACGAAATTAAATTGACTATTTCTAGTGTCATGCCCATGAACACTTGAAGAGCGAATAAAATTATTTGAAATATAGCGATCTGCATTAGAGTAAAAAAATCTTATGTACATGGTGAATTACAAGTTGTTGTGATCTAAGGTTTATATGAAGAAGACCAGCTGTTTCATTTACATTTACCCATTTTATTTACTCTATAGTTCATCATACACTGCAAAAACAGGGTGTTAAATTCAACACCATGGGTGTTAAAAGTTATTCTTTCCGGTATCTATATCCTGCAACACCGAAAGATTAAAAGAACACCTAGTTTCGGATTAAATCAAAATTAACACCCAGAATGGTGTTGAATATTCAACACCAATGATCAACACCACTGGTGTTATTTAAACACCAATATTGTACACCATCCATGGTATTAAAAATAATTTACACCAATAATTTACACCATAGCTGGTGTCAGATTAACGCCATGTCCTATATCATCTTGGTGCACACACAGAAATGTTTTACAAAAATTATGTAAAAAATTATGTTAAATAGGAACTCCATAACTTTTTTGTAAATTTTAGCTAACAATATATTCGACGATAATTATGTAAAATGTCATGTTAAATATAGGTACTTAAAATTCATGTGTAAATTTTACCTAACAAACAATTCTACACATGTATTATGTGGTTGGGCAAATTCAGTTGCCCAATTGTTTCCTTTTTCCTCCAACCCAGGTAAAAAAAAATAAACCTGCTTGTTATGTCTTTCTGGGTCTTAACTTATCCTACATGTATATCTTAACCTATCCTATCCTAGTCCTATCCTATCCTGTTGGTACAGTCTAGTGCAAGCTCTTATATACCCATTATAATTTTTTATGCATATGGTAAGAGTTATTAAAATCGGGCCACCCCAAACCATACGCTACTGAAAATTCATGAATATTCATATAAGTGTTTCCCCCCAATATTGAGGGGAAAATACGAAAATGCATTTTTTACAAAACCGTTTGCAAAACATTTTTACTTAATGACGACAAATTACATTGTGCATGTTAAATAAACTTAACGAAAAGGGCAATATTGTAAAAATCTTTATGAAGAAATATCTTACAGCGTTACTTTGCAAGATTTGTTCAGTCAGTTTTACATAACTGTGTATCAAAATCATGTTAATGTCAATTAACTTCGATTCTCGTTCCTACCGGTCACGCGTCGAGAAAGTTTGGTGCATGCGCTGCTGCACTATGCTTAGACCAATCAGGAGCTAGCGATCCCGCGGTATTTCTGTTCATTTATTTTGCGCATGCGTGTTTTAAATAAATTACACCCGATGGTGTAATCAACCGAACTATTCCAACAGATTTGATTACGGAGCCATAACAATGATTCTCTGGGTGTTATAATAACACCATAAGAATACATTTAATTGTACACCAACGTAGTGTTGAATATTTAACACCCTGGTTTTTGCAGTGTACATAATTGGTTATTTTCATCTTATTTGCTTTAAAGAAATCTCCTTTCACAGTTTACGTTTCGTCCTAACATCTTATTCACCCTAAAGTTCCTGATACATAAATTACATTTGCCCCAGTTTCCTTGAGTAAAAAGAAAGAAAGAAGAAAAATCATTATATGAGATACAGTCAGAAATAACAGTTTAGTATGGGGCATTCTTTAATTAAAAGAAAAAGGGGGAAAGGAAGACATTTATCAACCTTCCCCATACACAAACAGTACTTCCACCACCTTTGAACAGTGAAGAAGTGAAATCATGAAAATCCTTGGAATCTAGGGATATTTTGTTAAATTTGTTGTATTTAAAAGTTAAATATCATCGAATGGCTAATGCAGTATGGATCACCATAGACCTCAGTAGCCTGCAGTATGAAATCTTTGGTTAAATTAACGCAATGTTGAGTTCTGGAGAAAGATGAAAAATAATTTGTGAGATTTCTCATTCCTTTTATGTCAGTTTGGATGAACATCGTAGCAGAAAACTCCCCTGAATAGGATTGCCCTTCAAATGCCTTCATATTCGAAATATGACTAGAAATGGCCGAAATATTCGGGCCAAACATTCATGCCACTTCGCTGTGTGTGTGTTGTCCCATATACTCATTTCTGTGTGCAATACAAGTGTTTTTCAGCAAGATTGGTTCAATTTCTTATCTATTATGATGATTCCAAAACCTCACAATATACACCGATTCTCTCTTTTCCCCAATTGCTTTGAGATGTTTCTTTCACAATGTTAATTGCATGACTAGAACTGAAGCTTTATCTTGGAACATTGGAGCACTTGAGTCTCTATGTAGAAGCGGTGAGTGGAGCCAGACGTAGTCTCGGTGAAACAACCGCCAATACAAGCGACTGAAGGTTTCGGTCTGTATTTGACATTAGAGATTTTTCGGATGTGTCGACGTGAACGCCGTCCTAGATCCTCCCACCACAATGGACTGCTTTGTGTTAACTGCATACAAAGTAGGTGACGCATGAAGCTAACAATGGGTGAAGCGAGCTTCACGTTTTAGAGAAGACGGCAATACATGTTTGACGCGTTCTCGATCTGACTAGTGGACGAGGGAGAAGCCAGTGGACGGGTGAGCCGTTCTTGCACAACGCGCGGTATGCAGCTAGCACAAAGCAGTCCATTGTAGCTGGGAGGATCTAGGACGGCGTTCACGTCGACACATTCGAAAGCTGACTATTCTAATTCTTATCAACTGACAGATTGTTGTACGCTTCTAGACACGTCTCCGGATCTGCATTTGGAGAAAAGAGTTGTGAACTTTTGACTTGTACGACACACGTTAAAGAAGTTTACTGTCCTGAACCGTGTGAAATTTGCATTAACTCTAAAGGTGAATTCATTATTACTCTCTACTTTGTTCATATAAAACTCTGTAAACCGCTAATAGAACAACCCTCATGTATTAGAAAATTGATTTGGCAAAACCTTTTCTGAGCTTTCTACAATGCAATCGAAACTAAGTATTATTTAGCTTTGCAGGGATTTTTTTTTTGTTTTTAAGAAGAAGGGAAGACGTTCCGGAATCGACTAGTTGTTTTTGATTATTGTTATATGGCAATCAGTCAATTTTGACGATTATCACCAACAATCTTTTCGTTATTTTTATTTTGCAGACTTTAACAATTTAAAATAAAATGTTTTTGTTCCAGTCTTATTTATTAATTTTTAGTGGTATTCTATTTTCAAAGATCAATATCTCCTGTTTAATATCCTCGTTGAATGTCATTTTAAGTTTTCTGGGGATGATATCATGTTAGCTATCTATACACAAAATATTTTTCAGGCCTCAGGTACTCTTTAAGGTTGCCTAATTACTCAAACATAACTATCGTAACGTGTGGGGCTGTGATTCTACTCACGTTCGGTCTATATTGAACGTTTTTTTTAGATCTACTCTGGGTTTAAAATTTTATATTTTCAATTTGCTGTTTGCAATAGGGAGGAAGGATCCTGATATATATCATATAGTTTTCGACTTAACTTTAACTTTTATGTTGGTCTAACTTTACAACCCTAGATCTGGATCTAGAATTTTTTCAAATTGGATGCTACTGTTGATAAAAATTTATAAAAATGTTATAATCTGTCTATAGTTACATTCTATCTGTTAGTAGTTCTAGATCTATTGAAGTAACTGTAGTTAGAAAAGACGATGGTGATAATTCACAGCCTTTATTAGTCCATGGGCCAGTAACCGAAAAGCCCCCCCCCCCCCCTTGGCACAATTTTAAATGCTTTTTTTTCTGTTAGCTAGGACCCTCAGCTGTCGGAATCTGCTTGTTTGCCATAAAGTTGGTGGTGGGTGTGGCCACCAGGGCCGTTACCATGGTAATGGATCAAGAAAAATATGAATTTTAGGAAAAGTCATATAATTCCAATTCACGAATCTAAAAATACTTGGATCCTAATATATGTATTCTAAGGTGCTCAATCGATTGCAACCATAATCAGAGTCATTTAAAGTCAAGATCATGTCAAAAAATGGCCGTTACTATGGAAACGGTATCATAAAAAGCGAGTATTTTGGACAACTTTCTAAACATATAAATATAAAATGGCCCAAAAGGTGTATGCACAAGCCTAAAGTATGTTTTTCTATTAGCTAGGACTCTCAGCTATCATAATCTGCCTATGAGTTGGTGGTGGGTGTGGCCTCTAGGACCGTTGCTATGGTAACACATCAAAATAAATACTGGATTCTTAGAAAATACTGTATCTTTGTAATTCAATAGCTTTAAAATATATGGTAAGTTTCCAATTATGTTTATTTCCAGCTGCGTGATAGATTGCAATCACAATCTGAGCCATTTAAAGTCAAAAAGCTGTTATTTGTGGACGTGACCACTAGGGTTGTTACCATGGTAACACACCAATGAATGGAATTTTAGAAAATAACATAATTATATCTGTAATTCAATATCACAAAAACAATTCTAACCATCTAACTATCTGTATTTTGGGGTGCCCGTTTGATTGCAAGCAAAATCTGATTCATTGGACGTCACCGTCATGTCAAAACACGGTTGTTGCTATAGAAACGTTATGGTGAATTAATAAATATTGATGAAAAAATCTGTAACTATTCAAACACAAAACAGAGAGCAAGTGTATAGAGCCTAAAATGGTGTTCATCTGTCAGCTAGGACCCTCAGCTATCATAATTGAAAGCTTCCTAGTAGGCACAAAGTTGGTTGTGGGTGAGACTGTCAAGGTACTAGACACCATGGTAAGGCACCAAGAAACATCAGAGTTTTAGAATAATAGATAATAATATATTGATCTTACTTACCCAAGATAACCACATCAGTACCTAATATTACTACCCTGCAACTATCATTGCCTTGTAAACTTTTCATACATCTGAGTCAAGCAAAACAAATGTGGGCAAAACACCTTGCCCAGGGATGTAAGGATCCAATCCAAGAGGTGTCGTATGAGTGTGAAAGGCCTTTACCAATATACCACAGTGCTTCCACCATGTATTTGTAATGTAACGAAGTATAATGTAGGCATCTAATTTAGACACAGTTGAAGCTGCGCCTTTAATTGCAATCAAAAGTCGGGTGAATTTAGGTCAGTATATATAAAAATATGCCGTTGCTAAAGGAAAAGAATGATAAGAAAGCTAATATTGATTTTGAAGTAAGGGATATTTATGTATCTAAATAATGAATTATAAACAAGTGCCTGAGTTCATAAATTTGTAACTGTCCTATTGGTTCAAATCCAGATCAAGAATATTTTCCAGGTTGGAGGCCTCAAGTTCATGCCTGGTAGGACACTTTCTATGACAAACGAAGATGCAAATGTTCAAATAGATATGCAAGGCTTCTGAAAATTCATTGCATAAGTCAATTCATATTGAAAAGCTACCACTGTACTTAGAGATACTCTCATCTACTGTGTTGTCGTATTACAGTATTAATAATTTTGACTGCTTGGTAGGTATTGTACTGTGGCTGTGAACACCAAAATCATCTTTAAAATATTGGCATTGTTTTAGTTTAACATTATTTTAATGCAATATAACAGTCTAGACATGCTAGATATCTCCATTGCAGTCAGCCTGAATGATTGCATTGAAAATGTTAATCATTTAAGACAATGATCATATCCAAATATGGTCGCTGCAAAGGAAGATTATGATCGAGAAATATATATTCTATATTTAGAAAAAAGTGGCATATATCTGTGATTTTACAACACGAAATATAATGTTAGTGATGATATTATTTTTATAAAATTAATTTCTGACTGTACTGCTAACTACAATTAATGTGTCGGTATTGAGTTCACGGTCATCTGTGAAATGATAAGTGAGATACATAAGTGTCCACATCCAGTTGAAATGAGTGAGAGCTACATGTATTCCACTCCCCCCCCCCCTGCAAGGAGTATAAAATCATGCAATTAAGAATCAAAAATTAGAGAGCATCCTTTGGATACAGGTACGGAACATTTTCAGCCGAATTGCAGCAACACCCGCTACTTTGGATGAGGTTGAGGATTACCCTTCAATCAGAGTTATCATGAAGAACAGATACAAGAAGGCATTGACAGACTTGCAAAAAAAAAAAATGTATTCTCTTCTAACACAGTGGCGAAGGTATAGATGACACCTATATCTCCATCCTGAGTTCTGACTTTATTCTGCCAAACCAAACCGGGGGAGGGTTGGATAATCTCCTCACCATGACCTTCTCAGTCTGTGATTCAATCCAGATAAGAGTGCCTCAGCATATCAGACCTATAAGAAAGTTAACCAAGTTTTAATAAGAGAATACTCAGTTCAAGTAAGGCTGCAGAACGCCTTAAAACTGTAAAAGATAGATAGACAAAGCCACTGGTGTTCACTAATTTCACAACATTATGGACTTAGCCACTAAACTCTGCTAAAAATATACCCACATCCTTTATCCAACCATGCTTAAGGCAAGATAGTATTAGAGGAACCATCTCACAAACTATTGGCCATAATTATCTCCTCTAAAGCCAAGAGAACTGCAGCTTACCTGTAAGGGCAACCAATATTTAACCGTATAGGTCTTATGTTCCCCCACACACCAAGTCCATGGCTAATATACATGTACCCCAATCATGCAAGTCATGAGAATGTTGAGCTGCAATTGCACCACAGGCCTTCTCAGTGACTCTTTGGAATACATTCTAGCAAATATAAAAAAAACTCCAGGCAGGTATCAGTACTTTAGTCCTGCACTTGATCTATGATGAGGCACCCAAAAGTTCAATTCTTTGGTCCTGTTTCTGATGAAGTCCAAATCCTAGACCACTTTGGTCATGCTGTGAATCCTTAATGAAATGCAGATTTCTTATGGGTAGGATTAGGGGAAAAATTCTAAGTTCTATTTCATTCTCCTCAGATTCATTTCAAGTAGACAGGATTAGCTACAGACTGAGAAGTTTATCATCGTATGAATACATTAGGTTCTGTGACTGAGGTTAATCCATCTATTAAGCCTCCATTGCCTCCCTTCCAACGCCAAGGCATAGAGGTGGAAGCATAACTACTCAAGTACAGCAAACCAATTAGGATCAGCTGTTGTTACTCCAACGGTCCCCCACATCGAGACCCACATCTTGCCCGGAGCTATTCGAACATGGCGAACAGTTAAAAAATGTATTGCACATAATTGCTGCTGTGTTATAAAAAAATATGTCACTTTTATTTTCAATTTCTCAGTTTTCATAATAATATTAGTATAATAGTATTTTCATGGCAACAACCCTGTTTTGACATTACTATGGCCTTAAGTGATTCGGATTATGACTGTAATAACTCAGGCAGTTTATGATATGTACATGAAGACCAATATTTTGTGTTTTCTATTGCGAAAACAGAATATATATGTCATTTTCAAACAATTTCGAATATTGTGATAGTGTGTTGCCATAGTTTGAGACCAAACGGATAATAAGAATTATAATCGTTTTACCTTACTGTGACCTTGAAAGCACACGAACAATTGCACTCAAAAGAGCTGCTTGAAATGGATGTAATGCATACTAAATATTTTCACGTTGTTGAATTACACATATATTATGTTATTACCATGGTAACAGCCCGAGTGGTAGCCCGGCATCCAACTTTATGGCAGTCAGGGAGGATATGACATCCAGGGTCCTAGCTAACGTACAGGGGGAAAAACATCATTTCAGGTTGTGGAGGCCCTTACTTTATAAAGTGCAAACTACATATAGATGGTTAGAATTTAATTTTGTGATATTGAATGACAGATATATGTTATTTTCTAAAATTCCATTCCTTGGTGTGTTACCATGGTAACAACCCTGGTGGGCACGCAAGAATATGAGAGCTGAGGGTCCTAGCTAACAGAAAAACATGATTTAAGATTATGCAGACAGTTGTGTTCTATTTTGTATTGATAAATCATATGTATATTTTCCACAAATATCAGCATTTTGTGGGACCGGTTTCCATAGCAACGGCCCTTTTTTACACGCCTATGACTTCAAATGACTCAGATTGTGGTTGGAATCAGTGGGGCAGCTTGAAATACATATATTAGAGTCCTTACCATGTATATTTTATGCTGCTAAAATATGACAAATATACGGTATTTTCTAAATTCCAGTATTTCGTTATGTTACCATGGTAACGGCCCTACCGGCCACGCCCACCATGAACTCTATGGAAAACAGGAAGTTTATGATAGCTGAGGGTCCTAGCTAATAGAAAAATATAATCTAAGATTGTGAAGACACCTCTCTGTCTATTTTATACTGAACTAGATTTTTTCCCCAAAATATTCACTTTCTATGGTACCGTTTCCATAGTAACAGCCATTTTTTTACATGACCGTGACTTCAAATGATCTGGATTTTGGTTTCAGTCAATCAGGAAACTCAAAATACATATATGTAGATACTTAACACTAATTTTTTGAATTTCTGAAATATTGGGTATTTTAATAAATTCCTGTATTTCCTTGATGCGTTGCCATGGTAGCGGCCCTGGTGGCCACACCCACCACTAAATCTGTGGCAAACGAGCAGATTCTGATAGCCTAGGGCGAAAACATCACTAAAAATTGGGCCAAAGGGGGGGGGGGGGGCGTCTACGTTGGCCCATAGACTTATATATGGTGCATATTGGAGTTCATTACATCAAAATGTGGAGGTTCCTCTAAGAAAGTCATTAATCACACATCTACTGAATTACATGAGGGTGATTTATCAAACAACTAATATCCACGTCAATTTATAAAACAAATGATACACATCATAAGGTTTGGGCGTAACTATAACTTGAGTACAATTATGCATCCTCGGTAACTTTAAAGCAACGTCCTCCGCTATCGCCTCGGATGTATCAGACTGTTCCAAAGTTACCTAGGGTGGATAATCCTTACTAACGCCCTCACTGATGTGTTTTATTTGTATATTATAAAACGGGTTTAGGAATGTAGCCATCCATCCTGATTGGTAAAATAACACCACGTGACCGTGCAAAAAAGTGATAACGCACGGCAACAAAGGTTCTAAAGCACGGCTGAGCTGCGCGTACGCGTACCTCTGGTGCGTGCAAACTTAAAACGCAATGAAATCGCGTAGTTTAATTGTCATTTGAGCGAAGGGATTACATGCGCGCACTGAAACGCGCATGACTTTTGTTGGCTGCGCTTATGTGATGTCATCCTGGAAAGAAAATGACTGTGCGACTCTTGGCGTTTCTGTGGGGTTCGAAACCATTTTTATAGACTTCATAATCATATTGCCGACCCGTTTTTATAAAACTATTAATACATAGTTGTGAGTTCGTGCATTAGTGCGATCTGGCAACACGCAGGTTTTTATCGTGGTGTCCAACACACTCGGCTTGCGCCTCGTGCGTATAGTACACCACGATAAAAACCTTTGTGTTGCCAGATCGCACCAACGCACTCTAAACCATGTATCAACAGTTTACTAATGACTAACCTAAATCAGCAATATGCTACTTTGTTAGTTCCTTTTATCAATGTATGTCTCTATTGTATAGAGATTTCTTGTATCCATGAAACAAAAAGAGAAAACGTTTAAAGATCGGTTGTTCAGTTGGTTGACTATTACATATTATCTAGAAAATATTATCTAGATAATTTGCTTGAAATTCTGAGTTTTAATCTGTACAATGTATTTGGAATGAATGCGCACATTTCACAGCATCTTCCTTGATGGGATTTTGCGCCTTCTTCCGGTATTATTTGCTGGAAGTATTCTTAATTAACTATCTTATTTGAGTATTCGTAGAATGTAAAACAAAAACAAAAACAAAACAAAACTTAGAATGAAATAAATGTTTCTTTGATTTGAAAGGAATGTGACTTGGAAATGCGCAATGCTACGTTTTAAAGAAAGGGTCGAGATCCTCAAGGTTGGAATATTGGAAATATGAGTAAAAATAGCTTAACCATAAAAAGATTGGGCTATTTCAGAGGTTTTGAAGACGGGGGGGGGGGGGGGGGGGGGGGGGTGTGACGGATCTTAGTTTAGAATGTAACGTACAATGCATACCTACATTTTATAAAAGCTACCATATTTTTTAAATGAATGTTAACCAGTTATGCAAATATGGTAATTTTTATCTATATTTTCCCCGGAACTTTTTTTGCCATTATGATCATCCAGTGGTTTCTCATTTGTTAAAAGAAAGCTGTTTAGAGTGTATTTGTATGAGAACTGGTTGATTAAAGCCAGTAATTAGTTACATAATAAAACAATTATGCCAAAATCCCTATCCGTTTTACACATAAACGAATATGAATTTGCCAATGTGCTTGTGATAACCGTATAGGCTGAATTTCAGCAAGACGGATTAAATTCCCATTTCTTTGATGATACCAAATCAAGTGTGGCGTCTTCATGTCACGGACGAGGTGGGGGGGGGGGGGGGGTGGCTGTTGTATTTTGCAGTATAAAGACAATTCACTTTTTGGCCAACTCCTCAGTAAATCATATTTATTATTTTGCAAGGTCGGATAGAGACCAAAGGAGAACATTTTGCGGTTTCGAACATCTTTCCTAGAGCACTTTAGATCAAACACGCTAATCCAAGAGTTAAATCACTATTTACACAAAAATCGGGTATTTCTAATTTTCGTGGGGGGGGGGGGGGGGATAAACCTCTCTAATATTTCCAGGGAGAGGCATTCCCCAGTCCCCCTGATCTAAATCACCTACATTTTTAATATTGTACAGTTTAGAGTACTAGAATGCGAGAGAGTGCTGCGACCGAGCGAGAAAATCCCCCATTTTGAAAAGTGTAAGTTTGCATTTTAAAGCACTCAAGGGCTAGATAGGGTGCCGCAGCCCTTACTCGTTATTTACTATACATTTTTTCAGGTCTTCGAAATTTCCGGCCCCCCTCGGATCGCCGCCCCTTTAACAAAGCTTCAGTAACTATTATGCATTACTAAAGTTTTCCAATAACTTCTATACAGGTGCTTCCACAATGCAATTCCATGATCAGAGTTTAACTTTATCTTTAAAGGGCGAGTCAATTAGAATCAACATTGGGGCTAAAAATGTAGTACATAGGTCCAATGACACAATTCTGACATTTTTACAGAAAAAAAATTGCCCAGTAACAAGAAATTGGTCAAAAAACTCACTAATTTGGGAACGCCCCCAAAAATTGACAGCTGATTGGCTAGAGCGATTTGACGTAGCATCGGGAAGTCCCCCGCGAAGCCACTAAGTTTGACTAATATGTTGGCAATGTAAATGAATGATAATTTATCCATTTTCATATCACTATTTATACAATTTCGACAATCTTTAAGTCCCCCAAAATGATTTGAATAGGTTGTTTAGACATTTTAGTTGAGGTCAAATGACAAGTCTGGCATTTTTTCAAACACTTTACCCATGATAATTCCTCTTTTGGATTAGGTTTATGTTTTGGAAAAACGTAATATTTTACAGACAAGTAGACGTGTGGACAGTCGCTTTACTGCTGACCGTACCTTGCGAATCTTTGTGTGCGTGCTTATGATAACAACCAAGTACACTGAAAGACTGGATGAAAGTCTAAATATATTACAACAATTACAGCAAAATCGTGTGCTGCAAGCTAGCTGCCTCCGGGGGGGGGGGGGGGGGGGGCACTCACATATATATGTCACACATGTATGTGCCGCTGTGACGTCCCCCATTTTCAACCTTCTCGGGTCGCTCCCATGATATGCGATTTTCAGATTTTCACTAACCGCACCTCGATTGGCTTCCGACTCGCTCCCTAGAATATGAGAAAACAATGCGCACAGCCTATTGTCCGGGAACGGTCGCTCCCTAGCCTCCCAGGCCAGCGCAGCGGGGAGCTGGGCGGCCTAGTGCCCCCTAACTGAACGCGGTATTACTAGTGCTAGCGGCGGCTCAGCGAGATCAATCTGCATGCGACATCGAGCCAGTGCAGTGGCCCGGCATGTACAGCGTTAAAAACAGCGCTGTGACCGCTGACTCAGCTCATGCACCGTATGTGTACCAGAGTAGTGAGATCGCGAGAGTAGTGAGATCGCGAGATCGCATGGGCAAATTAGCTCTGCCCATGAGCCCGTTCGCTCATTAGACCCTCAAAAATGAGCTTCCTCAATTAACCATTTAGCTCCTTAGCCCCCTGTTTTGAGATTGGCAGCGGCACACCCACATCCAAAAACAGGTTGACTCCAGCTTCAGAACTGCAGACCGACTCTTGTTTTTTTAGCTCCCTGTGTTTGGCTTCCAGTTCCACAGCCCTCAGTTCCCAGTCTGATGACAGGGATAGCTGTCGGCCGCAGCATTTTATTCTTGGGCGCAAATCCTAGCTGGTCATACAGCCCCTGGCCTGAGGGCCTGACTATCGAAGTCCTCCTCCCTGAAGTGGTCACTGCAAACAGTACTGTGAGCGGAAGGGCCATCCCACTGAGCTAGCTCGCGTCAGCTTGATCCTTGAAATCCAAATTTTTCGAGTTGCATCATCTTTAGGAAAGGTGTGCAGACTGACACCATCGCTGGTGCCTTTGCTACACCCAGCAACAACACATCTCCTCGGCATTTTCTTGAGATATGCACTCCTATCATGCCTATCCAAAATTCCCTGCACTGGATATACACAGACAAGCGTCGTCCGCTAGCTAGATATTCCCGATGGTACGTCACAGGTCACCTGACAAGGCACGTGACTGGGCCCTATTTTTCGAGGGGCGTGACAGACTAGCTGATAAACGTGCGATTTAGGCAATTTCAACGAAGCTTAGAGAAGTACACAGATCTTTTTAAGAAAAAGTATATGCGATTTCTAGCAGTATTGACACAATACTTTGATATTATCATGAAATGTAATTCTAATTGACTCGCCCTTTAAAACATGATTTGTTTCTACTTTATTGAATAGCGAATACCCTGTACTCTGCTGTATATGAGCAAGTATTTGTGTTCGACCTGAAGACCTGGAACGGCCACCTTCTCGAAGTAACAGAAAATGGGGAAATTGTGAAAGGTCTCGCCATTATGAACGAATTCTTGATTTGGTACGGAGGTGATAGAACATACGGATTGTACGACACAGAGCGTCAAGAAAATCGACGGGTACGGTTCGTCAGCGCAGCCGTGAAAGGAGGAGACGCACAACCCTTTCAGTCATACATCAAGGAAATACTGACCATTCAAAATGGACGTTAATATTATGGACCAGAACGTCAAAGTAGACCGACAGCTCTCAGAAAAGTTGTCAAAAGGGCTTTAAGATTTCGGCCTCCTGGACTGTCCGAATCGCCTAGATCAGATAACTTTTCAGAAGACATGTGAGGCCGGTATTTTCGACATCGTAAAATAAAATTCAAATGTATGAAATGAGTGCTGATTGAAAATAATTGATAAGGCTATGAAAGCGACGTAAAATGCTCAACTAGTTGGCATGATTTGTGTATTGTTCAAATTATTATTAGGCCATTTATAATGTTTTATTTGTTCAAATGTTTAGTTTGTAAAGAAACAAAAGCGTGTAGTTTAGGAGTTTGCGATCATGTCTAATTGACTATGAGACAAATTGTAACAAACATAAACATTACATGTGAGAATGGTGTACACGTTAAGGATAGGCCCATGTATAATTCAGTCGAAATCCATTTTCTCTCTATTGATATTGATATTTTTTTTTCTTCAATTTTTCATTTAACACGATAAAAACTATTTTCGAAAAATCAACTGAAGGCAATTTCATTATTCCTGTCTATCACCTTTAGAAATGTGCGAACATTACAATGGCGTATTACATAATCCGAACCTGATTTCTATGGGCAGTACACTGTAAAAACTAAAGTGCTACTTTTAGGGGCATGTATAGTGACTGCACCTGAAATGCTGTTTATAGCACTTGTAGTGTGCTAATTTACCAGCAAAAAAAAATGTGACCGTGGCGAGCCTCGAACCACGTTCAGCTGATTGAGAGGCGCTGACGTTACCGATGGACTAACGAATGCTTCTTGCAATCCAGTTTAGTCATGGGAGTCAAGTAGATAACATGAACTATGTGGTGTCGTAAATTCACTATGTAACAATATGATCTGCTTTAAATCGTACGATGTGAGTTAGTCTAGCGGTAATGCCAGCAATTCTCGATCAGCGGACCCTGGTTCCAGGCTCGCCAAAATCACGATTTTTTAAATGAATGTTTAGCAGTTTAAGGAGCCGGTCCAGCTCCCGTGAAAGTGCTGAAATAGCACGTTGTGTGCATTCAATAGCACTCTGAGAGCAGTCCCTATGCATGCCCTCAAAAAGTGCTATATATAGCACTTCAGTTTTTACAGTGTACCATAGGCCTTTGAATTTGCCCTTGAGTTTATTTTTCGAAAGTAGTTTTTATCGTGTTCATATTGAATGTTCGAAATCTAAAGTTTAGGGATTCACCTTTTCTTATTAGCATCTTATCAAAACATGATAGTATTAATAATGTTTATTGAATATATCATAAAGAAAGTAAATGTGAGAAAATTACAATGCCCCGACCGGAATTCGAACCCGGCACCCTGGATTACATGACCAGTGCTCTACCAAGTGAGCTATCCGGGTTCCCGTCGAAGCAAAGTAACAATCTCACACATAGCCCCTCTCTTTCCATCGAGCGTAGGGGGTACATCCATACCAATTCCATGCGTACGCTATATAATGGCCTACCACTGAGACAGGTCTTCCGTCTAAAGTCGGGAAATCCATGCCAACGAATTTCTATAGAGGACAATTTGAATTCGTAATTAAATATCAGGATAGCTCAGTTGGTAGAGCACTGGTCATGTAATGCAGGGTGCCGGGTTCGAATCCCCGGTCGGGGCATTGTAATTTTCTCACATTTACTTTCTTTATGATATATTCCATTTACTTCAATCCTATCAATTATGATATTTAAATACGAATTCAAATTGTCCTCTATAGAGATTCGTTGGCATGGATTTGCCCGACTCATCGAAATCTGGAATATCTACTTAAAACTGTAAATAAGAGTTGAACCTAATTTCAGACTGGATTAAAGGAAACAGGCTTTAACTGAACCCACAACAGACCAGTGATATGTTATTTAGCAATTCATTAAAAAACCTCCGAGGAAAAATCATACTTAACAACATTAACACCGATGGAGTAAATAACATGAAATTTCTTTGATTAATAATTGACGAAAAGCTTAAATGGAAACCCCAAATCGATAAGACATGTAGCCTAATTTCGAGAAATATTGGCATAATCAATAAAATTAGTAACACTTTTCCTCCGCATAATCCACCTTATACTCCCCACTGGTACTTCCATACATTACTTATGGGATCGTAGCTTGGGGAACTCTGCAAAGGTACATTTTAAGCGTATACTTTTGCTCAAGAAAAAGCACTAAGAGTCATATTTCATACTAGTTCTCGCTCTCACACGAATTTTGTATCTACAAAATATGCTTAAAATCACAGAATGAACGTACGAACTTCCACATGTTTTTACTCTATGTTTACATCCGACAATTATCATCACTCTTACCCTACCAGACAGGCTAGCCACTATCACCTGCCGCGAACAAGAACCCTCTTTGCCGATAAAAATTTCACAACTGGACCTAAACTTTAAAATTCCCTTACCCCAAATATTATTGTGACTATTAAATCATACGTTTAAAAGAAAATTAAAACAACATCTCTATGACTTACTAACATACAAGGAAAGGCCAACCCTTCAAAAATATCCCCGATAACGCATTTATAATTTATTTTCCCTCTCTTATTCCCTTCCCTGATTTCATCTCCTTTCCTCTCTCAACCTGTTCCTCCCTCTCTGCTTCTTCATTTAGGTGAGCCTTTGTGTGTTTATATATTAAGTTAGTTAATTAACGTACTCTATATGTAAAAAAACAACAACCCCAAAACAGATTTTTGAATCATGTATATAATTATAATGATTTTAATTGGGAACATGCTATTTACAAGCTCCGCTTCTCTGCTAGTTCCCTTTCGTTCCTTTCGTTGCCTTTTCGATTCTTATTATCAAGAAACAATTGAAACGTGCGCACATCTCTCTTTGTTATAACATTTATTTTAGAAAACAATATGTAAAACAAAGTTCATATGCGATATGTTTGAATGATGAGTTTCTTCTACAATGTAAATAGTTTGAATGATTTATCAATTGGTATCGACAAATAAACGAATCTTGAATCTTGAAAAAATGGCACTATTTTCTGTTAATTCCTTTACCACAGAATATAATTAATGAAAGTGATACATTTGGGAAAGAGTTCAGGTGAAAGAATGAGCACATCTGCAGATTTAAATTGTAAGAAGGGGATCAGATTACAAAATTAGTCCACAAACTCCAAAAATGTGAGCAAAAAATCTCTAATTTGTAATTCAGTTACCGTGGAATTGCCCCAAAGTCATCTACCTGTATCTCAACTACCAAATAAAACAGCTTCTAGCCAAAGTTCGGCCGTGCTATCGTGAGACGGCTCCGCTTTAAAGTGAGATGAAGCCGATTAATTTATGTGAAAGAGTGCTGATTATGTAGACCAAAGTCGATGTACTTTGTTAAGCTATCAATATCATTGCCGTTCACGTCACCAGTCAGTAACCAAAAAAAAAATATATATGCTCTTTTGTCGTCAGGCAAGTTAGTACACTCTAGCCATGCGGTTGGTAAGAAAAAAGAAAGCAGATATCAAGGCATTGTTTTGTATCATTTTATGTCTGTGACTTCAAATGAGTATAAAAAGCTCAGTGAGTATGGGAGATTATTATTATTATTATAAAGAATGACCATTAAATATATTAAATGACAGAAAATCAAAGTTCTGACTTGAGGTAAATTATAATCATATGAATTCCGAGTATCATATTGATGAATTGTTAAATTAAAGGGAAGTGTAGACTTTACTAGCTGATGTTTTAGGCCATTAAAACACACACACACACAAACACACAAAAAAAAAAACATATAGGCCTGAATTCACGAAAGAGGTTATCTTAAACCATGGTCTAAACCATGGTTAAAACCACCGTCGTAGACTAATTAGGCTGCTTTAGATCTGCGACGCGCCTATTAGGCAAAAAAGGTTGTTCTGCGCATTCGCGAGACAGTTCTTTGCAATCGATCTCGCGTCCTCCAATTTTTCACGACGGTTCTGGCCCATTTTAACGTCCGCTCAAGTATCTCGACGCTAAACTGATTTTGCTATAAATATGACGTCACAATTGAGTGCACTTTTGTCATTTGTTGAAATTGAGAAAAGCTCGACGAACATCTCCTTGGTAAGTTACAAAATTGTGTTTTTATGTCGATTTAAGTTATTTCTTGTGATATGTTTGTTACCAATGACTGCAGAAAGTTTTGAAATATATTTTGATTATGCTGCATAATGTCAATAAAGATATTTTTTAATTATTCCAAATACTCCATTGGTCGGGGAAAATGAAACGCCGCTAGCGATGACAAGATGATGGTCCCATATATTGATTTTCATGTTGTAGGCCTACTTGGTCTCTAGACAGAAGTAGGGCCTAGGCCTAGCCCTATGTTGTAGAGAATCATTTATTAAAATTGACATTTGTCAAGCTTCCACGGAGGGCAGTGCAGTGGATCCAGATTTAGCCAAAGTTGAACAACCGACGATACAGAAAGACTGAAGCTTTTGGTCAATACTTGATACAGAGCTGCTAATTCGTAGTTAACTTATGGGGTGTTGCAAGAAAGTTGCAATCAATTGCAACTTGTAAAGCAAATTAGAACAACCATTCTGAATGGTTCAGTGTCTGCCCATTCAAGAAGATGCGCTTGCAACAATGATTTTGATTGGTCAGTACCGATCAGTTGCAACTTGCAATCAATCGCAACTTTCTTGCAACACCCCATTAGACAGGGGCGTATCCAGGGGGGGGGGGCGCAACAGGCGCCCCCCCTATTGGCCATCTTTAAAAAAAAAAATCCTCATACCAATTGAAAATATTGTTATTTAAATAGGCTTCAGAATTGGTCACATATAGCACTATTTTGCATCTCAGCCCTTCTTCAGAAGCAAAAGTTTTCCACAGACCCCTCCCCATGACGGCGATCAATAATTCCTGGCGCCCCCCCCCCCTATTGGGAAATACGCCACTGTTAGACCAAAAGCTATCTTCACACTCGGACAGTCTCAGTCTCAGTCTGAGTCTGACTTTGTATCGTCGGTTGTTCCACTGAGTCTAAGACTACGTAAGGCTCAAAATACGTTTTAAATATGAATAATTCCCCATAATTGGAGGTTATTTCTGTATAATTCATAGTGTGATTTTATTTTAGTCTGTCCTATTTCTGTGCAATATCTTGATAAGGCTAAAAGCCCCAGCTTCCATCAAGCTTCCAAGTTAGCTTCCAAGTCAAGATCAATTAAAGACAAAGTGAAATGTGATCTATCCTCCAAGACGTCTGAGAGTAAGAATGAGAGGGTTAATCTGTGCAGGTCCAGGGGCCAGGGCCCTCGGTCGACTAGATTTATGCCTAGGCCCTAATGCCATGGTGCTTAATTACCCTAAGCACCGTGGCATTAGGTATAATTTAAGGTATAAACTTAGGGGCCCGGGCACCCCGGGCTTATGATTTATGTTAATAAGTGAAATATCTGTAATTATGATATTCTAGACTGTACTATGCTGTTCTCTTTTAATTACAGAGCTATGTATGTTAAAATGGACTAGTGGGGGGGGGGGGGGGGGGGGGGGGGTAGGGACAACATTTTTTTGGGGAAAATGGGACCCATGTCTAAGGATCTTTTTAATGAAAATGGGACCCATGTCTAAGGATTTTTTTGGGGAAAAGGGGACCCATGTCTAAGGATCTTTCTTGGGAAAATGGGACCCATGCCTAAGGATCTTTTTAATGAAAATGGGACCCATGTCTAAGGATTTTTTGGGGAAAAGGGGACCCATGTCTAAGGATCTTTCAAAAAGTCACCCTTCCCAGCGGCACGTCCCCGTATACCCAATAATACGTGAGTACCCCCCCCTCCCCCCCCCCCCCCCCCGGGGAGAGTACCTGCTTACTTAGTTACTAGAGGTCTACGTCTAGGATCTAATTTGGAATAGAAGATAACAATATTTACTTCTGTTAAGGTTTAAACCTAAATGTACATGTCTACTACATGTAGACTATCAAGGAAAAAATAAGAAAACCAAAACATAAGTGACATAAAACTAGAAATGTACCAATTCTTTTTTTCTTCCCGAAAACCAAGTCTACAGTTTACATTAAGTTTAATATTTCTTTCCCTTTCATTTTGTCTTCATTATACAGGTTGCCCAATGAAACTCAGTTACGGTACATGGCTTGTTGAGGTCACAAAGGATCAAAGTATTCTTAAATATACTTCAAGTTTTAAATGATAGTTTTTTGAGATTTATTGCTAGTTAACATAATGGCGAATATTCTAAATTTAAGGAATGCATATAATTTTTGTAAGCTGGACATTGAATTTCAAAATGTGGGTCAATTGCAGAAACCTAAGTGTTTGTCCAACTAGACCAATAAATCTGACCTTTTTTTTGGGGGGGGGGGGGGTGGGGGTATTGCAGGCAGTTAACATTTCACTCCTATAGCCTCTTTATAGATACACCCAAAAATATGTATTTTTGATATGATAAAAGCCATGACATTGACTACCAGTGGTGTCCCTCTTATAGGTACACATAGTTTGACATTCCAGTGATAAATCTTGAGCATAATTCGTGAATTCTTTTCACACTTCACATATTTCATCAAAACTTTTTAATGTTAGGCACCGTCAATTGTCATGTCACCTCAAGCTAATGCTGTTTTAGTCTGAGTAAAACGAATAAATTTGTAAAATCAAATAATTTTCTTTTCATTTCCATTGTAAATTAGAATTTTTTTTTGAAAATTGTGGCATGACTACATTAGTAAAAAAATGTCTTTTTTAAAAATCATCATTAATGCTTATTGTATCAATAATTGTAACCAGAAATAGTGCATTCCGATTTAATCATGACATTTTATATAATCTTGAACTTTGAACCTTGAAGTGGTAATCCCTTTCACCATTCTGGGGCATTTTCTAGGCAGATAAGTCAATGGTCAGGGAGTTTCAGCCCCACCCACAAATTGCTAAAACTACTGTTTGGACAACCATCTGCTCATATTATTTTGTGCAATAATGTTATGTATTGTAAATTATGAAAGGCTGCACATGGATATACACTACAATCCACCTTTATGTCACTTGTGAAAGATGTGGTGATGGTGATGCAGGCACAATAATTTTCTTTAGAAGGACTGTGCTTAAAGAATGAAGTGTAATGGTGGATTGGTGTAAACACAGCATTATGCAACCTTTAATTGCTGGATGTTTGATTTTTTTTTTGGAAGTGCTATAATAATTGTGTGTTTTGAGTATGTGTGTGGGAGAGGGGGTTCTGTTGATACTGTCTATTACTCAAGTTTAGTGTTTACGCAGTGGTGGATCCAAGATTATCTGGTCCTGGAAGGGGGCGGGGGACAAGTGAAAATTCTGTAACAAGGAACAAAAAGAAGACACCATTTTTTTGTTGTTGTTATTTTATATATTTTATTATTTTTTTTAATTGATTTTTTATTATTTTTTAAAAATTTTTTTAGGGAGGGTGCAGGGGATTATCTGGCTGCTGGTGCATGGTATGGTTTTGTTGCTGTCGGAAGGGAGGAGGTGGGGGGGGGGGGGGGTATACAGATGCGTGTGCCACAGTGCAACTGCCTAAATGTGTCTATATTTTTATATATTTATTTTATTATTTATTATAAGTGCACTTATTCATCTTTTTCTTCTCATTTTTCCTTTTCCTTTGGATAAGCGATCAGGCAAATGCCACAAAGATCTGTCGAGAGCCAGATGAAATGGTATATGTCATAGCCTATACCTCTCACCAGACGTCGCGTGAATAATTCTGAATAGAAGAGGGATTCAGTATTATTTAAGGAAGGGTACAAAACAAATCAGTGCTGTAATGGGGGGGGGGGGGGGGGAGAATGAAATAACAGAATGACAAAATAATAAGTGGTACCAATTGATGTAGGAGGTTTCAACAAAAACAATGAAAGGGGCAAAATGAAAAAGGCGTGATAAATTCAATCGAATTATAAATCATCATATTTAGGAAAGCAAAAATTCAAATAGGGGACGGCTTGAGGGAGAAAATTAAGTTTGCCTAAAGGAGAACAACGTTCTGCCCTTGGTCATGGAAACACTGCTAATATACGTCGTACCCCCCCCCCATTACATTTTTTTATTATAATTTTTTTTTAGCTGGTCCTTCCTCTCCCACTGTGATGGCGGCATAGTCTCTGTGTCTTTTACTATCACTATTTGTAGGACAATATCTCATTTAGTTGATTCCCCTTAAAAAATCGGCTTAATATAGGCTAGTTCACGAAGATTTGGAGCAGTGTGCACTTTTGACCCGCCAGAAAATTGTCCCAGAGAAAGTGGGACGCAGAAGCGGAGTTGAGCCTCCCGTTACCCCCTTGTTTTGTCTGATTTGCACTATGGATTGAGGTTGCGCGTCTTCCCAAAATCTAAAGCCCCTTTTTCAACACGACGCGGTAAAAGAGGAGAACGCTCAACGGAACCAGAGAATTGGCGCGTCATAGCATTAGCGTCGCAGATCTAAAGCAGCCTATTAGCTTAAGCGTGAATTTGCATATATAAGCGCATTAATATCCGCCCATTGGACATGAGGACATGCGGGTACTACGCTGGTACTGGAGGTTTAAGTGATGGGTTAGATAAACCTCTTTCGTTAATTCGGGCCAAAGATTGCAATGTTAGATTTATTGATATCGTAGTTCAAGAAAAAAACGTTGCAAGGTGTGGGCATTAAACGGATCATTTGAAAGTATTCTAGTACCATTTTTTTTTAAGTAACAGCAGTCTGGTAATAAAAACATCGGACCATACAATATAAAAATAAATGATGTGTTGATACTAAACACAGCAAAAACAATAAGTTCCCCTAAAGCAAAATGAAGGTAACTGTTTAACGAAAAGGTTTTAAGCAAAATAACTTGACAGGAGTGTTTCTACACTCATTGACCGTTAAGTTTCGTGTGAAAATGAGATTGATCCGTCGAGTCATGAGTGAGCACACATTAAATGCAAAATTGTCACTTCTCAGAAGTCACAAGATTCATTTTGGGGGGTCATTTTGGCGAATTCTGTTTCTGGTGTATGTTCAAGTGCTGTAGTTGTTCATCATCCATCGTTAGAACCCTTCTCACATATACTGACACTTTTCGTGTTTCTGCACGGTTTGGTGTGCATAATTTCAGTGGAAAATTGCGATGTTCAACCCTCCTAAATGTGAAATTGCAAAATCCATCCGGATTATTGCAAAAATTAACATCAGACATTGCTACCAAAATGTGTTGTCAATTGTTTGGTAAACGGAAATGCTAAAATTCACTGTTAATCTGGCATAAAAAATGACTCCTGTGACTTTTGAAAAGTGACAATTTTGCATTTAATGTCTGTTCACTCATGCGTGACTCGATGGATCAATCTCATTTTCACACAGAAGTTAGTCACTTAGTATACACACTCCTGCCAAGTGTTCTCGCTTAAAACCTTTTCGTTAAAAGTCACACGATTTTGCTTCGGGGGGAACTTTAATAATTTTTTGTTGTGTTTATTAGACCATGATGTAACATAATTAAAGGGGAATTAACCCAAAATATAAATGTGCTCATATTCAAAGATGTAATATATTCCTTCTTGTTGCCCTAAGCAGTTAGGCATTAAAATATACGAGATGGGTATAAATCAGGATTTTCTCAGCAAGATATATCGCCTTCTAGCGATACCAGGGGGCTGCCATTTTCTTGATGTGTACATAAAGATATTTTTAATCCGAATGCAAAATTGTCTTTCTTCCTGATACAAAATTCCATTTGAGATTTAAAATATTTAACAGATATATACATATATTCTAAAAACGAAAATGTGTTTTATATTTCTTTGAAATTTACGATTTCACTAAATATCAATCCATTTTCTTGATATTATGACGTACGTGACGGAGCGAATTAATTGAAATTTATGGATGATGACTTTCCCAAGCGTCAATAGTGACAAACTATGCATTCACCTGCTTTGAGATAATGGACTTCAAAAGTCAGAATGCGCGTTGTATAAATTATGTTCTGCTCTGCCAGGCAAGACCAAGAAATCGATTTCTAGTTAGCAAAACCGGAGAATTTAAAAAGAAATCTATAAATTTCAAATTTTAATATAAATGTATACACCTGTTATTTATTTTCCATCATATATGGGGCTTTTTTTTATAATGTATAGAAGCAATTTAGCTCGTGGATTAAAAATATCTTCCTGACCGGAACGGTCTCCAATGGTTCATGTAGAACTCCATGTCATCAAGAAAATGGCAGCCCCCATGAAGTGTTAGCAGATGATACCGTGTGCTAGAATGTCTTGATTTAAACCCTTTTCTGATATTTTATTTCTAAAGTAATACAGGTAAATGATTAAGAATATATTACACTTTTGAGCATAAGTACATTTATATTCTAGTGTTAATTCTCCTTAAAAAAAAAGATACTGCGGAAAGTAATTAAATTTTTTAAAGAATTCCAACACCTTTTGCTCTGCAGTTAGAAACGATACCAATGTTGTAATGTCATGATAGTCTGTCATCGATATTTACACCTGAGAATTTTAAAGAGGAAACACACTGAATGATATTATTAAATTTGATTACTATTATATATTGATATTATATATTATATTATTTGACTACTATAATTTGATCCTAAATGCAAATAGAGATTAGTCTAGCTCTTCTAAGGAAATACATTTATTCCTAATTTCGTCCCTCAAACGTGAATAAAATATTTCCTAAAATGCAACCCTAATTCCCGTGAAGACCAGAAAATACAAAAACACGAAAGAGTGCAAATCTTCTTCTTCTCTCGTATGTCATCCACATCAGTCAAAATTGGCAGTTACTGAGGTAGGTGGCCAGGTCTGGGTTGTCTACCTCTGTGAGTGGGCATGGGGGTCTCATCACAGGACACTCATTGATAACATGTACATGGGTTTGTACTTGTCCACATGGGCAGAGGTCAGAGTCTGTGATTCCCTATCTTTTAATGGTTGCTGCGTATCGGCCAAAACCAGACCGCATTCTGTTCAGTTGTACCCAGGGCTTTCTTGGTAGATTACAATGTGGGGGGGGGGGGGGGGGGGAGATATCCAGGCATCAATGTAAGGCTGGAGCCTCTCTGGTATTTCTGAAGTTCCAGATTTTCAAGGAATGTGCGGAGGGGCTTCCTTGACCGCAGCCTGTGTGGGGCCTCCTTTTCGTAGAGGATGTGGTGCAGGAGGTGATTTTCCTTAGCGGATTTCTTGTAGAGACGTCTGCAGGTAATGTCTCGGCGGACTTGTGGGGATTGGATCCCAGACAAGAATGGCAGATGACTCAGAGGAGTGGATCTAACAGAACCCGAAATAAGCCTCATAGCCTCATGGATATGAACATCAATTCTATGGGTGTGAGCACTCTGCGTCCTAACAGGTGCGCAGTGCTCTGCTGCAGATTGTACCAAGGCCATGGCAGAGGTCCTGAGTGTGTTAAAGGAAGCACCCCAGTTCAATTCGTGAGACGTGATAAATATGAACAACATGTATTTATCTTCTTAATAACTACGGTAGAAAACTCGACCCTTTTGTGCTGAAAATCCTATCAATTAGCTATTAGTAATCACATGTTGGGTCCTAATTATCATAAAGATTTAATGACGCCATATGCCAAGTGATGAATACATTACCATACATGAATAAATTAAGCGGATTTGACCTTTCTTAGTGCGCATGCGTGACACTGATCCACGTTTTATTTTAGTTACGTGTAAAGCATAAACACTGTAGGGGAGCATCTTACAAAATGAATAATGCATAGGGGCTTCGGGCGCGTTCAAATCGTGCCCAAATGTTACAGCGTAATGGCGGCCGCTTTAGGGGCTTGGTCTTACCAAAACTCTGCGTTACCTTTAACAAATTCGATGTAAAAAAAAATGTTGAGATAGAATCACATAACGCGCGAACCGGGTTTTCAAACGGTGTTTTATGAAGAATACAGGGCCATAATTAAACCATCGGATTCACAATGCTTTTTAGCCTGGTAGAAATGATAAATGAATACAAATCTACAAGCGTACAATAAAACATCGACATGGACTGCAAAAATACCACATAGTTTGTTGGTGCACATAATATCTACTTTCTAATAAACAGCTTTGGTTTGCCCTTTTTTAAATGTATTGCTCAATGAAATTGTTATAAAAAAATGCTGTATGAATTTCAACTTAAAATTGGTGTTTATAGGTCGATTTACGCTGTCGTTTCTTTACTGAGACAAATGTTACTTGACTGTCTCTTTCCTAAAACGTAATTATAAAACTCGGCTACTGCTGAAAAAATGAATCTGTCACTCTTTGTTTTTCTTCGAGTGCTTCTGCATGGTAATACTGTACAGTATATTTATTTCGGGGCTAAGCTGGGTTTTCAATTAAGCTTTTAAATGGGAGGTTCATCCTAATATTATAGTTGATTCTAATAAAATCTAGATAAATGAGGGGAAACAGATCAGTGAAAGATTGAACAAAAGAAAGATATGAATTGTTTACGTTATGATCCATAAAACACGAATTGGCGACTTCGTGAATTATCCTGCGAAGTCCACTCTCATTAAATTATATATTTTATATTAAATCTAAGCTCTTGTATTAATTAATATTTTATTTAGAGAAAATAAAATAAAAGTCTTAGTACATTGCAAATAGGATATTATCAACATCATTATTATCATTACAATTATTGTAACCATCATCATATCATCATCATCATCAGGATATTATACAAATATACCAAGCTGTGAGAAAGTGTAGTGGAAATTATTTATCTAAGGAGGGACTGGCATAGAACTATTTTCCGAGGGGCAAAGCCCCGAGGAAAAAATAGTTACTAATGCCAGTCCCTCCTAAGATTTCCACTACAATTTCGAACTAAATGCTTGGTATATTTGTTTTATATCCCTTCTCTACAACTAATTAAAAAAAAGAAAAACATAAAACAATATTTTGACTAACCTTATCCATAGTACTGTACAACTACTTGTATAAAAGTTAGACTCGAGTCTAAATTACATGACTTAGCTGTTTGATCGAAGTCCTTCGTTCGAATGTGACGAAAACATGCAGGGTGAACGGTGAAAGTCTACACATTATTGCTACATGTAGTACATATAGTACGATAATCTAGATCATGCTCTATGGCTATGCACGACGAATAGCTCACATTTCACTTTCTTCGTATTTGAACTGTCAGTGGAAGCAATAAAATCATCGATATTTGCCCCTTGTAAGAGGTCAAAGCGAACTTCCTCGGAGGCCGCCATGTTTGTTTACATATCCGATCCGAACCGATTTATAGCCATACGCCAGTAGCTGATTCGGATTCAGGAGCGGGGCTAAAGTACCGGTGACTTGCGCCGATACTTCAGGCGGCAAGGTTATGAGCATTCTGTACAAGGTCAAGGACTCGCTTAGCGGGTCGTCTGAGCGTTCGAAGTTGACACAATTTTTTTTTCAATGAACAGTGACTAAGTGAGCATGCGCAGTAGCGTCTTGGAAGAAAATATTAAATAGAGCATGCGCAGTTCTGCCCAGGAAAAAATAGTTAAAGATATTCGGAGCTCTGACAGAGATTTGTTTTTCCTAGTTAAATTATATTTTATCACGTGATCACCAATTGACCAAGCATGTATTTAGAATACGATCATGAATATTCATAGAAGGGATATAACATGAAATATTAATTTCATTACCCATTTTTAAATTATTTTTAGTATTAGTTTATATACTACTATCATCGTTATCATCATCATCATCATCATCATAATTGTTGGTGTAATCATAGTTTCTATATACATAATTTTCATTATTTTTTATCGTTAACGTATCCATTGGTATAAGTAACATACGTGCTTGTAACAGAGCAGAAGACAGTGGTATTTGATATAATAGTCAAGTGGTGAAACTATATCGCCATCCCCTGACGTCCTAATCATCTCGTAATATTTGATTAACCGAATTTTCACCAAACGAAGGAATCAAAATCAGGAACAACAACAATATCGAAATACCATCTTTCCCTCACACCTAACGTAAAGGTTGAACAGATTGTATTTTCCAAGGAGAGCAGCGAGGTAGCATGGCTCAAGATATTGATGGGGCGCTGGCGTTATGGGGTAGGAGTGTCACAGTTCTTAATTGTATGGTCACAACTGATCGTGCGTATTTTTGCATGTGCGTGGCCGTAACTGCGGTCCGATTCTTGCGATTCGTACGTCTTTCTTTAATAATACAGTCTGCCTCCAGTGATCATAACCTACCGTACACCTTTTTGCACATGCGTGTCCGCAGGTGCGGTCGGCTGTGGGAGTTTCGTATACTACGTCCTTCGTTTGCCATGGTCACAAGTGGCCGCGCACCTCTCTGCATCTCCACTTGGGCGTAAGAATCGCAGGAGTTGGCCCGTTGCTGATCGCAACTGCGGATACGCACGTGCAAAAACACGCACGACCAGTTGTGACCATAGCATTAGACAAATAATATATATGCCCACCCTGCGTGTTTACTTATACATAGTGGCGTATCCAGACCTTACTCATAGGGGGAGTGAAACATCTAATCTTGTGGCGACCCATCTAGTATAGCAAGAAAACGGTTTTGCAGGCCCTGTTTGCGTTCGAGAGGGTGAAATTCTGCCAAAAATGGCTTATATCGAAGAGGAAATGAAAAAGCTAGAATGGTATAGACCATGCAGTCGTGTTATATACGAATAATTTACTTAATGCAGACGTGCTTATGTAAGCAATTGCTTTTTTTGTGTCGTATTTTTTTGTTTCGTTTGTTTTGTTTGTTGTGTTTTTTTTGGCGGGGGAGGGGGGCTGTTTTCTCAGTTGGAAGATTGTGAACGAGGACACATTTCAATTTGCCCCTTAGCCCCGCTTTCAAATACGATAGTGCTTATCTCCCGGTCACATCGTCAAACCGTCCGATATCGACGTATTCCTGATCTCTTGGCCATTCAGCGTTAATATGCGTAGTGTTTTTCATTGCCTTTGTCTGCATTGGTCTCCTTTCTGTGTAACTGGGGTTCTGCACCTGTTTCCTTTTTATTCCCGCTTCCTGCCCATGATGTTAATGCCCTTTTTTTGGTTTTATTGCAAACACAAAAACAGGATGTTTCCTTCTCATGCCCGCTTCCTACACATGATATTTAAGCCTTTTTTTGTTTTATTGCAAACACAAAAAAGGATGGATAGACGTTAACATCATATTCTTCATGTACATCCGATGCATATTACACTGTCGAAAAAGAGGGTGAAAATGCGCCGAGTACGATAGATATGATGTGTCCGACCAAGTTTGGGCAATGTTAAGGTTTTGCCCATTTTGAAGTAATTGTTCTCTATCTTTACCCTAAAAATTTTGCATATTACATCAAATTAACAAGTAGAGTTTTTCAGTGAAATGGGTATGAAAAAATGATAAGCGAACAAACAGTTTTTAAGGATCAAAGGAGAGTCATCATGATCAGGGGAGCTTTTCATGAAATGAAGTTGTCGGATACTTTATCCGACAACTGTTATAAGCTACCGAAATCCTTGCATCTGATTGGCTGGGAGCAAATTTGTCGGATATAATATCTGACAAGTCCTTTCATGAAACGCCCCAGAATGCTTTGAAACCATTGCGTTCTTTGTGAAAGAGAAGGCGGAAAACCCGGTTTAGTGGTACATCCCAATACATTGAGAGTCAATAAAAAGAAAACCCATATTCTAATTCCATTATCATAAGAACCAAATGAAGTCGCTGAAATGCATTATAAAGGCATACTACAGTGTAGTTGATCCAAATGATCCAAAGTGCGATAATGGATGACTGAGCACTAGCCATTATTTAAAAAAACATGGTGTTCAGGAGTTACTTTCATTATTTGTGAGTGCATTCAACTGGAATAGAGAACATTCAACCAGCTGTTTTAGCTGTTCAAGGTCGGATTTTTTTAAAAATCGAGTTGTCAATTAAAGGAAACATGATAGGCTACAAGTTGAGTATCTTTGATCAAATTTATATGTACTGAATACAACGGTATTCAGGGTTGAATCTGGGATATTGACTCACATTGTACAGGCAGGAGAGACGACTACTTGATACTGATAATAATAGTAATATCAAATTTCGTTATACATTCAGACCCTGGAATGTAAATTTCATTTGAGGAAGTAATGATAAACCACAGCATATATACAGTAGTACCCACAATTTCCGTTAAAGAAAAGCTTATTATTTCATGAGTTCATGAGGTTAATCCTATTGTCAGAATTTAGAAAGGAAGTATTGATGACTCTCTAAATGTACAGGAATGGATATCCACTATTTTAGGAGTCATGTTAGAGATCACTTCGTTTTGGAGTGGAAGCCACTCTCAAAAAAATGATTTATATCACTACTTTGGAGTTGATTCAGTTAAAAATCGAAGGGATCCCTACTAATCATGACTCAATAAAAATGTGGATTTTCACTCCTTTTTGGAGTGGAAATCCACTCCACAGAGAGTAGGACGATGTCGGAAGCGACCACGGATTCAGAAATAGAGGGGGCTCCCACAAAGCCTTTGGGTTCATTGGTCATTTAGGCAACGATTCGCTTGCGCTTAAATATAGATACTTATGAACATCAAATAAATCATACTTCGAGAATATATCAGTTGAAATTATTTTAATTCACTGAATAGACAAAATTTACATATCGAGGTAACTTATTCGGGCACGTGAATTTTTCTGGTTCAAACATACATTGCGAAGGCTACTAAAAGAAGCTATAAAACAATACTCGGCCTATTAAATCGTGGAATAAGTCCCATCTCATTCAGTTTGTATGCACACTGTTGCGTGTTATGTCTATTTGAAGGGGAATGAAGTCCCCATAGCATTGCACGCAATAAACCGATAGTGTGCGGAGTGAATGCGGGGGGATCATTAACCCTTTAAAGGTATATAAGGATCTGCTAACTTTAGCATAAGGGTAAAAACCGAGTAATTATTACTATTTAAAAAATCCCTTTGGCCTTCGATACCACTTAACCTGTCTACGGTCAGTATGGATTCACCAATAGGCAGCATTATTTTCGTGACATCGACTTTGAAGGATTAAGTAAACAATACTATTACGATCAAGACACGATTAGTACTGACAATCATGCTGACATTAACTGTCCTAATGTCACTGACTCTCCTACTGACATTGAATCCCTTAATAACATTGATTCTCCTAGTGACATTGACTCTCCTACTGACATTGACTCCCCTACTGACATTAACCCTTTGAGTGCGCAGAGCGATTGTTCTCCCTGTGACGGAGCGATTTCGGTGACATTGCCGGTAATGGGAAATTTGGAGGTGCTTTCTGCTTTGCTCATTGTACCTCACTCGGTCATTTTCGTAATTTTTAGTAAATGTAAACATGAAAGGCCAGACTTTTCTCCTTCTAAAAATATAAGTTTTGTTTATCGAAACAAAAAATAAGGTTTGTTATTTTACAGGGGAAAAGCCGTCTTATTTTGTTGAAGCTTCGCTTCCTTCCTTTTTAGTACACTTACAATACAAATTGCGTAAACGCCGTCCCACACCCGGTTAGATCAAGGTCTGTGATAACTCCTTGGTTCGATCGATACCCCGTTCATTGGCTCCCATTGTTGTCTGCTAATGCTCGGGCGATTATCTGCCAAGTCATGCATTGCGCCCTGCATTTTACACGTGTTTCCGACTCATTTTGTAGTCGTATTCTGACCAGCATTGTGACATTATCACTCTAAATGCTTTCTATATCACATGTATCAGGGAACTGTTTTTTTAGATGAACATTATTTATTCAATAAGACAAAAATAACCCTATTCACTTTCGAATACATTTCTCATGATTTGTCATAACTATTTGTTTTATTTCTCCCGCTTCATTCGTTTATTTCTCTATCTATCCATCTCTCTTTCAACGCTTTTTTCCCTATGTAGTTGTTTTATCAATAAAACAATTTATTAAAATCATGTACACATATGTGATTTGTTTTGTTTGTAATTAGAAAAAGCTAAATGAATGACAGTGAGTGGAACAAAATAATACTTTATCACATCTCAATGCCGCCTGCTCTCTCTCTCTCTCTCTCTGAACTCGTCAGGAAGTTCGTGCAATTAAAACTTTGTTTCAGTGCGTTTTATTTCCGCATTGCATGCAATTTTTATTATAAAAGGATGTGGCTATTTATCAGAGTTTGATCAATTTGAAAATAAAGAGAACATCAGAAAGGAGCATGATATCGAGAGTGTAGTAATTGTATGTTTCGAGGAAAATATTGAAACAGAAAGACAAGAGTTGAGTTTGATAATGACAAGAATCATAAACAAACTAAAACGATAAAGAAATATGTTTTTAAAAAATAACAGCGATGGGGGGGGGGGGGGGGGGGGCAATGACAACAATGACGATCGGCGATCCCGATAGTATAGCAATCAATGATGGTAATTTCTAGTCGCCCCCCCCCCTTCCCTGGCCGTGACAAGAAATTGATGATGACAATATATCATGTCAGGACGGTTAATAAACACATTTATGTTAGAAAAAGAAAACGTGTGAGTTTTAAGTTTATTGTAATGTAGGCTTACAACCAAGTTAATTACCAAATCAATATATCTTTATAGTGATGTTGCAATATCTGCAATAACAGCCCGCCTTCCCCCTTATTATTATTATTATTATTATTATTATTATTATTATTTTTTTTTTTTTTAATTTTTATTTTTTTTACAGCAGATGACGGATTCGGGAATAAAATAAAGATGCATGAAATTAAAGCTTTCAAAGTATGCAATATTATGGTTATCCTTTTGACACAAATCCCAGTCATCAGGATAACCATTTAACGGGCTGTACTGTGAATTTCAAAATGAGCATTAATAATTGGGTTCCCGTAATTCTTGGGGTTGTAGTTTTATCATATTGATAGCATGGCAGCGCATGTTTACAGTTCATTCTTGTATACACGTGATCAGTAGGTCGACCTACGTATACTTCCTCTTCTTTCAAAATGCTAATCCTTGTTAGTAGTCCACGGAACTGAGAAAGCTTTTCATTTTGAAAAAGTTCATTGAAATTCATGAATGAAGCGCTGAATTTGCCAATTTTAATTGATATAATCCTTGACCAAGCTCCTTTTATTTTATTTTATTTTATTAAATTGGGTTTTAGAAAAGAGTGAATGGTTCATTCATCAATGAAGCGCTGAACTGGCCAATTTAAATTTCAATAACCCTTGACCAAGCTCCTTTTATTTTATTTTATGAACTTGGATTTCGGAAAAGAGTAGAATGGTTCATTCATGAATGAAGGGCTGAATTGGCCAATTTCAATTGATATAATCCTTGAGCAAGCTCCTTTTATTTTATCTTATGAACTTGGATTATAAGGAGCAACGTCAAGTTATCAAAGCACATGATGTTTGGAAGGCAATTTCTTGTCATTGACCAGGATGGATTGGAGGCGGAGGGGCTCTCTCTCTCTCTCTGGTTCTATCTTCCATAGCTCTCATCTAGTACACACTTTCCTAAAAACATTAAAATATAAATACATTTAAAAAAATCAATAAACAACCAATCAAAGGTAGTAGCCTATAGTTGATGGGTGCACAGCAATTTAATTCCTACAAGAAACAACAAATCATGTGCTTATTTCAAATCAGTTGATGAAAAATGCCTTAGATAAAAAATAAATAAGTAAACAACTTCAGGATCGAAGTCGGGATTGTAAATGTAGTGAATAGGCACATAACGTAGCTGTAGCTTTTTGTCAAGATCGATCGGCGCTTTGAACGCTATGATATCACGTGATCGGAGCTCTAGACTATGGAAATAACATGATCGAAGCGGACGCGTACGCGTACGTCTGTATGTATACAAGATTTACGATCCCAAACAAGAATTTCGGGTAAAGTTGAAACGAAATCCTATTTTTCTCAGTTTGTCTCCACGTAACCTCATATTTTTTAACAGGTATTGTGAATGAATATATCTACATAATACTACTAAGAATTTTAACACATAAGAGCAGATAGTTAGCTGGAAAACTTTGTCAACATAATAGGCATAAATCTCGGCTTCTGTAGAAGCCCTCCGTCACAGACTGAGCACCTCGCTCGGCTTCTGTAGAAGCCCGTCGTCTCCAAAGGGTTAATTCACTTAACACTGACTCTCCTGCTGACATCGACTATCCTAATGACATTGATTCTCCTACTGAAATTGACTCTCCTACTGACATCGACTATCCTAATGACATTGATTCTCCTACTGACATTGACTCTCCTACTGACATTTGACTTTCCTAACATACTCTCTTAATGTAAATGAGTGTAATCCACCTTTTTAGAAATCTTATTATGGATCACTTCGTCTTGAAATTAAGCCATTCCAGAGTTGAATTCAAACCTTTCCAAAGTAGTAATGTGAATTTCTCTTTCAATATTTGATTCCAATAGTTTTTGGCCAGTAGGCCCTATCTCCATTCCAAAACCAAGCGGTTTTTACTCTCATTCCTTTTTTTAGAACTGATTTGATTGACTGGGTTCAAACGTCCTGACAAAATTATATAAACAGTTCATGTAAATCGATGATTTTGTTACCTAAAGATGTTCATAAATAAATGGCACTCTAAAGAAAATGCTGAGACAATTTCTTTGCTTTTTTACTGAGCGATTATTGGGAGAAAAACAGAGGAAAGTCCGGTATACAGATCCTTTTCCAATCAAATGTGAAATATACAACATTATATATATATATATATATATACACACACACACACACACACACACACACACGTTTACATGGCTTTACTTCCGAGGACAACTATTGTTCCTCTATTGTTACTCGTCCTCGGACAGTCGACGGAATAAGGCATAAATTCATTGTTCGACGTTCGAGGACTATTGTCCGGCTTCCGAGGACCATTGTTGTCATGATTTTTTTTTTGTTCTCTGTCCGAAAATGTCCTCGGACATAATGCTAAACAAACGCCCACACACACACACACACATATATATATATATATATATATATATATATATATACATATATATATATATATAAAATGAGACAGGTGTGGATGTCTGTACCGTTCAGTTGAACCATGTTAAATTTTGATATGTGAACAGATAATGATGAAACGGAATGAAGCATTGTATACGCACTGTGTGTGTATATGTATATATATAATATATTCAATGAAGCACATAAGCATGTGTGCACATGGAATTGAACAATGTTTTTTAATTACCCCGTTTTATAAGGTATTGGATAGTGATAAAATTAAGCGATAAGTTAAAGAAGAATACTTTAGTAAATTTAAGCCGTCCTTAATAATATTTAAAGTGTGCATTTTAATTTTGTAGATATGCCTATGCCATGTGAAATGAAACACCAGTGGATCAGTGTTTTTTGGTATGTTTTTGGATATAAAATAGTACAAAACTTGGTGGTATACACACCTGTTCTTGAAAACCTATTTAGCCTCGCAATGAGGGTTGTTGGAATAATAATCCCCTTTAGATTTAATAAGCGATGATAAAGACCAGGATGTAACGCTAAAAAATAGCTACTTAATAACTTGCCAGCGTCATGATCTATTGTTTGCTTGGTTGGTTTTACTACAGAAGAGTCTCACAATAATTGGAGTATGAATAGGGCGTTTTTTTTTAAAGGGCACTCCCTTTGATTGAATGTACTTGTGCCATGTCCATATTGTATAATACATGTATTCTGGTATCTCTAATGTCTGTGTCAGGCCAGGTGTCATACCCATGTGAGTCACTGACCCTGCTACTGGTATCCACGAATCCAGTACTGTCCTGTTAGTGGGTCGGGCGGTCGGCGACTACCCCGGCTCCCCCACTTGGTTACCTCGGTAACCTCGTGAGGAGGGTGTGTGGACACCCAGCAGGACTAAAAACAAAACCTGTCAAAGGGCGGACGAGCTCCTTGCGAGCCAATGGCCATCCATATCTGGAGAGGGGTTGGAAACCACCGGATTATTTCCATTGCAACACAATGATGAGAATACAAAACTTACCCATACCGGATCGGTCGAGGCCCGGGTCAACAACGGCCGCGCCTGGCGCTGGCTCCCCTCAGGGCGGATCAGGCGAAAAGTGGACTACTGGCGGGACGCAGAAAGCACAGAATGGACAAAGGCTTCAGGTTGCCAAGGAAGAAGTCACCATGGGCACGTGGAAAGATGGGAAATTGAACGAACTGGAACATGAGATGGAAAGGTACAAGTTGACTATTTTGGGTATTTCGGAAATGAGATGGCTGAACAACGGTGAAACAGTCTACGAAGAAGGTGACAGAGTATGGTGGAGTGGGGATGGAAATAAGAAAATTCGCGGAGTAGGCTTTATCGTTCATCGTGACTACGGAAACACAGTAATGGAGTGTGAACCTATTTCAAGCAGAATCATACGGATTAGACTAAATGCAATACCAACGAAAATGTCAATCGTTCAAGTGTATGCCCCAACTTTAAGCAACTTTAAAAAGCATACCCAAGAAGGACATTCTGGTCATAATGGGAGATTGGAACGCTACAATACGACCAGACGCACATGTGAACTGGGCTGGAACAGCAGGAAGATTTGGAACTGGGACTACCAATGAGAGGGGTGAAAGACTATTAGAGTTCGCGAAGATGCATAACTTGGTTATAGCTAATACAAAGTTCAAACACAAAAAGTCAAGAAGAGTAACATGGATTGCTCCTGACTGCATTACTAGGAACCAGATTGACTATATTCTGGTTGAGAGGAGGGCCTCGAGCAGCATAAATGGCCATAAAACGAGATCTTTCCCAGGAGCCGATATTGGTAGCGACCACAACCTTGTGATGACCACAATGAAACTCAAATTGAAGAAGATACGACGACTCCCGTCTACGAGAATCAAATACGATGTCAACCGACTGAAAGACGCAAACGTCCAAGAGAACTTAAAAATCAAAATTGGAGGAAAGTTTGCACCACTTGTGGAACTAACAGATCTATCTGTACAGAGCATGACAGATCAATTTACGAAAGGTATGAACGAGGTCGCCTTGGAAGTACTGGGTAAAGAAAAGAAAACAACCATGGATGACAGCAGAAATAATGGAAAAATGCGATGAAAGGAGGCAACTAAAAGCAATGAAATTCAAAGACGAAGAAAACAACAGGAAGTACAGAGATGCCAGCAAAAGGTTGAAGCTGGAAATAAAGAAGGCGAAGGAAACATTCCTGCAAGGGAAATACGACGAAATCGAAGAAGCTTTTGAAAGAAATGACTCAAAAACAGCATATAACTTTGTTAAAGAACTAACTAATGAAAGCTCAGCACGAGTATCAGTTATAAAAGACGCTAATGGAAATTTATTAACCGAGACATCCAAAATCCAAAAGAGGTGGACCGAATATGTTAGGGAATTGTACATCTACCCAATAGCAATAGATGACAACATCACAAAAGCACTGGAACAGGAGGGTCCTGGTCTAAGCAGTCTAAGTGAAGAGGAACCAGATATTCTGAAATGTGAAGTTGTAGCAGCAGTGCAACCCTTGAAAAATGGGAAAGCGGCCGGTTTTGACAACATACCGTCAGAACTAATAAAAAATGGTGGAGAAGACACAAGTGAGATCTTGCACAGGATCTGCAACTTAGTTTGGAGAAGTGGAGAATGGCCAAAACAGTGGACTCAATCACTAATAATTCCTCTGGCTAAGAAGGGTGATCTCAAAAAGTGCTCAAATTACCGTACAATTAGCCTGATCAGTCATCCAAGTAAGGTCTTACTGAAAATCATCAATAGCAGGCTAAAGACTAAAGCTGAGGAGATATTGGCGGAGGAGCAGGCGGGGTTCAGGAGTGGGAGGAGTACTGTAGAACAAATAGCAAATGTAAGAATCCTGGGAGAAAAGTACCGCAACCATCAATTGGAATTACACCATAATTTTAAAACTACTACAACAACTACTACTACTACTACAGGGACCGCGGAACCGGGGGGGGGGGGGGGGGGGGGGGGTGTCTGGGGGATGTAGCGCCCCACTTTTTTCAGTAAACACGTGCAAACGTATGGCAGTGCAAAATTGTGGTTACACACGCAGCCCCCCCCCCCACACTGCCCCTCCACTTTCCAAGACGTTCCTTGGCCCCTGTACTACTCCTTCTAATACTACTACTGCTACTACAACATGTGTTTTATTCCCCAAGGATAAGATAAATAACCCAACAAAAGATTCTCACCGAGAGTTAAGAAATTGGTTTTACAGACATTTGCGATTCAATCACTTCGTGGTAAAATAGATGACAGGAAATGATAGCAAACCTGCAAAGGATTATGAATATGGTGCTTAATTGAAAGAGGTTGGGCATCTTTACATGCTGTTTTGACGATTAAGACATAATGTGTTTGCCAATTAAAGGAAAATTAAATTAAAGCAACATGTCATTTGGAAGTCTAATAGGGGGGGGGGGGCAATTAAGTGCCCCTTCCCAATTCACGATTAGAAATTTGACAGATCTAAACACAGGCAGTAAATGCCTAGGATAAACTGAGTGTTCCCCACTTACTTAAAAAAAAAGAAGATCAACGCTTTCGTTAATCGGTTTTGTGGTAAAAAAAGATGGGAGGAAAAGATAAGCACTGTTGATATTACCTCCATACAAATTTGTAGAAACGGAAGGGGAAAGGGAAAACGTTTGAGGTCAGTATGTTTATTCAAGAATAATTACATGATTTCTTTTGCGTTGGATTATAACCCTTATTGGTATCGTGGTTGACAAAAGCTAAGCTTACACAGGCCCGTAGCCAGAGGGGGGTCGGAGGGGTCGGACGACCCCCCCCCCCTTCTTGGGCTTAGGTCCGCTTTTTCATGAAAGAAAAATACACACACACACCTTTAATCGGACCCCCTAGCAAGGACCTGCTTCTAACTTCTACTAATGCTACACAGGGGCGACGGAGCGTTTTTCCAAAGTGGGGGAGGGGGCACCAACAAAAGAGGCACTTTGGGGGGAAAAAAGTGCACCTACAAAGGGTGAAAACAAGGCGGAAAATGCCACTTTGAGTGATTAGTGAGTGATTAGTATACCGCCACATTCCGATTAATACACTATCAAGGATCAACGAGCAAAGTAATTTTCATAATATGATAAGAGGACAATAGTAAATGTGGGCGCGCGTAGAGAGCGAGCTTTTGGAATTATAAACAAACAAATTGTCCTCCTTCCTCTTGTGATTTTAGGGCACTGCTCATTCTTGTATAATCTAAGGAATTGTGCTCCATTGCATCTCATTGTGCTGATATCAGTAAGGCAATCTATTATCATGAAGCCTCTTTCAATATTTGGAGCTAGGTATATGGCTCCTTTGTGGTCTTTAGGGCACAGTTCGTAAGCGACATCGGAGTATATAGGTACAGTATATTGAAACATACAAGTATATATGCAGGGCACTTATCATAATGGAAAATAATGCTATTGGAAACTAAAGGGCCACTGATCAGAAGTAAAATGGGCTCTGAAAAAAGAGGCATTTATAAGAGGTGAAAGGGCACTAGAACGGGAAATGGGCACCAATCAGGGTCACTTGTCGGATTTCACAGGGGACACTTATCTTAGCCTAAAAGGGGCACTTATCAGAAGGGTTACTATACGAAGAAAAAGAGGCACCTATCAGCTATGAAAAGGGGCACTTTTGGGGTACTTGAACAAGTAATGGGGTACGTACTGTGCCTCCCCCCCCGGGAGCGCCGCCTCTGCTACTACTACTACTACTAATATTACAACTACTACTAATTATAATAATATTATTTCTACTACTGCTACTACTTCTACTTCTTGTTCTAAAAATACTACAACAACAACTACTACTACTTCTACTTCTACTACTACTACTACTGCTACTACTAGTGCTAAATCTGCTACTACTACCAATGCTACTACTACTACTACTATTACTACTACTTCTACTACCATGACTTCTACTACTACTACTACTACTACTTCTACTATTACTACTACATCAAATATTTTATTCCCCAAAGATAGCATGACTTTATCCCCCTCCCCTCCAAAAAGAGAAGCATTTGTACGTAGTACAATACCTAAATTGTTTAACTCTCCAGCTGAAGAGCTAACGTTGGTGGCAATGCATCTGTATTTAAAAGAGAAGGTTAGTTCTTCTATATTTTTTGAGGGGGAGAGTGGTGGACTAGTGTGCCATAGCACCTGACATTGGCGTTCTAAGCCAACGACCCCGGTTCGATTCCCGGCGGAGACATTTTTTCAGCCTTTGCAAAAATTTCAAAAAGGGAGGACAGCTCTGGGGAACTTTGATTGAGCTACGCAACGTTATTCTCGCATTTCTTTCACATTGTATTTATTCCCACGAGATTTGCCAAAGCTGTTGTATATGTTATTTCCTTACACTTGTTAATAATTATTCTAATGTATACATGTATCTCAAAGCATTCGCTTGGATCCAGCTGAGGCACGCGGCTTGTCTTTGTTCAAAACTCACCTGCCCCCGACAAAGGAATTAATTAATAAGGTTGAAGATTTGTCAAATCTGTCGGTCAATTGAATCTGGTGTCGCCGAAACCACTAACCCGTCTCCGTGGTCTAGTGGTTAAGGCATTGGCGTTCTAAGCCAACGACCCGGGTTCGATTCCCGGCGGAGACATTTTTTCAGCCTTTGCAAAAATTTCAAAAAGGGAGGACAGCTCTGGGGAACTTTGATTGAGCTACGCAACGTTATTCTCGCATTTCTTTCACATTTGTATTTATTCCCACGAGATTTGCCAAAGCTGTTGTATATGTTATTTCCTTACACTTATGTATATATATTGAATATATCAATATATATTGGTAGGCCATTATAGCGTACGATGGACCTTGGTATGGATGGTACCACCTACGCTCGATGGAAAGAGAGGGGCTATATGTGAGATTGTTACTTTGCTTCGACGGGAGCCCGGATAGCTCAGTTGGTAGAGCGCTGGTCATGTAATCCATGGTCCCGGGTTCGAATCCCGGTCGGGGCATTGTAATTTTCTCACATTTTCTTTATGATATATTCAATTTACTTAAATCCTATTAATTATGATATTTAATTATATATATATATATATATATATAGTGTGAGAGATGTCTCCTGACTTGAACGTAGTCAGTGTCTCATGATGTGTATAATATAAGCGTGAGAGATATAAATGAGCTTGGAATTAAATTCGAGGTTAACCGAGAGCTACGTCCCGTCTCATTTATATCTCTCACGCTTATATATATATTGGAGGGGGAGGGTCGCAATAAAACCATGATAAAGGGCAAAGCAGCGAGGATTGATTTTTTAAAACAAATTTTGAACCCTTTAGAATTACGAGTTCCTGGAACAAGAAACGTTTGGTAAAACATCCTAAGGTAGGTTTACCGTTCATAGCATGCATTAAGCCATCTTCACTAACGACGACTTAACAACCTCAACAAACCGCCACGGCAAATTTTCCTCGAAAATGAATGGCAAGAGTTACGTTATGTGGTTTAACTTGTTAACTACTGAATTCTGTCATCCCCATAGGCTTAATACAGGAAGCACCGGTTTCGGTAGGCAATGGGTTAAGAGGTATACGTTTCACATCGGGGGAGCGTTTCATCAAGCGTTTTGTCAGTGATTTCTACTGACAACTGCTATAAGCTACTGAAATCCTTGCATTTGATTGGCTGAGAGCGAATTTGTCAGTAAAAATAACTGACAAAACGCTTGATGAAACGCTCCCCTGAATTGTCATCTCCGCGCTATACCCAACGCACAGTGAACTTCCTGTCACCGTGTCTGCATTGGACGGGCATCAGGCTTCACGGGAATTGTTCATAGAAATCATTTTACATTTTGTTGATCATGTCGGGTGGATCTAACATGTCAGCTCTTTCGGATGTCCCATCCCAGCCGTTTGAGTGCGAAGACAACTTCAACAAAACGACATGGAAATTGCAACTGAGTCAGAGATGTCGACGACCGAAAAACATCGTCCTCGTTGTCGTAGGCGTCATAGTCTTGGTGGCGCTGATTCTAGCCCTCGCTATCCTCGCCAAACCAAGACATCTTAAGAGTGGAAATGAACAGTATATCAAAGGGCAAGGTTTGTAATTTCTTGACTTCTTCACAGCAAAATGAAATGTGCATGGGATAACATTTTTCCGACTTGAGGTTGTTTTTGTGTCTCACCAAACTGTAGAAAATGTTTATGAACAACACAAATAATATTTGAACAAAATGTGATTGTAACAGGAAAAACCTCTCTCTCTAAGGAGTCATATTAAATACGGATCCCTTTATTTTTTTTAGCTGAATCCTCTGCAAACTTTGATAAAATTTATTAACAAATAATGGATTAAATTACTCGCTCAGAATAGATTTCCACGCCCAAACGATACTAATACACAGGAGCCTTTAATCGTGATATTTTAGTCATGAATTGTGAGTGAGTTGTCCGACACTGCATCACAGTGACATTACCCATTCGCCTATTTTAATACAGGTTTTCCTGCCCATGTTCATCACCTTTTCAATCAATTTCAAACAATGATCTTTTAATTTCGTCACCGGCCCGAAGGAATTTGTCTTTGATCATTCAATTTAAAAACATTACAATTCAATTTCGTTATTTGTCGCTGACTTCGTCACTTTCGATTCAATTTCGTCGGTCACAGTAGTTGAGCGCAAAACAACAAGATTTTTACCACTTTCAGCTATCAGGGATGATACATATGAAAACTTAAAACTAATAATTATCCAAACTCAAGATGTTTGACCTTGAAATACCATCACAATTTAATTAGAAGTAAGGAAATAAGAAAATTCGTTCGCTCGCATTTCTATTCTCAATTAAGGGGTTCCGTCCATTGTCGTAGATCCGTGTATTCCTTCTTTTCATTAAAAAAACATATTGGGATGCTCGAAAATGCGCAAAAGTTTTATAGAGAGATTTTTCAAAAAATCCCTGATGCGGGAGGGGGATACTCCCTCCCACCCCGATCGGTCTCTTCGAAAAATCATGATCTTTACGGATCACCCCCCCCCCCTATCCGCAGTGTAAATGCACGAGTAATCTTTGGTGCCTCTTTTTTTTTCAGGATCTTGCGCGGCAAGGGAACACCCCCCCCCCTGCACCAACCCCTGATACATACAGTGTAGTATTGCATTCAACCTCAAAACAAGGTGCTAAAAAGTTAGAGTTTTCGTGCTTCGCGCGGGAAGGGGGAAACTCCCCCTCAATGCACCCATCCCTGTTACATACAGTGCAGTACTGCATCCAAATAACTGAAAATCAGCTACGGCATCGACCTAACCTTCCGCCTAAAAAAAAAGTGTGTTACGAGCCGTTATCTTTCCCCCAAATTTGCTAAAACGTCAGAGCTTTCGGGCTACGCGCGGGAGGGGGGAGACCCCCCCCCCCCTCACTGCACCCACCCCTGATGAGCACGCTTTGCGTGCCTCACAATGCCCCCCCCCCCTCTAAAATGAAATGCTGGCTATGCGGTTGGATCCTCCAAGTCTGCACCCCCCCCCCCCCATTGAAATATCCTGGCTACGCCTGTCGACAACGGTGATGTATGCGCATATCAAATGTACCTATGACGATGTACATAAAAGTGGGTGGTCGTACGTGACCGATAAAATCGGTGGGGTTCTGTCAATCAACGTCACCGACACTGCCCACGTGATTCTTCTGAATGAACGTCACTTCTAAGTAGCAAAAACGATTGGCTCTCGGTAAATATCCGTATTAGCTCTCAGTGTCCTGAAACATCTGTGGCAGAGCGATAAAACCGGTGAGGGAGGCTCATTATTACGAAACTCCCGAAGGGCCATTTTTGACAACATTTTTTGACAACATAAAAACTAATACTAATAAATTATAAGTACATACGTAATAAAAAATACGTAAGTACGTAATTATAATACGTACGTACTTTTTATTACGTATGTACGTACTCAATATTAAAATGTGAAAAGGTTGAAGTATCTATCCAATTTTAAAATCTGAAGCAAATATCCATCCTTATCCGTTGATTCCCAGATGATGTCCAACAATATTGTGAGCTCAGGTCTAGTATAAGGAATTCAGTATCTCAACATCAGTGTGTGTATGCATGTGTATGCGTCTGTCCCTCCCCTTTCATGAATCCAGATGATATTAGTATGATATATAATTTCACCATCACCAGCTTCATATATCCTGAGTGAAAATTGCTGATGACCACCAGCGTTCACACACATGTTCCCCTAATAGAAATACACTGATGGGTATATATATATATATATATATATATATATATACACCCATAAAAACTGCATATATTATGTATATAGTTATTATTATTAGTGTTATTATTACTATTATTTACCTAACTGCCTAACGTTAGGGCGAAACGAACGTGGGTTAGGGCGAATCCTAACAATAGGATGAGATAAAAGGTTTCGTCCTAAGTCGCAGTTAGAGTTATAATAATAATAATAATTATTATTATTATTAATATTATCTGTGGCTAACGTTTGTCGATTTATTTTTTACAGAAGATGTGGACAGCAACAAATACAAAACCACCAATAATTCAGGTATAACTTAATTAATTTTATAAATACTAACTTATTTCATGAATCCGGATGATATTATCATGATATATAATTTCACCATCACCAGTTTCAGATATCCTGGGTGAAAATTGCTGATGACCACCATTGGAAACCTGAGTCCCATTAATAACCAGCTTTAATACACATGTTACCCTAACCTCATAAATACATGTATGGGTATTATTATTATTATTATTATTATTATTATTATTATTATTATTACTATCTGCATTGTTAATATTATTATTAATGCTGCTGTTATTAATATTATCTGTGGCTAATGGTTGTCGATTTATTTTAAAAGAAGAACTGGAAGATGTGGACAGCAACAAATACAAAGCTACCAATAATTTAGGTATAGATAAAATAATTTTGCTATCTAAGTTAAATGAAAGATAAAATCTAGATCCAACAAGGTTAAATGTAGACTAGACCTTCTGTTAAGTTGATCATATAAAGAGCACACCTTACTTTTACAGTGATTACCGTCAAATAATCTTGTATCTGGAAGCGTTAATTCCCCTCGACTCAGCTCTTTTAGATAATTGATCCTCGACTTCCGCTGAGGAGTTGGCCATAATAACAAGTCAGCCCAGAGGAGCGTTGCATCAAGCGTTTTGTCAGTGATTTTTACCGACACCTGTTATAAGCTACTGAAATCCTTGCATCTGATTAGCTGAGAGCAAATTTGTCAGTAAAAATCACTGACAAAACGCTTGATGAAACGCTCCCCTGATCCTCCTGGGTGCTTCTTAAGACAAATTTGAGTTCTGGTCACGTGATTATAATGTGAAAGAAATTGTCTCAAAGCAGATGAGAAAGTTTAATCACGTCAACATACAAGAATTTTTGTATACTGTGAGGTTTTGGAAGCATCAAAGTGATACGACCTTCTAAGAAACACGTGCACTGTACACAGAAAGGGGAATATAGGGCTTCACGCACACACACACACACACACACGCACATTCTGGCCAAATACTTCAGCTATTTCTTGTTATACTTCAAATAAGAGGGCATTTGAAGAGCTATTTTCAGGGTATATATTTACCATGATGTTCTGCCAAACATACGAAGAAAGAATGAAAAAGCTCTCAAGTTATTTTTTTAGCTTGGCCAGAACTCAAACTTATTTTATAATAGCACATTTGTTTATTCCCAGTCTATCATCCAGCATTTCAAGCACAGTTGGGAATGGAAGATGGTCGAATCACGGATGCACAGATCACGGCTAGTAGCTGTTTAGACGGCAACCATTGCACAGACAGAGCCAGGATGAACCAACCAAGGAGTAAGATTATTATTACAGTGACACATTTGCAATATACTGAAGTTATTACAGTGATATAAACACACCTAGGATTTACATAGTTAGCGAAAAGAGGGGGGGGGGGGGGTCCAAGTAGACCATCAGTCCACGAGATCGACAGCCCCCGATAACGACAAAGCAAAGAATTGCTTAACAAAATTCAGAAAATTTAGAAAGAATGGAGTAACAAAAGGTATATGCCGTTTATTAATAGACCAATATACAGAGCAAGGATTAACCAACCAAAGAGTAAGAATTATTATTACAGTTAGAAAACTGCCATAAAATGAAGTAATTTCAGTGAAATAAACACACCTAAGATTGACAGACTAAGCGAAAGGGGAAATCATGCAAGTAAAACATCAGTCCATGAGATCAACAGCCCAAGATACCGACAAAGCAAATAAAGCAAATTTAGAAAGAATGAAGTAACAGAAGGTACTCGAGACCGACAGCTGAAGAAACCGAAAAAAAAACAACAACAAACCAAGGAGTTACCAGCAACTTCACTGCCCGGCAAAGCCCCGGGGGATCCGCCTTACCCTCGCGAAGCATGGCAGCAGTCTCACTCTCCATCTCTGGCCCACGGAGGTAATCAGCACAGAGCGGTAGCGCGTGAAAAATAACACTTTTTCCATAGGCAGTAGGCAGATTCACAAAAACATCTTGTCTTATAAGTGCAGGTTTGATTGCATCAACTTGCAAATCTTTGAATCTGTCAATCTTCAACATTCCAGCGGCATATTCTAAGCTCTTACAAATATCGTCATCACTCGTCGTGGAAGAAACGTTGAACGCCATTTTGGGCTGCGATTAATTAATATGTAAAAAATAGCTGCAGTCGAGTCATGAATATTTAACATTAAGCCATGGTAGCTCGCGCTTATTGGATGATTTTCACCAACCAAAATTTGGTCGGAATATTCGTCAAAACAATGAAATACAAAAGAAATTCACATCAGGTGTCAAGAGGCCCTCGGCGCAAGCGCCTCGGTTTTTCAGAAATTTTGCCTCCATATCGCCAAGGATTTCAACAGCACCAGGGCCTTTTTGACAAGAGGCTAGACAATTGACAGACCGCTTCTTTTACTCTTGCAGTACTTCTATCTTAAGGCTGCTTGGGTCACATTTGGCCGATAACGGTAATGATATCGAGATTTTTCATTAAAGGTACACCCAAGAGCTGTCCTGCTAGAGCCTCCTTGAAACGCTGACGTAGTCGGCGCTTCCTTTTCTTTGAGTCGAATCGATGTCCGCCATGTCAAACCCATGTTCTTCCACTGTAGGTCGTAAGATGTAGAGCTGCGCAGGTCATGTTGTTGTGTAATAAGAGCTTCTCTCATTTCTGCTGCCTCTCCGAGATCAACATCCGTAGACTGAAGCATATTAGAAAGAGGACTTGTCATGATAAGTATGTTCGTGAGGACTACAAGTTTCATGAGAAACATGGAATCAAGCTGGGCTTGAACTCCTCTAGCCTCAACTGCCCCGTTTCATAAAACTTATTATCAATAACAAGTTACACAAATTGTTATAAGCTATAGATATGAGGCAGTTGTTATTGATAACACGTTTTATGAAACGGGGGCCCTATTTCATCTAGAAGACGGATGAGTGCAGGAAGTCTGCCCTTTATCACCCGGCAGGCATCAACTCTACAAGCCCAGTGTGTGTCTGCCTTTTCAGTTCCCGAATATGTTAACCAGGATACATATTTTTCTGAATGTCCATCCACTTAACATGAATATAGGATCCACTGACAAACACATAAACCTTTTCCAGCAGAGAAAAAACTGATCTGCATCGGGTATACCTTTGGTGACGTCAACAAATACAAGGTTCAGCCGATGAGCATGGCAGTGAACATAGTATGCATATGGTGCTACTTGCCTCACTCGCGTAGCCACACCACTGATCTTCCCGCTCATGACAGAGGTTCCGTCATATCCTTGCCCAACCAGATTCCGTTGGTAGTCAATTCCATAGCTTTAAAGAATATCCTAGATTGATTTTGTGAGGGATTCGGCGTCTAACTGAAATGGGGCTTTGAATTCCAGGAAACTTTCTTGAATTTCTCCACCATGGAAATATCTTATCACAAGCGATATTTGTTCTGTCTTTGATAGGTCTCTACTTTCGTCTACAAGTATTGAAAATACTCCGGCTTCGTTCACTTCTTGTATGATCTCTTTGCGAAGGTTTGTACCATTTCGTTCTGAATCTCTGGACTGGTGTATTTCGCATTTGTCGGTCCATGGTCAAGGCGTTCTTCAATTGTTTCATCATGGCTTGCAACCAGTTTCAGAATTTAAATAACATTTCCAAGATTTCCCGCTCCCTCACCTTCTCTGTGGCCTTGCTGTGCAACCTTCTGGGTGCAAGTCACCAAAATTAGTTCTCCAAAAACAGACGTTCCCTGCTCTTCCATGTATTAAATTCTGCCCATCTGACCATTGCATCTTTGTGATAATCTGCATGACAGTGCTTTGCAAATCCACCAGATTTCCCGACCACCTGCTTCCAATGGGAATAACCAGTGCTAGTAAATGATTTTTCAACATTTGTGATGGTCCTGAGAAGTGGCCATACGCAAAACAACGGTTGCAAAAAAAAAACCAACACTCTGAACGAAATGATCGATGTTTTCAACAACATTCAGTACAAGGATAACTCTATAGTTTTGGCTGAGATGGCAGGGTACCGAGATATATCCTGTGGTCCGGGTACTTCTTTTGCAAGAGAGAGGGGAGGGAGATCCGTATGAGCAGAATTCTAAAAATACCAGGATCATCGTCGCTTGAAAAGCCATCACTATGCACTTCGTTGCTGCTTTCATTGTCATGATGTTCTGATCATGGTAGAGACATGGCAGTTGGTAGAGACTCAAGATTTGTTTCATTAATTTGTCAGTCTCTGTTAAAACCAACTTGTAATCAGAGAGGACTTCACCTTTAAGTGCCATCTGGCCCTTTTTTTTTCTTTCTTTTTCAGGTGATGCTAAAGCAGGAGCATGGAGTGCAGGAGTTAATGACCAAGACCAGTTCATTCAAGTTGACCTGAGGCAGTGGTATGATATCAGCGGTGTCATGACCCAAGGCGGAGAAGGTCAATGGGTGACCTCGTACAAGGTACTCTACAGCTTGGATGGACTGATGTGGACTACCGCTCAGAATGCCATGCTGGGTGATGATGAAGTAAGTGTTTAAGATAAATTTGAGGAGGGTTTGGGGGTCATTCAAGTGCATTGTGAAAGAAAATCCTTAGAAGCAATTGGGAGAGATTGATTACTAGTATATATAACATAAAAAAGGTGCATAATGTGAGGAATCATCAAAAATTTATACAACTTTGCTGAACTATATATATATATATATATATATACAAATTATGTATAACAATGCGCCCTCCCGGCTATTACCATAATGGCTTTATGGCAACACAAGGATTTGGGACCCTTGTTGTGCATATATATATATTTGACGGAGAGAGAAACAGGGAATTCAAAAAACCGCAGAGAAGAGATTTTTCCTCACATTCGGCCAACTACTGGACTGAATATGGAATATTTTTTTATATCAAGGTGGTCTGTCGCCATCGCCATATCACCTCTTAATTTCGTCAGGTTTTCGGTATTTCTTTTATTTTCTATATCATTTTCTGCTATTTTTAGTGCAAACGATAACTCAAAATCTCGATTTCAGTCTAGAAGAGAAGATGTGCCCGTAATACTTTAAAAGTAGTTAATCAAAGCGCCATTTTGTAAAAAAAATAATCAAATAATTGATATAATTATCTCCGAAACGGAAAGTGAATTTATATTCATATTCAGCGTAATCAAATTTATTACGTTACGAAAAATTTCGTGTCAGTAAATGCGGCCGTATTAAAGCGTAATTTTAAAGAGCTCCAAATCGTCTCAAATTGATTTTACATACATTTTCAAAGAATATCGAGCGTTAATTGACGCACGTAGGCCTTTCTCACGTACTAACCGTACAAACTCTGTTCTCTCTCGCCATTTCTTCTCCATCCCCCTTTCTCTCTCTCCCCTCTCCATCTCTCTCCATTTATGCACTCTTCTAATCCTCCTCTCTTTTCCTTTCTCTCTCTCGCTTATTCTCTCCCCATCTCTTTGCTCTATACTTCCCTCTTTGTAGCGCTTGACCCAGGGGCGGAATGGCTGTTGGGAGTTTGGGTAGTTTTCCCATGAGCCGGTCAGTATTTTGATTAAAAAGAGAAAAAGGACCGGTCTCTCCGAAATTACTTACTCAAATTTTAGTTCCAGTCCGCTGGCCTCACGATTCTAATTTGCCCTTTAATCTTTTTCTAGATTTTCAATGGGAACATGGACCAGGACACCATCGTAACGAATGATTTTTTCACCGACATCACAACTAGGTTTATCAGGTTTAAGCCAGTGGAATGGTCAAACCACATCAGTATGAGATTTGAAGTCATCGGCACTGTCTCGTCAAGTAAGTTAGGTTATTGTAAACCTTCACTCTACTCTCTCCTAATGCATAGGAGTGAAAACCGACTTTTCTTAGGCTGCGTTTATGCTTACTTTGCGAAGGCAGAGTGAAGGTCCTAAACGCTTATCTAAAACGCAGTTTCACGGGATACTGTTTATGCTTCTTTTCTCAAGGTGAATTCGGGCTCAACTGGATTCGAAACCTGCACTGCGCATGATAGGTCGACCCCGGGAGGGCAGTTGGGGACCGCTTTTTTTCGAAAGTTTTGAGGTAGTGTATGTACTGCTTGCCCTGTTCTTCAAGCAAAACCTGCAGCAAACAGGCTGGTCCGCCAACTTGTCGTAGATGGGTTCTTTCTATACACTCCATTCAAACCTTGTTGCATTTCAGGCGCTGACCATGCATGGAGAAGGAATCGTAGTTCATCTTCACTATAAGTTGAGACCTCGCTCTCATTATTATAGAATTCACCTCAATAATATAATTTAAAAAGAAGTATTAAGTAAACTGGTAGGCTCGGATACCAACTGCTTTTGCAGCGCATGCATGCATTGAGCAAAAAAAAAAAAACACCAACCAACAAGCATTGCGCAAGCGGCACGCGGATTTTCACGTGAACCGGAAACACGTTTATGTAACGTCATTATAAACGGGTTTACAAATGATTGTGCGTTTATGCTTCACCAAAAACACCGATTGAAAACGCACCTTTTTGTGAGTTTTAGATCTGCGTTTCAAATCGGCGATTATACGAAAATGATTTAGGACCCAACCGTGTTTTGAACTAAACGCGTTTCAAAACGTTCATTCTGGCATGAGATTGTTGGACATGTTCAACAGCCTCTTCCTTGGTAAAAAGAACTTGCAGACCGGTGCGTGCGACGCAAGGATTTTCTGCCAATTCCGTAGCAGACCACACACAAGGAGGGGCACAACCGGTTGTGACAAATCTGTAGACTGCTAATTTGTATGTTTGAAGATATTTAAGTTTATATTTTAATTAATAAAAGTGACTTTTAAATTCGAATTCGTGTCCCTTATTCGCCTTGCTTACGTTTATGCTCACGGCTTTAAAACGTCTACTAAATCGTTGGTCACAACCGGATGTTTGTTTGCTCTGCTTGTGGTCTACGACGGATTTGCATGTGTTTGCAACCACGTAAGAGTACGCAAGACACGCAAGGAGGCTGTTGGACATGTCCAAAAATCTCTGCGTTTGGCAACAGCCATCGCACTTCTTTCACTGACTTTTTGCGGAGGTCTCAAGAAGCCCATGACTCTATATCCCTGACATATCGGCGGCTGTACATTCGCCTCAAGAGTTCTTACAGGTAAGAGTAGGGTGCAAGACAGATGCAGAGAGGTGCACGATAAGCGGGGACCATGTCAACCGAAGGACCTAAACAAATCGCGGGAGTTGGCCCACAACCGATCACACGCATGTGCAAAGAAAAAAGCACGATCGGTTGTGACCATAGCATTAAGAAAACTGTGACCAGGCACCACAAAACCACAAAAAAGTCGCATTTCGTGATTTTCAGTAAAGCTCAGTCAATGTGTTTTTGGTTGGCATCGTCAAATTTTAGTTTTGGGTATTTCCCTAAAGAGTACATTTTTTTTTCTAAGTAATCTAAAAATTTGGAGGCACCAAGCAATCAAAAAGTGGTATTTTTGACAGTTTTTTTTAATTAGACTTATGTGTGTCTTCTCTTGATTTTGTTGTATTACTTTTTTTGTTACGACCCTGAATACTTGTCTCAATTTAATGTCCCATAACCTTTCAACAGAGTGCGTTCTTGCATTGATACTAGTTGACTATGATAAACAGGATATGCCTCATTGGTACGCCAAGTTTTAGGACAATTTGATAATCCTTTCCTAGAAATTTTCATTGAGATCTAATCCTCCTTTTGTAACCTTAGCATAACACCTTGCAAGTCATAGTGCTTTGAACCCTCAGAAGTAACATTCTGAGGAACTGTGCATTCTACTCTTTGTACAGTTAGTTAGGAACATCCACTCCTAATGGGTTATATATCATTGTAAAGCTGAAAATCTCCTCTTTCAGAATCGGACCCTAAATAAAAAATTCATATCTGGCAACTTTTTGGTGGTTTTGTGGTGCCTGTCAGGCCCGTAGCCAGGGTTTCTAAAGGGGTGGGTCGTTTTTGGCAAAAGTGGACCTCTTTGTCATAATCAATACGGACCTGCTAGGGGGTCCGATTAAAGGTGTGCGTGTGTTTTTTTCACGAAAAAGTGGGCTTCAGCCCAAGAAGGGGGGCTACGGGCCTGTCTGGTGACAATTGTTTTTGGATGTCGCATGGTCAGCGAGGAAGAAATTGTTTGAAAATATGTGCCTAATTCATAAGGGTTTAAGAGCAATTTCGGTTACATTATACTTTGAAATAATAGCTGGAAGATGATTGAAAAGTGAGAAATCTTTTTTTTTTATATTCATGGTGGAAAATCTGTGTGCTCACCAACTACTGGGGGGGGGGGGGGGAGGGGGGGGGGTAGCCCCTTGCCCTCTTCGGTTCAAATACGCTTGGGGTTAAATATATGGTAAGAACATATACGAACAAAATTAGGTTTCGATACAGTCAGACCCAACTTCGGAAAACCGAGCACAGTTATATACTCCGAAAAAGGCGTATGAATATGGAGCCCTCATCGTTCAGTGCGAGGCAGTTTGTACAAAAGGCACGGGGAAAATCTTGCAAAGTCAACCTGCCAACAATATATATATATATATATATATATATATATATATATTACATTACCTTCAAAATCCGTGTATGATTCGCCATATGAAATGACTTTCAAATGACAAACATTATATTACCAACAGCAGGTCGACATTGCAGGATTCTCCCCATGACTTTTGTAGACACTGTCTTGCACTGAACGATGAGGGCTCTATATTCATCTTGTACATTACAGTTCTTAGAAATTGTAGGGATGCCCTAAACACGTGTCACATGTACTGATAACGATAATAACAGTTTTCCGACCTCTCCACATTTTCTTAAGGATAAAATCTTTTATTCTCTTAATCAAACAATATGGACACTTCCTCCATCCCTTCTTCTCACACTGACATCACATTAAAGGATTCGCTCACAAATATTATCGTTGAGGTCTGTTCCTACAAATTATAGTAAAGAAAATAATAATAATAAAATTGGAGGCCGAGCGAACCCAATGAGATGATAAAATTGTTGAGGGAGACTCATCATACTCATCGAGGTCTGACCTGCAATAACGATTTCTAACTCATATTGGGGAACAAGTTCTGTCTATCGTTATTGGTGAGGTTTGGCCAGGCCGTAAGCACAATCAATGATTTGGATCAATGCCAAGGATTATTTCATCACAGTGTTCCAATTATCTGTGTTTTCAGGTTGATGATGCTGGGCTCGACTGGTCAAGGCTCACATTTTTTTAATTTCACATTTAAAAAAAAATAAATTTCTTTCCCTTCCTAAAATGTAGACCCATTACACGTTGCATACCTGAACTTTATTACAGTAACTTGTACCACTGTATCAGCTACACTCACTAGAGAGGAATGAAAAATCCATTATTTTTTTGAGTAATATTTGTGATAATATTTGTTTTCTTTTTAAATCGATCAAGTCCATTTCATAGTGGAACCCACTCAAAAATATTAATCGAATAACTCTTTTGAAAGTGGATTCCACGATTCTGAGCGTGACTTCCGCTCAAAACCAAGTGTTCTCTTATACAAATGCCCCGGAAAAAATGGATTTCAACGCTTATACATTGAGAGAAAAGAAAAGGTCATATTTTTATGTTTTCATCTTTGATATGTGAAGAGCATGAATCCCGCCAGGTACCACTGGGAATGAAAGATAGGAGGATAGTGAGCAGGGCCATCACAGCCTCATCTATGTACGATAGGAACCATGGACCAGATCGAGCTCGTCTAGACACAGTCAGGGGTGAGCTTATACAACCAACAGATAGGGGTGGTAATCCATTCCTTGACAAGCCATTTTATGGATCAATTCATTTCCGAATGGAACGTCTAAGTCCAGAATAGGGGAATCTACTCTCAAATGGGCAATGGAAACCATTACCTTGGAGTGGATTCCACCATAATTTCGAGTGGATTCCACTAGTTCTATCATGCATTTCCACTCCAACATGAAGTGATCCGCCGGGGAGTGAATTCCCACTCTTGTATGTTTAACATGTTTAAAGGGTGTACAGATAGCAGACATGAAAAGTCTTTGGACAGTATTCTGGAAAGCGACCCAACTTTAACCTGGAAAGATTATTAACTGAACATAAAATATCACTGTCCAGAGTTACTTCTTGGTTTTATATGATGAGATGATAAGCCTGAAAACCCCAGACATTCAGAATTCAGCCTTTGAAAAGCCTCAATTCGGAAGGTGTCAGGGTCTGAAATCAGACAATAGCCTGAAGACCGGCATCTCTGACTTTCTTCAGTGAAGTCAAGTAAAAAAGGGAAGTGTTGTATATTGTAAACGTAGTCTGTCTCATAATTATCCGTGTATCCGTCACTATGCTTATCATAACAAACAATAAAAATGATATTGGTATGGTCCAGTGCGTACAAATAATACCATAATTTGAAAAATAGGTAGAGGAAAGAAAGGGATATGGTCAGCTAATTCTCGCTACCTCAAATATGCAATTTTCGACGTAGAGGGCAATATTGTGCATGGAAATGGTCCGCATTTTCGTCAACTTCACTTCCGGTCCGTATTGAAATACTACGGCTTATGAATAAAATGTAATCATCACGTTTTATTACAGTTGCTTGTAAGATAGAGGCGTGGTCAAGTCATTCCGTGATGTTTATCATGTGTTTTTATACCAGGTGGTGGTAAGACAGGGGCATGGTCAGCACTCACAAATGATGCCAGTCAGTGGTTGCAGGTGGACCTCACCAGCTTCTACATCATAACTGGAGTTATTACTCAGGGTCGACAGGATTATGACCAGTTTGTGAGGTTCTACACATTAGCCTACAGTGACGACGGCTTAAACTGGAATTTCATCGAGGACTGTAATGGAAATCCCAAGGTAAACTCTAAAAAATGTCATGTAATTTAATTTAAAATCTTAGCCCGGATTTAAATTATATTCAATTTAGACTTTAAATATCATGCACCCGTTTTTGCTCCCAAGACTATGATTCAATACTTAATAAATACTAAAGTAATCGGTAAATTGACAAATGTCTATGACCTTTTCATATCACTTGACGTACTGTCATGGAAATGTGCTACGTTTTTCAAGGTGGGTGGCGTACAGGAACAATGGATTAAACCTGAATGTTATCCAGGACCGTGATGTAAATCATAAGGTTGTAGCGTTGTAGAGCGACAGCCAAGGAAACCGACATTGAAAAAAGTCCGCGTGACCGACAACGCACGAAACAGACAAAACATTGAAATGGCTAATGACAGATTGTGAAGTGTCGCTCTGGTAGGTTGTCTTTATCGTGGGCCGTCGGGTCTAGTGAACGTTCTGATAAATAGCTAGTTCAACCTTAGTCAGGTTCACACGAAGGGAGCCAAAGTTTAAGTTTCGCTTGTAGTTTCAACATTTAAGTTATATGGTTGTCATCTTGTAGTTTCAGACCCTATGAACGGACTTGTAGTTTCGAAACTTTAAGTTGACTTGTAGTTCCAGAACTACAAGCGAGCTTGTGGTTAACGCCGAAACCACAGGCAGCGGGGGTCCTCCTCGTAGTTACAGACCGTGCGATGACTTCGCTGATTATGTTAAATGACTAACGCCCGACTTGTAGTCTCAGAACAACGAGCGTCTTTGTTTCGGGCTCGTGTGAAGCCTCGTTTTTAGTGAGTCGTTGTTTCGTTAACTTACAATTTTGAAACGTACATTTCCCGTGTGAACGTAATTTCTGTCAAGTGGTTTCTCGGTATTGTTGGCTATCGGATTCATAGGATGTGGCAGCCCACTCCAGCACACCATACAGCACCCAGAGCACCACACTATCTAACTTCTCACCCCCTTTGTGCCCTGGGTCCATAATTATGCTGTATACATGTACAATACTTAATACCATCCTGTCTGTTCATCATTTGGCCCAGTCTCCAATTAGGTTATTAACTTGTATACTAACCAATGAAATATTCATTATATATAATTTCGAGTTTGTCTAATGTTCGTTCAGTCTAGTTATTGGTATATCTGGCAATAAACCCTCTCTTAATTTCTAAGACTTAAACCGGTGACAAAGTCATTAGGCATTGTTTTGTTACTGGTTTAAAACTCTCTTGGACTTAAAGGAGAATTAAAGCGACCACGCATTGATTCTCAATATGCCTGGAAAGGAAATTCCATACTCTTTAGGAATATGCCTTCTTGGAGTCTCTGATATCGATGGCGAGAGAGAAAAACTTGACCAAAAGGCCACTACTCACCTGCCTCTCAGATCGCCGATGTTCACCAGAATGGGATCGACCCGATATGGATGACGTCATACGAGTGTCTTTCGAGCAGCAGGAGTGCCCTCGCAATCACGACGCTATATAAAACCTAACTATTCACACGCATTGTGCAGTTTTACAAATACATGTACCGGTACAATACATTTTCTGAAGATTGCTCGCGTTCGTTGTCTAATAAACAATGGAAGAAAACGACCTCCAGCTCAGCTTTGAAGAGATTAACAGTGAAGATGAAGAAATCGGTTCTTCAGACGATTCCAGTGACAACGATGAAGGAGATTTGGGCGATCTTGGAGATGAATTTCATGAAAACAATGCTGCATTTCGAGTACCTGCTGGAAACGCTGCTGCAGGCGGCATAGTGTGCATCGCCATGCCCGATGAAGCCGCTGTGTTGCTACAGCCGTAAACCATACATCGCTTGCCCCGTCGGTCAGCCTTCCTCTTTAAAGGGAAATTAACCTCAGCGTATGAATTAGCTTATTTTGAATGGTGTAGTATATGCCTCTTATTTGATACATGCAATTTCATGTAAAAACACAGGATATAGATATAAATCACTATTTTCCAGCCAAGTTATCGTCTGCTAGCAATAATAAGGGGGCTGCCATTACTTTATGTGTACACGAACATATTTTTCATCCCAAGTAAAATTTCCTTCATCGTTAACTTGTAATTGATTTTTAGAGGACAAATATATATTAGATAAAGTCACATATTCTGAAATGTAAGTTTAGTTTTATATATTTTTTAAAAGGTCTTAATTTGTTCATAAAAAATATACTTCATAAAAAATATACGTCAAGGACGGAGAATTGACGTCAAGGACGGAGACAATCGTAACAATACCAAAACAAAGCGAGGAATCTGCTTTACAGGATGGCTATTAGAACTCATGGGTCGTCAATTATCTAGGCCCATGGCCAATAACAATCGTAATACAATCAGAACAAAGCGACGTATCTGTTGTAAAGGTAGGCTATTATCAATGCATATGGTACCTAATGATCCGTGTCATGCACAAAATGGCAGCCTCCATGGAAAGACGTAGCAGACAATAGGTGCATCTAGAATATCACGTGGGGTTAATTGTCCTTTAACAATTTCTTTTTCTTCGCAGGTTCTACTTCACATTCCCGGTCACTCTCCATTCTCAAATTTGACACATTAGACTCAGCGGCGTATCCAGGTCCAGATTCCCCAATAGGGGGGGGGGGGGGGCGCCAGGCTTTATTGATCGCCGTCCTGGGGGAGGGGTCTAAGGGGAGGGGGTGCCCCCCCCCCCCCGTTTTGGAAAATTTTTGCTTCTGAAGAAGGGCTGAGATGCAAAATAATCCTATATGTGACCAATTTTGAAGCCTATTGAATGAACAACTTTTTTTTTTTTTTTTACCGACGGCCAATGGGGGGGGGGGGGGGGGGCGCCTGTTGCGCCCCCCCCCCCTGGATACGCCACTGAGACTAACCAACAAAACGTTTGGAATATGTATACTTACACTGGAACAGTAAAATGTTTTTGATGGAAATTAATACTGCTAATTGAATTATCGACGAGCTATACAGAAACATTACCAGCAGTAGAATATCGCGTACATACACACAACACACACACTCCTTCGGGTCGTCCACACAGCCACTTGCAGCTCGGCAGCGAGGAGATTGCAATGACGATTGCGCTGTATTTAGTATACAAGAAAAGGCCGCAATGAAGGGGGAAAATCCATAATACAATATAATATATATAAATATAGTAGCCCCTGATAGCAGAAAGTGGTAAAAATTACGTGATATTTACGTCGTGGTTTTCGTCTTTTTTACGTCCTGTAATTACGTCAATAAGACGACAACTTGCACCAACGCAAGACGTCAAGAGGACGTCTTATTTTGACGTCATCTGTACACTGCAAAAACTGAAGTGCTGAGCACTTTTTGAGGGCATGCATAGGGACTGCACTCAGAGTGCTATTGAATGCACACAGCGTGCTATTTCAGCACTTTCACGGGAGCTGGACAGGCTCCTTAAACTGCTAAACATTCAAAAAAAAAAATGATTTGGGCGAGCTTCGAACCAGGGTCCGCTGATCGAGAATTGCTGGCATTACCGCTAGACTAACTCACATTGTACGATTTAGAGCAGATCATATTGTTACATAGTGAATTTACGACACCACATAGTTCATGTTATCTATTTGACTCCCATGACTAAACTGGATTGCAAGAAGCATTTGTTAGTCCATCGGTAACGTCAGCGCCTCCCAATCAGCGGAACCTGGTTCGAGGCTCGCCACGGTCACATTTTTTTTGCTGGTAAATTAGCACACTACAAGTGCTATAAACAGCATTTCAGGTGCAGTCACTATACATGCCCCTAAAAGTAGCACTTTAGTTTTTACGGTGTACAAGACGTAGAGATGACGTCACAATAAGACGTCCTCTTGACGTCTTGCGTTGGTGTAAGTTGTCGTCTTATTGACGTAATTACAGGACGTAAAAAAGACGAAAACCGCGACGTAAATATCACGTAATTTTTAACACTTTCTGCTATCAGGGAAGAGGAATGAAGACGTAGAGATGACGTCAAAATAAGACGTTCTCTTGACGTCTTGCGTTGGTGCAAGTTGTCGTCTTATTGACGTAATTACAGGACGTAAAAAAGACGAAAACCACGACGTAAATATCACGTCATTTTTTAACACTTTCTGCTATCAGTAGCCTTTACGTCGTAATTGGAAATGTGGTTGAGAAACATAAACAAATACTACATCGCACCGTGCCGTGCCCCCACCATCAGTGATCACCAGTACCCTCCACCACACACATATTCCCACATCGTATCATGCACTTCGAAATCGAATGACAAATCCGGCATATTTTATAATGAATTTAATTTGTTTGTCAGTGAATTTTAGACAAAAGTGAATACTAAATCAAAAGTGACACGTTTGAACTAGTTGAGAAACATAAAAAAATACTACATCGCACCGTGCCGTGCCCCCACCATCAGTGATCACCAGTACCCTCCACCACACACATATTCCCACATCGTATCATGCACTTCGAAATCGAATGACAAATCCGGCATATTTTATAATGAATTTAATTTGTTTGTCAGTGAATTTTAGACAAAAGTGAATACTAAATCAAAAGTGACACGTTTGAACTAGATGCCTATCTACTGTTGTGTTATTTTCTAATTATCATACGAAATTATCAAACTAAATACGATTATTCGAATCAGTGAATAATTACATTTGCGAGAGAATACAGGGCAATGCATTAGCTTGCTATGTTCTGTTTCCACGGCGTTGGCAGACGGCCAAATTTCAAAGCGCGCGCTTTTGGGCAAACGCGGGATACCGCACTGCAAAGAACACGCCCCCACCGCACGCCTGGGATTGGTGGACAACTGCGCATTATTAAAGCGCCATATCGGCGTCCTTGGAGACAGCCAATGAACTTGTGCGCAGGCTCGGGTTAGCACCACCCCTACGAGTAGAGTAGCCAATCAAATGCGCTAATCAACAGAAGGAACGCGCACATGGTTCTCGGAATCTGAATCATACTTTCAGTCTCAACTCAACCTCTGGGGACAATGGATGTTATTTTGCCCTCCCTCCCTCCCTGTATGAAATAGAGTAACTGGTAGGGCAGGGGATAAATACATGACCAAAACAATGTTAAGGTGGAGGAAAAAGTATTACATGTAAATCTCAGGGAAAAAGTCAGCCATATGACAAATACCGCAGTATGTGTTATGAGGTCAGAGGGACGGAATTGACAAAAAAAAAATAAATAAATAAATTGGAAATAAAGGTGTTAAGAAAAAGAAAAACCCATAACATTGGTGCACTTGCAATTGAATAATTAAAGGGTGACATGATTCCCATTAATAAACGAAACACGAATTGATGAGCGCCCGAAAGGGCCCTCGCAAGAATGAGTGGGCCTCATGTTTTTAGTTGAAATACATTGTATCTCAGTACCAGATTGAAGTTGGTTACCCACGAAACTTTCATTCAATTGGCTGGTTGGTTGTGCTTGGAAACCTACAAATTTGTTGGACAATGTATGTGTATTTCTTTGTGAGGATATTGTATTTTCTCATTCATTCATTGGTTGGTGATGCTTTTAACTGATATTTTGTAATTCAGTGGAATATAATGCTTATACTGATGTATAATGCGATCGATGGTATTTGGTCCACAAAGAGAGAAATCGTAATTTTTGGAAGCCCCGCCCACAATTGGTGGGCGGGGCTACAAATTCAGCGTGTCAGACGGGACATGCATTTACCAAGCCATTCCCGCCGATACTTATTACAAAACTATGCTTTTTGGGGGAAATGCCAAAAATGTGAGCTTGACAGTCGGGCACATTGAGATTGTACACGAAATACAATATTTAAAGATGACTAAATTTCCCGCATTTAATGGCCTATTCTGCTGTTCTAAAGGGACTAACTGGTTATCCTTGATATGATGAAATATAAAGGTCAGAGGATTTTAATTTTCATCCATCAGAAAATGTTCGTGTAATCCCACGCATATAGTTTTTGCTGTAAATGAAAAACGCGACGAAGGGACATCGGTTTATGATTGATCATTATCTTCACAATATTGTATTCCACCAAGTTAGCAGAAGAAATGAACCTTCCCCCTACCCAAGAGCAAGAGTGCAAAATTTTATTCCAAATCTTGGATCCAGTTTATTGTGAAAGTTATTTTAAAAATAGTTTTAAAAACGTGACAGATGGGGCAAATATTTATCTGACCTTTGACCTCCTTTATAATCTAAAAATGAACTTTTTTGTAAACGGATCCGGAATTCACCTTAGCCCTAACCGGATTTGATTAAGTTATCACCATAACAGCAGAAAGTTCAGAAAATGACTCAACATGTGATTACCATATCTTACTGTAAAAAACGTTTACCTTCATAAAAGGGTCAGAAAATAGTAATTTTTTGTCAAAATATCATGATAACCAAAAGTTTGAATATTGTTCCATAGAGTTTGAATCAAGTTTACTCTAGTGACATAAGTAAATGTTCAAACTATACTTTGCACTTTCACCCTAAGTTGACATTTTCATGTGATTGTTGTATGCATATACATGTACATGTACATGTATCTTGGTGAGGATATTGTATTTCTTCATTCATTCTGTAGTTGGTTGGCTGGGCTTGGAAACCTAAATAATGGCATACAATGTATGCATATATTTTGGTGAGGATATTGTATTTTTTCACCCATTCATTGGTGGGTTGTTTGGTTGGGCTTACATATATATTGGTGAGGACATTGTATTTCTTCATTCAGTTGGTTGGTGGGGCTTGAAAACTTAAAAAGGTGGTTATACAATGTAAGCATATATGTTGGTGAGGATATTGTCATTGGTTGGTTGGTTGGGCTTGGAAACCTAGACAGGTTAAACAGTGGTTGGTTGGTTGGGCTTGGAAACCTAGACAGGTTAAACAGTGGTTGGTTGGTTGGGCTTGGAAACCTAGACAGGTAAAACAGTGGTTGGTTGGTTGCAAGGCCGTACGCAGCGGGGTTTTTTTTTTTCGGGTTTTAGACTTCAAGTTATGGGTTCCTTTGAAAGCGATCATCTTGCCCCCCCCCCCCCCCCCCCCCCCAGGAAAAAAATTCTGGGTACGGCCTTGGTTGGTTGGGCTTGGAAACCTAGACAGGTTAAACAGTGGTTGGTTGGTTGGGCTTGGAAACCTAAAAAGGTGGTTATACAATGTATGCATATATGTTGGTGAGGATATTGTCACTGGTTGGTTGGTTTGGTTGGAAACCTAGACAGGTTAAACAGTGGTTGGTTGGTTGGGCTTGGAAACCTAAAACTAAAAGGGTGGTTATATAATGTATGCCTATATGATGGTGAGGAGATTGTCACTGGTTGGTTGGATGGGCTTGGAAAGCTAGACAGGTTAAATAGTGGTTGGTTGGTTGGGCTTGGAAACCTAAAAAGATGGTTATACAATGTATGCATATATGTTGGTGAGGATATTGTCACTGGTTGGTTGGTTTGGCTTGGAAACCTAAAACTAAAAGGGTGGTTATATAATGTATGCCTATATGATGGTGAGGAGATTGTCACTGGTTGGTTGGATGGGCTTGGAAAGCTAGACAGGTTAAATAGTGGTTGGTTGGTTGGGCTTGGAAACCTAAAAAGATGGTTATACAATGTATGCATATTTGTTGGTGCGGATATTGTATTTTTCACTAATTAATTGGTTGGTTGCCTGGGCTGGAAACCCTGAAAGGTTAAATAATGTATGTAATGTGTTGATGAGGATATTCTATTATCATTCTTCCATCGGTTGGTTGGTCGGGCTTGGAAGACTTAAAAAAAACCAAAAAGTGAACTAATAATATATGCATATAATGTTGGTGAGGATATTGCATTTCCGATACATTCACTGGTTGTTTGATTGGGCTTGAAAACCTGAAAGTTGGTCTGGGCATAAATGTGTGCATTCATGATTACCGGTATATTTTTCATTCATTCATTGGTTGGTTGGTTTTTTCGGATACGGTCGGACCATGAATGCATTGACGTTGGGGAGGATATTGCATGTTTCAGTTATTCATTGGTTGGTTGGTTGTGCTTGAAAACAAAAACCAACCAAAGAAAAAAGAAAGATGGCTGTGCAACGTACATGTGTCTATTTCCTTAAGTCAGTCAGGAGAGCTGGCTGGTCAGGCTGAAAATTATAAAGGTTTAGGGATCTTGACGGTGAGGGGTTCTATATATAGTATTATTTACCTGCTATACAAACGTTACGTTTGTATACACTATGAACACGGTGACAAAGAGAGCGGACAATTTATGCAGCTCCTCATTGTACCCTCCACAATAGCTCTAGTAGACAAAAGGACATCCCTTCACTGCTATATTATGTGACACCTGTTCTACATATTTTTACAGGATAGCAATGAATGGATGTTCTTTTGTTAACCAGTGCAATTGTGAAGGGTACAATGAGGAGCAGCATAAATTGTCCGCTTCTTTGTTCGTCATGTTCATAGTGATAGCAGGTAAGTGTTGTTGTCTCGTTAATGTATGCATACTTATGCTTGGTAAAGGTTGTTGTCCAAGAGTAAGAAGTGATTATGCAAGAATGTTTTCCGCAGGTGGTGCGGGGCACGAGTATTAGGGTGTGGTAGAAGATGTTTGAGGAGTCATTCTAGCTTGCTCTTTAATCACGCCAAATTTTTTTCTGCAAAAGTGGATCCGAAGGTTTTCCAGAGTTTTTTTTTCTTGATTTTTATCTCTGTTTTTTTACCCTGGGCGTACTTGTCGCAGAATAACTGTTAGGGCCTATTCAGTTGTGGTCATAGCATTTGTGTATATGTACAGAACTATTTCGAATGCGCATTTCGCAATCGCATCGATATCGAACGAGCGGCTCCTAGTCGTTGGGCAAGGCTATCCCATTAATATTTGGTATAAAAGCGTGTTTAATTTGTTGTGTCATGTACGTATAAGGAGTTCAGGTACGAGGAGAATTGAGAAGTGATTTTGCAGGAATTATAGGAAAGATGTAAAGAAAAACGGGAGATGGGAAACGCCTGTCCCGGGACGCTAAATTTTTTTTCCCACGAACTTTTTGTCCCTGTCCTCCCTGGCGCATGCGCACCTGATCCTTTCCGATCTAAATCAATTTCGCAATCATAGGGTTTATTCCGTAAGCGATATAATGAGGGTTGCTCTCAGCGTCTTGCTGTGGCGAGATGCGTTAGCCCTCGGACATTTAACCTGAGGTATGTGGGTTCGACTCTCAGTTTGGACATTACAAAAATAACGTCTTGTATTTTTATTTTTACTAAAATTAGGATGAAACTTTGAAACCCCATCCAACTCCAAGCATTATAGGGCTATTTCAAAGTTGCGCATGCGTCAAGGACGATAGTGACAAAAAGTTCGTGGGAAAAAAAAAGTTCGCTCCCGGGACGCCGGCTGGATGTCTTCCTCCCGGCAGGTCACGTGACCAGGTTCCCCTCCTAGAATTCATGTTCAGGTCTTGAAGCCTCTCTCCCTCCTACATGTACATGTGTATATTCTGACACATTTGAGAAGTTTGTATTGAATAGATGATAACTGTTTGAGGGGAATCCGCGCCCCAGGAAACTCCTGTCCTGGGATCCCGGCTGGACGTCTTCCTCCCGGCAAGTCATGTGAGCCGGATTCCCCCCTTTCGTCATTTGATGTCAATTGAATACTTATTGCACTATCACAAATCTTCTGCTAATGAAAATATGATGGAAATTGGTTTTAATACCTGGGAATTGTCTCCAGTGGAATAAAGTTGAGAAAATGGCAATTACATGTGTGGACTGTATTTATTCTCGCAAATGGACATTTCCCCCCAATATTCTTAAATCTTTATACTTCACGTTAGTTCTTCCCTACTTAAACTACGGAATTATTGCATGGGGGAACAGCGCGGCATGCCTATTAGATAGAATTCTATTACTACAAAAAAGATATGCGGATCATAAGTCATGTACATTATAGACACCACTCTGATGGTCTTTTTATACTAATAATATTCTAAAAACTTATGCCATTTATCGATTAAATCTTGCCATACTTATGTATCAGTTTCACAAAGGAGAACTACCCAACGTTTTTAATAATATATTTCAAGCAAATAATGAAATCCATCACTATCCCACCAGACAAATTAATCTTTATCACCTCCCCAGAACTCGTACAGCACTCGCACAGAATACTTTTATATTTACTGCTCCCAAATTTTGGAACTCCCTTCCTCTGAACACGAAAGAAAGCCTAAGCTTAGGCACATTTAAACTAAAACTAAGAAAAACTTTAATTGCCTTTTATACACACTAAAACCAACCCCTCAATAATCTTTTAGTATATGTATTTAAAACGATAAGTATAATAGTGTTTATTAAAAAAAATACACAACTCGACCTTTAACTTTTCCTCCACCCCCATCCCCATCCGCTCCTGTCACTATGTCCTTTGTTATTGTTTGTTTGTTGTTTGTTTAGTTTTTGTGCTGGATTTTTCTGTTTTGTTGTTTTGTTTTGTTTTGTGTTGCGTTTTTGGCCTTTATTTCACTTCCTTGTGGATCCTTTATGTATAATTGCTTACAATTGCCTACAGTTTCCTGCCAAAATAATTAATGAACTCGAAATAATGAATTAATAATTGATACGCTGGAAACAATAATACACTTGAAATTTTTTTTTTTAATTTTATTCAAATTTTGTATGTGTTTAAAAAAAAAATAAAAAAAATAACGGCTTCCCGTATTTATTTTTGTTGAAATATTTTACAGTGTAATCATTCCAGGGGCCAGCGTTTTGTACAAGCTCTGCTTCTTTTGCTGGTCTCTTTTTTCATTTCTTTTCTTACTTTAAATCACACACTTGAATAACTATGTACATGTATTTAAATCATTTTATTATCTAAATTGATTCTGATGAGTAATATTATTATTCATGTTACCCATGATGATTACTTGTTGATTTGTGTGTTCATTATTACTGATTTGTATTTATATTATTATTGATTTGTATGTTGATTGCTGAAAAGAAAAGAATTGAAATAAAATAAATCTAAATCTAAACTATTTCACACACAAATTTGATTCACCCCAAAAGACCCAGCAGCGCTCGTATCATACTACTTGTGCACCGGGCGGGGCGGCCTAGCCGTAGTCTGCTAGCGAAACAGACACTCGCGTGACGTCATCAAATCAGCCTGTGGATTTTTCGCCGTCGAGTGTCCCGCTGAGACTGATGATTGTGCGAAGTTTTCATCTGATCTAAAATTTGTTGAGGCCAAGTTACGACTTTGAAATGTACATGGTCGTGTTCAGTAGGTTCTCAGCTTTCATATGATGTATTATATTGTATTGTATTTTACGATTTTCAATGCGTGGTCGCTTTAACACTAGAATATAAATGTACTTATGTTCAAAGGTGTAATATATTCTTAATCATTGACCTGTATCACTTTAGAAATAAAATATCAGAAAAGGGTTTCAATCAAGACATTGTAGCACACGGTATCATCTGCTAACACTTCATACACATCACTAACACTTCTTGATGACGTGGAGTTGTACATGAACCATTGCAGACCGTTCCGGTCAGGAAGATATTTTTAATCCACGAGCTAAATTGCTTCTATTCATTATAAAAAAGCCCCATATATGATGGAAAATACATAACAGGTGTATACATTTATTTTAAAATTTGAAATTTATAGATTTCTTTTTAAATTCTCCGGTTTTGTTAACTAGAAATCGATTTCTTGGTCTTGCCTGGCAGAGCAGAACATAATTTATACAACGCGCATTCTGACTTTTGAACTCCATTATCTCAATGCAGGTGAATGCATAGTTTGCCACTATTGACGCTCGGGAAAGTCATCATCCATAAATTTGAATTAATTCGCTCACGTACGTCATAGTTTCAAGAAAATAGATTAATATTTAGTAAAATCGTAATTTTCAAAGAAATATAAAACACATTTTCGTTTTAGAATATATGTATATATCTGTTAAATATTTAAAATCTCAAATGGAATTTTGTATCAGGAAGAAAGACAATTTTGCATTCGGATTAAAACATCTTTATGTACACATCAAGAAAATGGCAGCCCCCTGGTATCGCTAGCAGACGATAGATCTTGCTGAGAAAATTCTGATTTATACCCATCTTGTATATTTTAATGCAAAACTACGTAGGGCAACAAGAAGGAATAGATTACATCTTTGAAGATGTGCACATTTATATTTTGGGGTTAATTCCCCTTTAAAAATAAATCCTTTGGACTTGAAAATAAGTCTTATAAATTAAGACAGTAGTACAGACAAGTATTCAAAGAGTAAGTTTAACTGATGATCATAGAGAGATTCTCTTAATATATACAGAGAATAAGTCTTTTAAAATAACGATATCTCGACATAACTAACTGAGCACCGTCGTTACTGTTCTGATCTAGGTTTTCAAAGGAAATACTGATCGCAATACCAAGGTAACGAGGATGTTTACTCCGCCAGTCACTGGCCGTTTCATACGCATTCATCCAACCGCTTGGAATGGGCACATTAGTATGAGATTGGAAATTCTTGGAAAAGGTCCAGTGGCCGGTAAGTTTAAGAATGGCATAAAGGAAATTCTAAAAAAATGTGTACCTTGGTTTCCATGCCAACTTCTTAAGTCATTTGACGAAATGAAGTTTGGAAAATATTATAAATTATTAATGTAAACATGTCACGTATTTCATATTCAGAACTGAAATTTGAGAAGCGTACGCTTTTTATGCAAATACTGAAGTTTGAAGAAGAAATAAATTCCACTCTCTCCCGTTTGTATTAAAATGGACTTTCAGCCTCACTAAAAACTGTTACGAGGAATTAGTAGAAGCTAGCAATCATATTCATGAAGATAACTTTTAGGAATATCACAAGTGCACAAGCCCCAAATTTATCAAATACAAAAATAAACACTTGGATGGTGTAAAATTAAACAAAATCACTTACCATCAAACTTAACAATTTAGCGTTAGGGCCAGGAATCAACCCCCATTCACCTACTTAACCTATGCATGCACGCAAAGAAATTTCATGTATGGCACCTCATCTATATTCATAAAACAGAATATTTCGTAGAGTAACACTTTAGATATTATCTTACTATGGTCGTTATTGTTGAAAATGATTTACCTTTAGGTCACCGGTTTGATCCATTGAAGCTTGGGATGGAAGATGGTCGAATTTTAGACAGCCAACTCTCCTCAAGCACATGCTATAATACAAAAACCTGTACTGACAGGGCAAGACTCAACCAGCCGGAAAGTATGTTAATCAACTAACAGTATGATGTAATATTAATGTTAATATTGGTATTCTCTTTTCTCTGTTCTCTTTCCCTCTCTCTTGTGCACGCACTCTATCTCTCTCTCTCCTTTCTCTCTCTCTCCTTTCTCTCTTTCTCTCTCCTTTCTCTCTCCTTCCAACTATATACTCCCTGGTGCCTGCATTTCCCTATTCCTACTCTCCCTCTTTTCTGTCCTGTTCTGTTCTGATGCAGATGAGTAGTATAATTATATGCATATTTTGCTTGTTTTCAGAGGTAATTGAGATTGGTTGATATAGCCTATTTTGATTGATGTTTGTCCTGACAGGGCAAGGCTCAAC